>OY759267.1:24504232-24809232 GCA_963662155.1 Lamellibrachia columna
TTTCTGTTTAATATCAGTAAGCTTTATTGCTGGTACGGAGTATTTTTTGTCCAGCCACAATACAATGTAGCAGATAAACGTACTTCGAAGTAGCCTGAGATGAGGCTTGTTACGTCGATGGGCTTGTATACGCTAGGGTGACAACTCATGATCCTTTGCGCTTCAATCTTACTTAGCGGTAGATCGAACTTTACGCCGGGTGGGTAGAAACGGCCAGTGCTTGTAGACCGGTTCCCTTCGTTCTTCAGACAGAAAACGACATAATATTAGGGGAGACCGGGGCTAGTTGTTACAGTTTTCAGTTAAAGTCATGTTTTGTGAAAAGCATGTTAGATTCATTATTTCTGTCAACGTATACATCAAATATACCATTCGTGTTAATAAAATGTACCATATACCATTGATATTCCAGTGAGGTAGTTAGGTAGATATGTGAAGTTCGCCAGACGCGATCGACTGTAACAACTTGCCCCGTAAGCGGGGAAAATTGTTTCATGATACTTGGCACGTTGTTACATCAATGGAGTCGTGGATCGCAAAGCAAGTGTTACTCGTACTTTTTACTGTTATTATACTAATAGGACTAATCACACATTTACATATCACACAGAGTGTGCATAACGATGTAGGTGTTCACAGCTTCATATATTAATCTTTTCTTTTTTAGTTACCAAAGAGGAGTCATTCCCCCTAATTCCTACATAACAAACAATTGTAAATGGAACATAACTTATTCAGTGGAATATGAAATAGGGAATGGCAATATATATGTAATGCGACTTCTATTTGATTGAATGATACACACACGCACGCACGCACTCCCGCACACGCGCACAAACATCCCCATTTCAAAGAATCGTGCAATATTTATTAATTGCTCAAAAAAGGCTGTGCCATGAAAAAATAAGCAAGATTTAACCAGATTGTCATCCAATTCAAAACACCCAGACAAAGACGCCTTTGGGTCATCGAGAGACAAACAATGTTCCATCTATGTGTAACCCGCCCTTCTGAGATATGTGTAAATTTTGTTTGACGATGCTAGCATTTACAGCACTGATTATAAACCAGTACGCTAGGCTTCACAGGTGAAACAAAGCGATCACAGGTCATGGTTAAATAAATATAGTTCGTCCAGTCATTGTCAGCACACAACTCGCTGGCTGAGCCACCCTGTACTACTGTAAAAACTTGCCCCAAACACAATTTTTTGTAGTTGAACGCACGTGGACGATAACAAATCCTGAATTTCAATTTAGCTTCTACTTAGCATAATCCTTATATTATATAGTAGACATGTTTCAAGTTTCATTCACGAAACATTAAGAGTCGCTGCGTGAGATGATATTATGTGGACATACCCAAAAACGTTTAAGGTGGTTAAAAAGTCGTTGTCCACGTCTCGTTAATTTCGTCTCTTTAACTACCGATTTTGGACAGTATATCTGCTAGCGAACTTCCAACAAACTACTATCGATGGTGACTCCGTAAGTGTGCTATGTTTTCGCAAAACGCCCCGTTCTCCCATTCAGCTAGGCTGGCTATATTGTTTTGCCGACTACAGGGTTTGAGTGAAGTGGCAGTTACCAGTAACATTGACACTGCTTCGTTGTATATTAACGACGAGGTACAATATGTGAAATAACAACTACCATCAATGTAAATAATAACATAAAATACCAACTAGACAGTTGGAACGAAATAAATAATAAACACTGAAAATATGTAATTCCCGATGA
The DNA here is from genome assembly GCA_963662155.1 of Lamellibrachia columna. Taxonomy (NCBI): domain Eukaryota; kingdom Metazoa; phylum Annelida; class Polychaeta; order Sabellida; family Siboglinidae; genus Lamellibrachia; species Lamellibrachia columna. The sequence continues at coordinate 24,505,972 of OY759267.1, forward strand.
GTAGGTATACGTATCCTGTTTAGATTTAATACAATTATTTAAATATTATTTCTGAAACGAACGTGCATGTATATCCACACTGCTTGTAGCCACCTTTCATTTTCAAATACATTCGAGTATGAAAAAGTTACTAAATGCCAGTAAATAAAAAAAATAACAACAGAACAATGTCAGCTTCTGACATGATATCATAAATGCAACATCAAAATTGTATATATGGGTAGGTTCTCGCTGGCGTGACATTCTTGATAGCAGTTGCAAGTGTTTACGTTTTATTAAGTTCTATAGGTACATAGGCTCAACACCATGACTATCGCTTCCCTTTAATTCAAACATCAAGACCAAGCCAAGCCAAACACCAAGATTGATCGCTTGGTGAAACGCAGGAACATTTTCAAAATACACATTGAAGTAACATTATCTCAAATAACAGCTGTATGGATGTAACTAAACGGTATCTATATTTTCTTCATCATTATTTTCGTCCCTTGCAGGATGGCGCCGCATGACAGATGTTTCTACTTTGTACGTGTCATTTTACCGTTATTGCTATATCAACTGAACTGTTCTGTAAAACTAAGCACATTTAATGACATGATGATGTAAACAATGTGTTATTCATACGGTGAGTTAGTGCGAGTTTATTTATAGTTATAAAATACTATATAATTTGCCTATAAACAAATAGTCAGCCGTATATTAATATATTAACTTGTGGCGTGGTATGTATACAGTGTGTACGTACACGTGTCTCTGTGATGTGTCTAGTGCTGTAGTGTAGTGAGTAGTTTGTAGTGTACGTACACGGGTCTGTGTGATGTGTCTAGTGCTGTAGTGTAGTGAGTAGTTTGTAGTATACGTACACGGGTCTGTGTGATGTGTCTAGTGCTGTAGTGTAGTGAGTAGTTTGTAGTGTACGTACACGGGTCTGTGTGATGTGTCTAGTGCTGTAGTGTAGTGAGTAGTTTGTAGTGTACGTACACGTGTCTGTGTGATGTGTCTAGTGCTGTAGTGTAGTGAGTAGTTTGTAGTGCATGCACTTTGCACTCTCGCTTTCAGCTGCAGTTACTAGCTAGTTCCTTTTCTGTGGTGAAAAGGGATATCAGCGCGCAAACCTCCCCTGATCCTGCTGCTACATAGCCTCTCCATAGACAAGACCCTAACTTAACCTCCCCGAGGACACAACCGATGTGGGGCATCCTTCGACCCCAAGCTTATCCGTTAGGGATATGGGAGCAGTTTGTAGCGCCATATATGCAGTGTGCAGGGCCAACCTGTCGGTGGACATGTCCTGGCACGCTTTGGGGTGTCCTAGCGAGTGCTCATCGAATGTAGTTATGTTCTTCTGGGTTCAAAGCACACCTATTATGCCAGAACACCGAATGAAACGGTCCCTAGTCACGGGCATACCACACATTAGGCAGCAACGTGGTACATATGGGGGTGCTATGAATCTCCCGGTCAAGGACTTGCTGTCTACATCAAGAGAAGAAAATTCAGCATTGACATTGCGGGTATATCAGAAACACACTGCATGGTGTAGATCTGCGGATGTGGTATTTAAGAAAAATGGATACAAGATGGTATCTCCAGACAACGTGTGGCAATAATCCTCTCATCTGAGTATGCGAAAGGTCTGCTCTCTTACGAGGCCGTTTCTCCTGGGATGGTTAGTTTCAGGGTTAAAGCCAGAACTGGCGTGGATTTCACCAGATGGAGGAAACATGAATACAATTGACGGTATTCTTGTCCAGAGGAAACTCAAAGGCCAACTGAAAAACTGGACATACAGATCGGCAGAACTTGGTTCAGATCACATCTTGGTCACAGCCAATATAGAAGTCAAACCCTGTGTTTCAAGACCACACAGGAAAGTAGTCAAGAGGTACGATGTGAATAAGCTTTGTGGTAGAGAGACAATGCAAGAGTTCCAGGTGGAGATTGGTGGAGCCTTTCAACGTCTATTTGGAACTTGGTGATAGACCAGTGGAGGCAATCAAGTTAGACTTCAAAGATACAACACATGAAATCACTAAGAAAGTGGCAGGCTTAAGGCGTAGAAAGCAGTTCAGCAGTATGTATGACATCGACGTACCTCCACCACAATCCGTTCTTCTTGTCAGTACTGTTCTAGCGAGTTCATTAACGGTTCGGAGACGTTCAACCGGGCGGTCATAAGTAGGTTAATATTGACCATTGTAAGTAGGGGTTAGGGTTATTTAACAGTGATCAGTGGAGGTAGGCTCGATATTGCATTCAATCGGCCTGAACCAGTTGACCGGGAATTTACATCGAGACGACGTCACGAACGTCGTCTCGACGTTGCACTGGTTGCGCCAAAGAAACTGTCAATCAAATCACCACACCCTCTCATAGTCGACTCGACCTCGTTGTAGAAGTCCGTTGGACGCGGTTATCGCGTAAACAGGGCAGACAGATTGGGTATTTATCACTAACGCGTGTAAACAAGGAAAACCCCCAACGAGGCATGTTATTATTGTCAAGTATACTTATGCCGTAAGCGCGCTTAAACACATATGAGACAGACAGACTGTGCAGGCAACTGAATCCTCTCCATTACAAGAAACCAAATTAGCACATACGCTAGACTACTTCCTTATACCCAACGTTATTGTGTACGTCTGATAAAACTACATAGTACCCTGTACTGGTAAAATAATTAAAAAAATTATCGAAAAGCCCACTTAAACACACATGGGGCAGACAGACGGTGTAAAAAATAACTGTTGGATAAAACAACTGACTATGAGTCACTTCAGTGCGACGCCGTAACCGGTTGACGATAAACGTCACTCCTCGGTTGACGATAAACAACCCTCCTCGGTTGATTTAGCCCACTGCGTGTCAGGTTCGTTGATGTTCCAAGTTGTTGTATGTGAATAGCTGAAGTAATATGCGCAGTCGCTTTAATAAAAGAGAGCATGCTGTTGTTAAAATAATCGATCGAAAGAAAGGCTCTGACCCGATTAAACGTCCGGCATTACGCGATCAACAAGCCAGAAGTGTTCCGCCGAGAGTCTGTGAAAGCTTATAAATAACTCACTAACATAGTTGTGCGATAAATATTAAACTTAGTTTCATAAGAATAAAACGGTTTAACAACATTGTTAGCCAGAAACAACGTCCATGTATTGAACATGAATGGAGTCGACGGCAGCGCCAACGGCGGAGCCAATGTCGTGGGCCTAGTGCAAGGTTATTGTTACAAGGTTCAGATTACAAACATTTCCTTTTTCGGTGTTCAATATGCTTTCATTTTATATGTATCTCAGCTGCCATTGACTATCGGTCGTTTTCCTCGCAGATTCGCAGAAACTCCGTCTTTATCATAAAGAGCTTTATTATTAGTTTGGGCTGTTTATGGTTATATTCCACACACATCCACATAAACCTCAAAAGGTATGACACGTAACAGGCACCTCATTCACCACGGGTACCACATTTACCCCAGGCACCACAAAACCACATGCATCTCGGCCAGACCTGGGGCAGATACATCGTGTATCTGAATATTTTGTATCTATATACATTTTTCGAAGTACCTGCATCTAGATACTTTTGTTCAAAATGAAAAGTATCTATATCTGTATCTAGATACAGTGGCGATGTATCTGAATTTTCAGATACTTTTAAGATACATTTCAGATACAATGTATATCACAGATTGTGTTGGAAATATTCCATTGGTGAATTGAACTTAGATAGAGAAGCCAGTAATTACTCACAGTCTTTAGTAGTTCAAGAATGTTGATGAAGGAATATTGCTTCATTGATGATTATATAATTAGTAATTATATTTGTTTAATGTTTTTAAAAGCAATTAACGAAGCCATTTGGATCACTCAAAATCATTCCTATGGAAATCTTGAGCAGATCATGAAGTGATTGTATCTGTATCTAGATACATTTAAAATTCATGTATCTGTGACGTTTCCAATGTATCTGTATCTTATCTAGATACATTGGTGATGTATCTGCCCCAGGTCTGATATCAGCACAGCTGACAAAACGGGCATTATTGCAACAAGAAAACACACGCGCACACAAACGCATTCGGCCACCAACGGCACTAAAATAAGTATAGCATGAACTAAATAGTACCACGTTAACTGCCAAACAGTCATAATTCTGCCGCCAATCGTACGCGTTGCTGTAAGATTTTTTCAACATGAACCAGATTTTGGCTGTATGCGTTTTATTCCTAACTTAAAACAAACATACGTGACATGGCAATACTGTTTCTAAGAAGATCTCGATATACTATCTCGGATACACTGGCGCATTAGTTACTGGCAGCAGCTTTAATCCGTTGACTTGCCGGTCAAAAATCAGCTAAAAAAAATGGCTACGACTCTATATATACTATAGCATAAGGCTATATTCGCACTTCTGCAAGTTACACGATAACGTAACGATAGAAGTCAATTCTTTCGATCGATTATTTGGATTTATTTAGCAGTGGGCAAAATCAACCGAGGAGGGTTGTTTATCGTCAACCGATGAGTGACGTTTATCGTCAACCGGTTACGACTTCGCACTGAAGTGACTCATATTAAGTTTTTTTTCCGACAGTTATTTTTTACACCGTCTGTCTGCCCCATGTTTGTTTAGTGTGCTCTTCGATCAAAAAAATTTTTATTTTACCAGTGCAGGGTACTATGTAGTTTTACCAGATGTAGACGATAACATTACTGTAACCATACTCAAATATATGTTATCATAATTGAATATCATCTTCTTTGAAGCGTGCTTTCACGTCACAATTTGCTAGCTTGTTGTAGTTGTGATTTTAACATAAATATTCTAGTTCAGACCAGCTCACTGGACAACCACTGTTTCTAGTAGTCAATCATAAATGTGTTAATCAAACAGTTGGTTGTGTACTAAGAAAATATTATCCAAATTAATTTTGAGGATTCTTTGTTTAAACATCGTTAGGAAAAATGGGTCTATTGTTTTGGTATTTCTAAAAAACAATTTTATCCAGTTACGATTTGTTGGTGATCGTGCATGGTGTGGAATCCGTGGGAATAAGGAAGTAGTCTAGCGTATGTGCTAATTTTGGTTTCTTGTAATGGAGAGGATTCAATTGCCTGCACAGTCTGTCTGTCTCATGTGTGTTTAAGCGCGCTTGCGACATAAGTATGCTTGACAATAATAACATGCCTCGTTGGGGCTTTTCCTTGTTGAAACGCGTTGGTGATAAATACACAATCTGTCTGCCCTTTTTTACGCAATAACCGCGTCCAGCGGCCTTATACAACGAGGTCGAGTCGACTATGAGACGTCGTCTCGATGTAAATTCCCTGTCAACTGGTTCCGACCGGTCAAATGCAATATCGACTCTATCTCAACTAGTCACTGTTAAGTAACCCTACTCCCTATTTACATTAGTCACCATTACATTTTTTTCTCAGGCCCTAGCTTAGATAAACGATTATGAGTAACGCTCGGAATGCTAAAGAACGGTGGGCGATACATTAGGCTAACATTCCCGGTCAACTGGTTCCGACCCTACCTCCACTGGTCAGGTAACCCTACTCCCTATTTACATATCGACCATTGGTCACCATTAATTAAACTAACTGACCTCCTACAGACTTACTTATGACCGCCCCATTGAACCTCTCCGTACCGTTAATAAGCTCGCCAGAACAGTATTGACCAGACGAACGGATTGCGGTGGAGGTACGTCGATGTCATACATATTATTCAGGTCGTCAGTCTTCCATTAGTTCAATAAGAGAAAAGGAGAAAGCACGCACAGAGTATTTGAAGAATACCTCAAATGCAGGGAAGCGTGAAACGCGCAGAGACTTAAAAACAGACTAGTGAACAAAGCAATGAATGGAAAGAGGCAAACATCATACTATTGTTTAAAAAGGGTTCGAGAAATAAGTAAGATAATTACAGACCAGTTAGTTTAACGTCAGTGGTTAATTAAAGACAATTAAAGTGTGATTAACCCAGTACACACGAAAGGGTGCAAGTTAACCTTGTCAAACTACCGAGCAATTTCCCTGAAATGCATCCGGGTAAGGTATTCTGCAAAATGATACTCATGAGGTTAGATGACAACATTGACACACATCTATCACAGCAGCAGTTTGGATCCAGGAAGAACAGGGGAACGGTATATGCTGTCTTCGTTGTGCGACAGATCACGGAAAAGCCGAAAGAGCACCAGGTTCCGCTGCATTTCAATTATGATAATGTGGACTCCAAGGCTACATTTGATAATATCTGGAGAGGGGCGTTGTGGAAGACGTTGAAGTCTATTACACGACTAATTGAAGCTATGTATGATAATGTTGAATGTGCAGTCGTCATCAATAATCAACTGACAGAATGGTTCAGAGTGGAAATAGGAGTGAGACAGGGCTATTTGTTATCACCTATCCTGTTCAGATTGTTCCTGGAGTTCGTCATAGCAGACCTGAAGAGCAAGGAGTTCAAACCAGTTGCTAACTACAGTTTTTTTACACCAGATATGCAGATGACACAACAAATATGTGTCCACCGCTAGAATTCTCAACTGAAGAACTACAAGCTACCTGTAGGAAATGGGGTACGAAAATCAACTTCTCTAAATGAAAGGTCATCACTTCATCGGATACGTGCATTATTCTGGAAGGCGAATGATTCGAGACTGTTTGAGATGCGCTGCCAGTGAGCTGTTGGAGGTGTTACCAGGGCGGACAGATTAAACAATATCAAGATCAGAGAGAATTCCTATACCTCTAAATCTATCACATATGTCATCGGACACAGCAGACTCAGCTCAGCAGGTTTGCCGTATGCAACGAGACATCGTTAGGCAAGCATACACACAAGATTTAAAAGGACAGCGGAAGAGTGGAAGACCACTGAAGAGGTAGAGTGACCAGATCAGGAATGAGACTGTGCTCCCACTATTCACAGCAGAGCGGCATGCCATAAATAGAACAAAATGGGGGGTGCAACTTCCCGGAGAAATATATGCATACATACATACATACATACATACATACATACATACATACATACATACATACATACATACATACATACATACATACATACATTTATATATTCTCCTTTTAGTGGCAGTAGAAGAACGCCCACCAGTTGACAAACTGACAACAGTAACAGCAGATGGAAGGAAATGAAATAAAACAAAATTCGCAGTGAGACGTACTGAAAAAGATGTCACCACTTTTACTTATACTCGGTGTAAGATATATATCAAGATATATAGTTCCAATATGTAAGAGACACTACCCTAAAGAAGGTGTTCATTGCGTCGACGAAGCAGCTCACTTCAGGCGTATGGGTCGATATGTCACGCCGAATGTAGAGTTCATTAACTTCGTTGTCGGTCAGCGTCTTCAATCGATTACAGAAGTGCTGAAAATGCAGTACAAGATTTATACTACTAACTATTTTAGCAGCGTCGCAAAACCATGTCTGATATATGTGCTTATGCAGCTGACGTAAACACTGTGCAAAGCAATACTCTTCGAAATCTAAAATGAATAGTCGGTCACATCACCATACATACAGGATATGTAGACGCTTGAATGAACACATAGGAGAGCAACTAAAATTATTCCAGAACTGAGAGACCTTAGTTGTGAAGAACGCCTAAACGAATGTGGTTTAACAACCCTAGAGACTGAGGAGGAGGTTAAGAGGAGATCAAATTGAAGTTTCTATGGTATTGAAAGGGTATAAAAATATTGATAGAAATATTTTTTTCTCACTCAAGAACGATAGTAGAACGAAAGGACATGATGTAGCATTAGCAAAGGATCAGTGTATTAGGACGTACTCGTTCTCACAGAGGACAATAAATGACTTATCAAGAAGTTGTGTAACGTGAATATCTTTAAAAACAATATTTAAAAACAAGATTGAAACATATCTCTGCAAGGCGGGTTACACGTAGACGAACAACGTTGTTGGACTCTCGATAAGCCAATAGCTTCCTTGTCCAATTGTCGTCTGGGCATTTGCATTGGATGGCAATCTTGTTAAATCTACAACCGCCTGGTGATCACTCAACCGTATGCTCACTGGAGTGGGCCGAGCAAAGACAACCATGATGATGTGGCGATACGTTGATGCTACGCAGTCAACGAAATGTGACTGCGGAGAAGACCAGACAATGTCCCACCTTTTCTACCGCCAATTTCTGGAACTTTCGTGCGCAGAGGAAGATCTTAACGACCGTCAGAAAAAGGCAACACCTCGTGTGCAGGACGTGACAAGAAGAATACAACCATCTAACGTATTCTTCACCAACCAACACACACCATATTGCCATACACACCCATACAACCAACCTATCACACCAGGTCTTCGCCACACGTCATCGCCACTTACCAGCAGAGCAATCTGCACGTCTTCCGAGTTTAAATCAAAAATCGGGTTCCAGACCGTCTTTCCGGTACAGTCGACGTCCGATTGATCACAGTCGATCAAGTCCTGATTCTTCATTCCCCAAACCATGTAGACGGAGATTGTGTCTCGAACGTTACGGCCCTCGAAGGCACTCAGGCTCGACGACAGGAATCGACCCGTATTTGTTTGGTCTGGGATCATCTTAAGCTAGGAAAAGCCAAGGTAGAAATTCCGTGATGATAAAGGCTCACCATCTACATGACGCCAATATCTAGCAGTGTGTCAAGTTTACTTACGTTACTGTGAAATTAACCTTACGTTTATCCAGTTGTTCATGCAACACCTACAGAGTAAAAGCATATCTGAGCACACGCACGCACGCACGCACGCACGCACGCACGCACGCACGCACGCACGCACGCACGCACGCACGCACGCACGCACGCACGCACGCACGCACGCACGCACGCACGCACGCACGCACGCACGCACGCACGCACGCACGCACGCACGCACAGTTGCTACCCAGTCGTAGTCTTATTTTACCCCAGTTGTGCAAGTGAATCATTTCTGACGAAATAATGACGTATGATCAGATTCAATAGTTAAGGGTGATGTTCTTTTCCCACTGACACTCCAAATTACACAAACAGTTCTGTTTAAAAAACAGTGTGATAAAAATGAACCAGTCTTCACCAATGTTTACTTCTTTAAAGATATTTAACAAGATTTAACCAGATTCCCATTCAAAGCAGAACAATCCTGATGGAAAATAGACAAGGAAGTCATTGGCTTATCAATAGTCCAAAAATATTTCATATATGTGTAACCCGCCCTTCTCAGATATCCATCAATTTTGTTTTAAACATATTCACGCCGCTAGCATTTACGTAATCAGTAGATAGTGTGTTCCATTCATTTGCCATCCTCTGTAGGAATGAATACTTTCTTATATATATATATATATATATATATATATATATATATATATATATATATATATATATATATATATATATATATATATATATATATATATATATATATATATAGTCTACATTGTTCCTTCACAAACGTTAATTCATGTTCTCTAGTTATTCTATTCTCCTAAAGTGAGAACCACAAATATAATATATTTTGATAAACATTTAATATCTTAAAAACTTCAATTTGATGTATGTGTTATGTGTTAAGTGTTGTGCGTTGTACGGTGTGTGTTGTGCGTTGTGTTTGTATGCTCGCACGCGCGTTTGTGACATGTGTGTGACGAACACGTGCGTGTGTGCATACGTGCGTATGTATGTGCGACTGTGTGTGTGTGTGTGTGTGTGTGTGTGTGTGTGTGTGTGTGTGTGTGTGTGTGTGTGTGTGTGTGTGTGTGTGTGTGTGTGTGTGTGTGTGTGTGTGTGTGTGTGTGTGTGCGTGCGTATACATAATATGTGTGATGTGTACGTGTAGCTCACCGACAAAGCGGTCCTATACTCGACAGATAAGTAGCTAGGCACATTACCGATCCGTCGTTAATTTGCAACAATGTCGCGGAGTAGGTTGCCGTTGCAATTATAATGGCGAACATCGCTACGATCACCCATCGTGCCCAGTGATGCGTGATCAGTCGGAAGTAGGGACCGCGGAAGAAGTTAACCATCATATTTATGTTCTGTGTGCTTGCCTGACCTCTTATCGCAGTGTCCTGCTGTGGCTGCTGTGAACACGCACAATGCGGCCAGTGGATGTGGAGATAGACGATAGCGCACGGCAGGAACGTAATGGCCGAAAGGTAGTTGATGACGACCAGAAAGGCGGAGAACAGACCGAATGTGGAGACGCTGAGGAGCGGTGATGCGGCACTCACAGAGAACGCGACCGTCGTTGTCAGCGATGTGAACAACATGGCGGGCGCCGCGTGCCGATAGCACGTCGACAGTCGATGGGCAAGCGAAACGTGCTGTTTGAATGCTGCCAACCGCCAGGTGTCGTGGAACACGAATACGTCATCGGCGCTAATACCGAGCATAATGAAGATGGAAAGGACGTGGAAGATTCCGAAGTAGCGATAGCCGAGGACGATCCGGTAGATGAGGTTGGCGCCGCAGAAGCCAGTTGTTGTCGTGAGCAAGACAAGCGACGTGAGACAGAAAGAATTCGTCTGCCACCACATGTAGCCGAAAACGAACACGTATCCACCTCCAATGAGTCGCAGGTCCCGGAACACGGCCTGTCCTATGCTCGCTTGCACTGTAACGCTGTTACCGTAAAAGAACGTCATGTCGCCGACGCCTGTTGCGTAATACTCGTTACCAATCGACATGAGTGTCTTTACTATGAAAACCTTCACCTTCGTCTTCTGCTCCGTGGCGCGGTCAGAGTCGTTGGTGTAACCGGACAGTGGCAGTCCAAGAAACAGATTCGTCCGCGTGATGTTGACAACGGCGACATCCGCGTTAATGACAGCGCCAGTGGCCAGACAATGACGAAGCGAACGCCTTGTCTCGGGATGTTGGTCCGCCGTGCTTATCACCCCGCTGATGTTAGCGAAGTCGGGGTCGTAGAAGACGGGGTCGAGAGTCGCGTAGGTGCCATCGAAGAAACGCAGTATGGACATCGGCTTGACGCAGTTTGATTGGTTGGTTGACATCATGCAGAAAGACTTCTGGTAGATTGCGTTTGTGTAGAACTTGTCCTCTACCCGCCGCATCTCCGCGAGTGCAGCCTTCGTCAGCACGTTGCCGCCGGCCAACTCGAAGAACAACTGCGGAGAAGATAGAGGACGAGTTCGGCATCGACAACAGTGATACGTTAGCATGTCAACATGATATAGCAAACTTGCAGTCCAAAACAACGACATCCAAGTAGAATGGAAGACATTGGCTCACGGAAAGCCCTACACCGTACTATCTTCGTGTAGTCTACCATTGGCATATGTGTCTATTCCATTTCTAGCGTTTACTCTATCACTAAGCATTTTATTCATGCATGTATAGTCGCGAACAACTTGTAGATATCCGGTATTTATTGTTACCCGTTGTATATTGTATATTGTGCGGCAATTTCCCCGAAATTGTACGAACACTTGTTCGGTTCTGATTACCACTTCTAATATGCGCTGAAGCAGTCCACGTTTTAGAGAGAGCATATTTGTTGCACATCATTCGGCGGTAATTTAAGTCTAGTCACCAGTGATCCGGAAAATGGGGCGATAATGAGAACATGCGGTGCAGACCTGCAGTGCCTCTATAGGCACGGACCGCTTCAGCTGCACAGTCGAGTTGATTCTACCTCGCCGTATGAGTGACGTTTCTTGATGGCGATGCATCCACGCTAGTCCACGCAGATAGTCGTCACTGTCCCTTATGGTCAGCGGTAGTTGCCCGAACGCGACCGGGAAGATATCGTACCTCACGGCCACCAGGACGCCAGTAACGAACAGGGCTAGCATATGACACGTTAGCGTCAAACCTACGACACGAATGTTAGCCTACACAATAAGACGGTGTTAATTTTAACATAAACATAGCGTCGTATGCAAACAAGCACGTTTATTTGAACCAAAGAACTGATACGTATGTTAAGCGATTCATACACAGTTGCTTGAGTTAAATTATTTGACCTAAATCATGATTTGTACCGCTAAAAATTATTTCAGTTATTTTGAATTTCGTGTTTTACGCTTGATCTATCTGAATATAACACCAAGAAAAGTTTGATATTAATTGCAAAATAGCCACTGGTTAACTGTTGGTCTGGTGCATTACCTTTGCTAACTTTACTTTCATCATATGCCGACTTGAGGTCAATTGCTTTGTAATTGAAATTGCAATTGAAAAGCCAAATCAACTTCAAATTCCGGAATTGCATAAATTGATTAAAACACCTCTAAAATATATGTTATTGTTATGCACATAGTTGCTCTGTTCACATACTGTTATTTCGACATGGAATTGATAATTGGAACTGGTATTTTAAAATTGTTATTGGAATTGGTGGTGTAACTGAAGTTATTGGAATTGGTGTAATTGGTGTGCAAATGGAAATAGAATTGATATAATATAATTCATCCCACTGTCTGATCAAATGACACCATTTTATAACATTTGGGAGTTGGGAGGCTTTGGTGGCATTTTAGTTGTGTTTGACCTTCATCTTCACGGATGAATTGGAATTGGTTAAATTTCTTATAACATGGTTTCGTCACACCTTGGACTCTGGACAAATACAATGCAATCACAGTGTTCGGTCAGAGTGGCCAGGAAGTTTCAAAGTTGTGTGAAAAGCCCGGAAGATCAGCGCGAAATGGAAGAAATAGCGCCGGACAGATTTTACGTTGGCGAAAATCTGCGGGACGCGCGTGGGTACCATCGACAACCATAATATGACCCTGACAGTGGGTCAAGCACATGTGCCAAGTTGTGAACTTTTTTAATGACTTCTTTCGTTTGTTAAACAATGCTCCCACTGTACAGATGACCTCTGTCGTCACGCTTCAGCTATGTGCTGATACGCTGTTATCCAAGTGGTAACTTTTTTATGCAGTAAACATAAACTTGAAAGGTGCCATAACCGAATATTTAACCAATGTCATTTCGCTGACGTAAGCAAATAAATCAAGATTCAAAACAAAATAGAATGTACACGTGTATTATAGTTCCTATTAAAACCTGGTACATTTATGCGTTCCATACCACTTACAACCAGTCGCAGACACCGATATACTTATACACTACTCAACCCTTGGCTAAGCCACCGTAATCTGCCACAATTAAAAGATCAGTCGAAGGTAACTTACCAAATGCTACTTTGGAATGACTGACGATCAGCACACAAAATGGCAATGGTGTCTCTGTCAATATTTTCCCACCGACATGACACTTTTTATAGGTGGCACGTGACTGTTGGCCACTTGTATCTTCGCTGCATGTATTCTTACATCTTAGTCCGTCGTCGATATTCACGTAACAACGTCGTAGCCCATCGTCGTATGCGACCTCCGAGATCACAACGTTGACTTTGGCGTTCGTGACCACAAAGTCGTCTTCAATGTTCAGGAACATATTGGCGCCTTCTTCGGCGTTCGGCACTTCCTTCGTTTCCACGATTGCGTCCATCACAGAAGACTGGATTAAAGCAATTCAATTTCTACGAGTGTTGCCAAATTTAATTTCATTTAATGCCAATTAATCTTCGCATTTTGGCAAACGAAGCGTGGTTTATTTCACTATGAAATGACACAGATATTAAAGTATTGCTGTTATTATTAAATATGTATATATGTGTATATGTATATGTGTGCGTGTGCGCGCGCGCGCGTGCGTGCGTGCGTGTGTGTATACAGTATGTGTATATATGTGTATGTATATATATATATATATATATTATGTATATATATATATATAATATATATATATATGTATGTATACAGTATGTGTATACGTATATATGTGTATGTATGTATATATATATATATATATATATATTATGTATATATATATATATGTATATAAATAATATTTATATATAAATATATATATATACATATATACTTTGAAAACCCTTGATCCGCCATATATATATATATATGTATGTATGTATGTATGTATGTATGTATATATGTATATATATATATATATATATATATATATATATATATATATATATATATGGCGGATCAAGGGTTTTCGAAATGGAGATCCCCAGTGCGAGGGTTCACAAAATATTGAAAGTGTAGGCCTAAGCCGCGTAGACGACATGTCATACTGTCCAGTTAACACATGTGTGCAATGTAGAACCGATATACATTGTACATGACGTCGGGGCATATTTCTTTTATATGCATTTATTGCAACGTCTCATTAAAATAGCCCTTAGTTATCTGTACAAGTTATCTGTTTTATTTAATATTATTATGTTAATTGTTATATTAAAATAAATTATCAGGTTGTTTTTCTAAGTTAATTGTCAGTGCTCCTAGACCTATAAGCTGACAGGCCATCCCCACGGAACGCGAGACTGCCGATAGTAGTGTGTTGCGGAAACGTTAATACCAGCACAGCAGCACTATTTGTTCGCGTGTATTTATACTAACATATACAGGGTTCGAATATAACGGGGTTCCGAGGATTCACTGCCGGATCCCCAGTAGGCAGAGTCATCCGCCCCACTCTTGAGCTAGCCTAGGGGCAGAGTTCCTGACCGGCATTTGTCAACTCGCCGAGTTGGGCTTTCCGTAGCCAAATGGCTACGGAACTAATAACTTAAGTTTTAAAACCAATACGCACTAACCGTTTCATATGTGTATTCTGTGACATACAACCGACAATTGGGCGTCAAGAAACTGAAGAAATGTGCTCCAAATAATTACTTATGAGTACTTTTATCGGTGACATAGAAAACATTTCACAATTAGCCGCCATACTGTGCACGTGATGTTGCCTTTGGGTCACATGATCAAACGCGATTTCGTGTAGAATGAGGCCAGAATGGGCCAGCAGCACATACATAAATAAAACACCCGTTAGTAAGTTAGTACTTTATAGGGGCATGATTAAAGATGTAACTCTATGGCCAGCAGACGGCAATTCTTAGCGTGACCTTATATTGATCTACGAGAATCCCGTTTGGTAATCTCGCTCACAACAACATCCGGTTATATACAAATGTTGACAAGCACATGCGTTCTGACAAAAAGGTAATAATTTCACACTTTTACATGGTTATTGTCAGGTAACTTTAGTGATATACATATAAGAATGCATACAGACATGAAAGACGTGTTTATTGCTCTGTTTATGGCGTTTTTTTGTAAGGTTTCACGTTTCACTACGATACCGCTGCGTCTATAAGGCATAGCACATGTGCATTACCTGATTTCACGAATCCAACTAAGAGGCATGGCCAGAGAGGTCTTCATTGTATGGGAGTTTGCCGTACTTCTAAAGTTAAATCCGTTTGTGAGCCGCCGTTGAAACTTACGCGAGAGCTGAGAAAGGTTAAACTTGATCGGTCAATATTTAATTCAGTCGTCCAGTGCCGCTTGACATTAGGAAATAACCATATTTTCGATGCAAAACGCATTTTGATTGGCTGACTGACGACCGAACAACCAATCAATGGCCGTGATATATATATATATATATATATATATATGTATATATATATATATATTGCGGCTAGCCGAGCACATGGCCCTATCGATTATATTGTTTTATTGGGCAAAGCGGAAAAAGTGCTTGAAAAGTTGTCTGCTTATATCGCTAAATGTGATGTGCCAGGCAGCGAGGGAAAATACTGCGAGACGGTTGTGTAGCATTGACTGAGCACGCTACGAATGGGGCGAAACGTATTGTAACTTGGGGCAGGGCGGCCCCCCATAAGGAAAACTTTCAAATTGTACACCATTAAACTATGTTAACATGTCTTTAATGTGCTCACATTGAAGATAGATATGTATATTATCCATTGAAAAATTATTTCCAGCAAATTGACAACCTAGATGAGTTGCATTTGAAAAATAGCAAGATTACCAAAACAATACCGTCTTGTCCCATCCCTGGGGCAAGACGGCCCTCTGCATGGGGCAAGACGGTCAATAGCCATCCCCCGTGGTTTTCGCTTATATGAAAGAACTATTGCCTAAACATAAAATGCATACATGCAAGTTGTATGATAGTAACATATTATGCTATTATACTTGTGAAATTTAAATTGCAGTTAAAATATAATATACACCTTGCAATCAATGCATAATATAAAATTGTCTTAGTAATATTCGATCATAATTACAACCTACAGGCTAACAGAACGTAAATTATACAACGTTCATATTATATTAAATTTATCAAACATAATTGGTCGTGGGACCGTCTTGCCCCACATGCACTACGTGTGTCTTAACACGATGTATACAAACATAACATACTATTGCCCATTTTGTATTGTTTAAGCTGTCAACTGATTAATACTATTATTATGTCACCAATTAAGTTCATGATTCATATCGTTTTACAGTGAGTTGCACCATTTTACTATTGCCAAAATATTAGATCATAGCGTATAATAGTAAATATAAAAAACACGCTGATTTAATTACGCCTGTCTCGTGTTGCTGAGATATCGGGTGAATATCCGATATATGTTAGCACCGGCGACATGCTCATAGTTTGTTGACATTTGGGCAACATGGCTGACAGTGACAGGCGGGTTGTGCGTGCACCATTGCGTTCCGCGACGAAGAGTAGGAAAAAGGAGTTGGATAAAGCGAGATTGGCAACACGAGTGAAAAACCAAAAGGGACGTTGGGATCGCCTGAAGACTGTCTTAAAAATGAAAGACAGTAAAGTGGCAGAAATTCTATTCGACACGTTAGTACATTTTCTTATTACTATCCTAGGCCTAGCGCGAGTATTGGCGTCGGATCGCTACCCGGAGCCCCGGTCCTATGGCTATGCTAGGCTATGTCTAGGCAAAATTGTCCGCCCCACTCTTCGTCTCTGGGGCGAAAGTCCACACCGGGTTTTACTAACTCGCGAATTTGGGCTTTCCGTAGCCAAATGGCTACGGAACTAATAACTTAAGTTTTAAAACCGATACGCACTAACCGTTTCACATATGTATTCCGTGACATACAACCGACACTTAGGCGTCAAGAAACTGAAGAAATGTGCTCCAAATAATTATTTATGAGTACATTTATCGGTCACACAGAAAAGATTTCATAAATAGCCGCCATACTGTGCACGTGATGTTGCCTTTGGGTCACATGATCAAACGCGATTTCGTGTAGAATAAGGCCAGAATGGGCCAGCAGCACAGACATAAATAAAACACCCTTTAGTAAGTTAGTAGTTTATAGGAGCATTATTAATTATGTAACTCTATGGCCAGCAGACGGCAATTCTTAGCGTGACCTTATATAGATCTATGGAAATCCCGTTTGGTATTCTCGCTCACAACAACATCCGGTTATATACAAACTTTGACAAGCACATGCGTTCTGACAAAAAGGTAATAATTTCACACTTTTACATGGTTATTGTCAGGTAACTTTAATGATATACATACAGACACGAAAGACGAGTTTATTGCTCTGTTTAAGGCGTTTTTGAAAATACTTAAGCTTTTGATGAACGAGATCTTCGCCCCTACTACAGCAACAGCCAGATAGAAAAAAATTGTAGGGCGATTGACTTTGCCTAGGCTATGTCGCATGTGGTGTCTTCACACAGTTCAGGTTTAACACCAGTTAAGTTGTTTCCAGAATGTGGGTTTATGTGTAATTCGTTCATGAATGATTAATGATGTAACTCTATGGCCAGCAGACGGCAATTCTTAGCGTGACCCTATATTGATCTACGCGAATCCCGTTTGGTAATCTCGCTCACAACAACATCCGGTTATATACAAATTTTGACTTGCACATGCGTTCTGACATAAAGGTAATAATTTCACACTTTTACATGGTTATTGTCAGGTAACTTTAGTGATATACATATAAGAATGCATACAGACACGAAAGACGTGTTTATTGCTCTGTTTATGGCGTTTTTGTATGGTTTCACGTTTCATGAAAATACTTACGATTATCATGAGCGAGATCTACGCCTATGCAACAGCAACAGCCAGATAGGAAAAATTGTATGGCGATTGACTTTGCCTAACGTTAAGACCCGACCGACGCAACCCGATAGGTTACAACAATATAAATTAGAACATTGAAATACTTCAGGAAAGTGTAATTTTGTGAACTACATATAAATTAGCTTTCATAGTATATATTGGAAAGTACACAGATGTACTCATAAATTCTGAGATTGAGACTGAGTACATTGTCATTAAGTACGAGTACGAGTACCTGATACACAAGTTATATGAGTACGAGTATTTTCAAAAAATTACTTGAGTACTTCCGCCCCAGGTCTGGTCGATGACACCATTTGACTTGATGTAGCCGTGCGCACGCACACACCCACATAAAATATAGTGCCTGCATATTGCGTATTTGGCATGTTGATAATCTCCATGGCATAGGCTTAGTGCAGCAAAAACTCACCCATGTGCTTAGACTAGTTATTGTTGTTGCTCTCCTCTTTTTCTCTGTAGTCCGAGTGAGGCTGGCACTGATATTGGTTGATGATTTATTTTCCCCCTTCTTCATAACTAGTCCCGTTTTACTACCGTCTCCACTCCCCTCTATCCCTCACCCTCATTCTCCATTCCCCTCCCACTAAATCTCTCTTCATGCAGTCCTCCCATCTCAGTCTCGGTCTTCTTCTTCTCCACTCCCTTCTACCCTCCACTTTTCGGATTCACATTTTGTTATACAAAATGTCTGATGAATAATGTACACTAAGTAGTTGTCAGACACCAAGGCTATGCACAGTTTATCTTGCCGGTTATTCTGTCTTATATGTCAGCAAAACATTGGTACCCACTTCAATGAAATTACGTACATTTGTCATTGTCCAAGAAATGCTAGGCATTTAAGTGTGGCCCTACTTCATGCTCATGCTTGGATAAATTATGGTTGGAAAAAATTGGCCCATTGAAATGTAGCAAATTGAAAAAGTTACATCATAATATGAACAAACCCGTCAATGATCATCTAAAGAGGTGGAAAGAAGAACGGTTATGGTAGAATGGTTGTTTTAAGTTAAAATGTAATCATTGTTGTAACAACTCTGGAAACTTCAGTGAGTCACTACTGTCCCATCAGTGCACACAGATAAGTGTCAGTCCAATCTGTTATCAGGTTCTATGGTGTTGTGTATTGCCCTGCCTCATTGACACATCCATTGTCTCATTGTTAAACATAATGCCTCCAAGTCAGTTGTAATGTAAAACCATCCCAGACTGGCAGTAATATACCAGCCATCCTGGTGTGAATTGTGCATGTGGACAGATGTTCATATAACTATGTCAGACAAAAAACCAGCATTTGACCAAAAACAAATATCCAGAAAGCAACTGGTAATCAAAGTGAATAATATTTTATATACTAGAATAGAATATAAGCAGTATAAACATTATCAATTATGGGTACTCACCACATATTTAGGAAATAAATTATTTTATTGTACTATGGACAACCCATTACACGCATGCACATTGCTACCATCCAATGTCAATTTGATGGGCACATCACTAAATGGAAAGTAGGCCACTGTAACATGGAGAAGAAATTGCCCAGATCGGTCAGCACAAATACCTTCCATCTTGATAACAAACTTAGCTGGAATGTCCATGTTCACAGTGTGTGCTCCAAAGTCCACCAGCGGTGGAGTTGGCAACTGGATCATGCTTATGAAACATAACAGTTAAAACTGATCTACTGCAGCTTCCCAGTGTGTCGGGCACGAAATTTCCTCGCAGCAATAGAAGAAGCACAAAGATTTGCCACTGAAGACAAACAGCAAAGGGCACACTGTGTAAGCATAGCTTGTATACATTGTTGTTACACACAACAATGACATTCCATTACAGCACAAATAGCGATTATCACGGATGTTTCTACTTAGCCCCTTGGGTTAGTTAGTATTTTGTAAAGAAGACTACATAATGATTAAAACAATGTTTCAGATGGCTGTTTACACAAAGAAAGAAACATCATTCACATATGTTAATATTTCCAATGGGAGGTTTATTGCGTTGCAATACACAACCAGTAATACAGTACAAAATAAAAACAGTATGTGTATATCATGTTATGCATATGCATTCATATCCAGTATTTTCAATAACATTACATTTGTGTTAAATCATTTAGCTATTTAGGTTGAAACAGTACATAGCACCAGCATGTGGAATGGAGAATGTCTTGCAAATGCCATCCTGCCTAACAAGAGTTATTAATTGTTGTATAACACATCATTAAGTTTGTTTGTTAATTTACAGTTACCACAAGGTATTCAACAAGAGGGAAAAACTGGACAATTGTGCCAGAGGGGCAACTGAAACATTATGAGTACATTGTCAGCCTGGAGGAGACAATCATCTGTGCCTGCATAGAGGATGAATTGCCCAAAGCCAGGAAGTGTGGCATCAAGCCTGACAATCCCAGAAACATTGCACCCAACATCGCAACAGTTGCCAGGCATCGTACTTGATTTACAAAGACTTAACCGTGTCATTGACATTAGTTCCCAATGTAACGGAGAGAAGCAAGGTAGGAACAGGTAACCAACGTGCCATTTAACCTGTGTATTTGTTGTGTAATATCAAACAATTCAAAAGTAAAAATGTTTATGAAAGCACTGTGGTTTCAAAACTGTCATGGGTAACTTTATAATGTGTCTGGATAATTTTTCACAAAGCGTATGAATGTGCATTCATGTTGAACAAGTAATGACTTAACCTAATCTATGAACTTTGAACCCAGTGTATTGTCCATTTTCACTTGGAAATGTCTGTCTAATTTGCCACACACAACAGCTTAGTATAACACGGCGGTTACCTATTCCCAGCTAGCCATGTCGCAACAGAACAAACTGGTGGTATACATAATGCCACATGGCATCATTGTCCCCTCATGCTGGCACACCATACACGTCAGCTCTGTAACGTCCCACCATTGTCAATACTGTAGGGTCGAGTACCAGTAAATCCATTTCCTGTAGAAAATATATAATTATCATTAAATTTTAGGCATTTTAACTGTACTGTTTGCATAAAATGACAGGTGATTATGCATGTGTGGTTACATGAATACATACATATATACATAATAATTGTACAGCCACAAGATGCCATATATATTATATTATGAGAATATTATATTAATTGTAGGTCTGATTTGTTGTAACAGTTGCAAATAATGTTGATATGAAAGGATATAGGTCAAACACTCAACAGCATATTCTGTGCCAGATATATAATGCTACTAAACAGGGTCAGAGTCATTAAGAGTGTTCATTGTGATCAGTATAATGTGTTTGTTATAATTTGTATTATCATCTTGTCACTAGGTATGTGTATAATTTATAATTCTTCGTTATCATTTTCATTAACAATCATATATCAAACCATGTTGCAGCATGGAAAACTTTTTAGTAGACATGACGGCTTAACAAAACGCAAACGAAGAAAGAGTGATGCTTGACAGTTGTCTGCTGATGTAACACAGTCTGGTTATCCCACACTGTTCTGTTGTTGCTTCATGGACAGCTGATTATATTTGTTCAGTAGTTCTTAATGAGATCAGTTGGTTAGAGCCAATGATGTACATTCTGTAAGAAAGTTGGTATAACAAGGTGTTTGTGTTTGTTCAAGCATTGTCCAGCATGAAAGGGCAGGGAGCTGCAATGATTGATTTAGATTTAGTGATACAAATGTTGAAGACAATCTGCTTAGTGCTGGTCAGTATTCACGTTAGTCCACTGTTGTAAGTGTGTAACCCTTATCCATTACTTGATCACCAGTGAGTGAATGGCTTCAATGGCAAGCTTGTGGAGCATGTCTTCTTAAACTTGTGTACAAAAAAGTTGTGTAGGGAATTTAATTAAAAGTATGCTTCAAATTAGGCTTCATAGGAAATTTTAGGCATTCAGCAGTGACTGACTGTCAGTGTCTCCTGCTATGTATACTCCACGGTGAAACTCATTGAAACATCAAAAAGCCTGGAGAAACTCATGGAATCTGGTATTTCCTCCTAAATAACATAATTAAATAACCTGATGGCATGATGATCATTATTTTTCATCACAGGTTAATTATCATTATGTGAATTTAAAATCGATTAATTTTGTTATAATTATGTAATTAACACAATAATTATCATTTCTTTATCATCATAATGACTCCAACCCTGCTACTAAATTGATTTGTAGTAAGAAATATGTAACTTCAGAAAATTATGTTCACTACAGTACACAAGTAATTAGGGTGGCAGAAAGTGCGAGGTTGGTCTGAAAAATTGGTGAGGTTAAATCTAAAAAAAATGGTGGGAGGTGGTAGATTGGATAGGAGATTGACTCTAAAAAATGGTGGGAGTTTGGGTAAAAGGTTGGACCCACAAGCAGATGGGAGATGGGAAGTTGGCCCCAAAAACAGATGGTTAGGAGATTGAGATGGCTGCCACACACCTTCTTGTATTACTCACATTTCGAAGGCTGAAACATTTGTCAGGCTGCAGGTTGCAGCATAATCGTTCGACATCGCTGGTCATTTCTTGACAATTACCAATTTGGAGCAACTGCACTTCCCACTGTTCTTGGTGTATTTTGCCTCATAATATCGAATAAGAGGCCTGGCTCACTCTCGGCCATCTGCAGAAGCAGCCCTTTGGCCTCCTGTTCAGTCAAGGCACTGATGTCAGCCTGGGAGGATGACGAAGAAGAGGTGCCACCAAGTAAAATTGTTCTAAAAATGGTAAATGTACTGGTTTTCATGATTTGTGGGTGGTATGTGAAAATTGGATGCTGGGGGCCTCGCTCAATGGTTGTGGTGTGGAATTTTTTTATTTTACGTTGCATGTACTTCATTCTGGTGCTTTTCAAAGTGAAATGATGGTGTGCAGGTACATATGGATTAAAAATGAGTAAACATATTTTTTTTGCGGTTTGCTATTACATTTCGTTGCTAGTACATTTTGGCTTGAAAGCAGGTTGTAAAAATGCTGAAAAGGCTGTTCTACTGCCAAAGTGGTACACTTGGCATATCTGCATATTCTTTCACGTACACGACACACAGGTATTGCTGCTGTTGCAAAGGGTTGCAGGGACACTATATGCACTTATTATTGTCTATAATATTTGGCTCAGAACTTTAAATGTTTCCTGTATTTTCTTGCATAATTATATTGACTAATAATATTACTACCTATCACTAAGTGATTGGGGCTGTAATTATATGCATTATATTATAAAATATGCATTTGTCATCTATGTGACATAGAGATGTCATGTAGTGTTGTTAAAATAACAAATTAATGTCATGCAGGGGTCCACATCATGTAAATGATCTCCATCTCCCTTAACCTTTGTACAATACAGACAGCTTAAGTTCAGTCAATGTAATCTGGCTACATCTATCGAGTAGATATTTATCAAATAGGTGTCATGTAGATGACACAAAGTTCATAATTATGTATACCGGTATATATAGAATGCATTCTGCTAGATCCATGTCACAGTAATACTGTACAATTCATTCATCATAATGACACTTACTTCATTTAATAATTTTAAAGCATCTTTCTCCCACCTTGTTAGATGTACTTGTAATATGTTATGCTAATGAATTAAATCCTTAATTATGGTTAATTAGGGTAATGAAGTAAAAATTCAGTTATTACACTTCTTAATTAATTTGATATAATTTATGTCACTCAGTTTATTGCATGCATAAAAATACCACAAATGAGGCTAAACAATAATATAGAGACCTTTATCAGCTGCATTTTTTTACTACAATTGTGTAATTCCATATAAATACAATTTTACTTGTAGTCTCTCCTTTTTCTGGCTTCTCGGTTTCCTCATGCGTGCACAATCTTCTCTGTTCAGTGTAACTAGACTTGCTCTCTGCCACGTCGACGCCTCCTGCCACCCATTCCTATCGATGCACTCTGGCTCTGCCCTCGTTTTGCACCGCTTCCTCTTCATGCACCCCTTCTTTTCATGCCACCTCTTTCTCTTCCTGCATTTCTGTCCTCAAAACCATATAAACCCTGTGGGTGAAAGGATGTGATGTTGCTAAATTTGCGTTTATAACCAATACAGTTTATGACATACATTTTATCACCACTTTAGAAAACAATTATTGACATTGTTTGCTACATTATAAACAAGGAAAAGTGGGACACACAAATGCAACAGTTTTCACAGAAGATCGTGGCACTCAAGAAAATAAAATGTGCTGTCTTATTTACTTTTATTTTATAACAGTTATGCGCGAAAGAATCGCCAGTCTTATTCCGCGAAATGGGAACCGAAAACGAATGCATGCAAACCAAAATGATGTCAACAAATTCAAAAACTATTACGACATATAGACACTTATTATATATGGTTTAACCGATAGACCGTATACACGAAACAGGCCTTACGTACGTCTTTTCTGGTATTAGATGATTACATGTAGGTCCCTAATTACGCTAGTAATACGATATTGGTAATAGGCAACGGCACGCTCGAGACGAACATAAATTATAATCGGACAAATCAAATGTACGAATAATATATATATGAATGCTTTTTGACGGACACGGCTTGTTGATAACAATCATTGAAATGAAACAACTCTCAAACGAAGGTAATTTCTCAGACACAGTGACAAACGGAATATTTACGACAATTTGTGCTATAACGTACCTCCAACTCCGTTGACGAACCATCTGTTACTGTGGAAGCCATGTTGCTTATCAGTGACAGGCGCTGACATATTACAAGCGCCGCCTCCTCGGGTCGCGACCTTGTCGGAACTTGCCGAAAGCTGTTCGGGAAGTGCACTGACCATCGACGTCGAGTGTTGTAAGCGTCGATTTAAAAATTGCGTCTTCTTCATTTCGACACGTTTGGCCGGTCGGCATATGTTACAGTATATATAATTTACACTAAATAACACGATTTTATTATAAAAAAAATTGTTTTACGAACACCTACCGTACCTTTAAAAATTGCGTCTTCTTCATTTCGACACGTTTGGTCGGTCGGCATATGTTACAATATATATAGTTTACACTAAATAACACGATTTCATAAGAATTTTTTTTAACGATCACCTACCGTACCTTTAACATTCTCAAAACGCAAGGATTTCAAAACTTCACGGCTAATGTTCAGTTGGAAATTGAAAATGAAAATTCCATTCTCATCCCTGGTTGTTCATGTCCACGAGATTGGCCAAAATGGCTTTTAATTTTATTAGTTATTCGATCAATGATATGATTTTAAATGGTTAATACTCTTGAGCACGTATATATGCCAGGTGGGTACACAGGGATTTATATTATGGCTTTTTTCATGCAAACAGCTTTGGGCCCCGAGTTTTGGTAGCGGACCCCTAGATGGCCCCCACGAATTTTAAGCTAAATTATATCCTTGATATCCCATGCCTCACTTGCTAGCTATTTAATATAGTACGCAAACAGCTTACACAGATTATACACAATAAGCATGCATATATATCTCTCTTTGGTTTGGTGCTGCAAAATCTGCACCAAACAGCTTACAGCGTTTTTCCGTAGCACCATGACAACAACTATATATATATGGCCTATGTAAAAAATACAGAGGTAATTTAAAAACCGATACGTTAGCCAACAATCCATAAACAGAATACATACCGCAGTAATCGCCGCCATATCTTACGTATGCCAATGATGTGCACGACCTTTTACCGTAACTGCACGTTGCATCACTGTGACGTTATGCAGAAACGTTATCTTTCGCGTGCAATTATATATCACAGGAGCGAATGCAGGATTTAGCGGTAACGGTTTGGTGCATCGGCAAAAACGAAATAATGTGCCACAGAGACTGACAATCCGAAATATTTCCGTCGTAAATTTTTGAGGGTGCAACATCAAATGGGGCATGTTAATTGTGGTTTAATTTGCGGCTGAATGGGCAAATTTCGAGTTAGCCAGTCTACAATCTACAGTACCCAATATTGTTCTATCAGTTGCTGCTAGCAAGCTATCAGTGATACATATAGGGTCTCGCAAAGGGAGAGGCGGGGGGGGGAGAGGCAAGCTTAGTCGCCCGTTAGTTTCCCATGCTACCTTGTATCGACACAGCAAAACAGATAAGAGGAAAAAACAATAAAATTAAGCCAATGGGGCAAGGCATATTTTTTATGCCCCCTTAAATACGCCCCTGGAAGCTATGTGCTCTAAACTCCTTAGTGGGGCGCAGGTAGTGGCTCTGCGGTTAGAGCGTCAGACTGTCAATCGAGAGTAGCCGCTGGGCTCGAGTCCACTGGGCTGCTGCTTCGGCAGCTTCGTTCACGTTAGTTTGCTTGTGTCTTTCGGAAGAGACACTAAAAACCGTTGATGCTTTCTACCTGGTGTCTATGCCACGGGAAGTAGGCCTATAGCAGATATCACGTACATGGGGTAAATGTGCAACCTGCAGTGGACTCACTAACTTATATCTCTATAACACAGTAGGCCCCCAGCTACGACAATGCCCCAGAGTTGGACATGTGCTGTGCAAAGAAAGAAAAAGAGCCAGGTTACACGTAGATTAACACGGATATGGACTCTCGATAAGCCAATGGCTTCCTTGTCTTGGATTGGATGGCAAATCTTGTTAAATCTTGTTAAATTAGTACGAGTAGACGAAACATTCTTGTATTGTGGATATAAGCCATTTAATTGCTTTGTTGGCCACTTGCCATGTGGGTGTTTTGCCTTGGATCAGTGGCGTATTTGGGGGGGGGGGGGGGGCTGGATTATGCCCCCAATTCTTCTTCGTATATAACATCTTAGCTACATGGTAGCATGGAAAACTAATGGGTGACTAAGCTTGCCACCCCCACACCCCCACCCCCCACCTTGGCATCCCCTTCGCGATTGAGATACTAGATAAGCCATGCACTGCATTGGATGGCATTGTCAATTAAATCTTGTCTTGCTAAATATTCGTTACAAGTAGTCAAATTGACAACCATGTCCCCTGTGGAGCTCATAATGGAATTTAATAGTCTAAAAAGCATAACATTTAGCGAATGATGTTTTATGTCTTATATATAGTCACTTTAATTAGCGGAACGTACGGACACATTTTGGTAAAGACTGCCTCCAATGTGCACTATTGCAAATACAATCGTAATAATATAATATAATAATATTGATTTTCCAACATAACAAAACAAAATACATGGTAACAATCGTGAACATTTTGCTGTAGCCAGCTATAGCAAATCCTCATTACAACAAATTATGTGCCTTTTTCATTGGCCCATCATTGGCTGTTTTTCATAGGTTCAACGAGAATTTGCACACCAGGTTATGCCAAAGAAAACATCATTGGCCCTTTACTGGTACAGATAACAAAACCTGATTGGGCCAATGATTGACAAGTAACTGAATCCCATTTTACAGAACATTGGAGTTAGCGACATGTACTGTACGTCGAAATTGCGGTATCAATGGATCTTAGCTTTGTATAATTTTAAATATACTGTTTTTAATCTATGTATTTATTATTTTTATGTGGACATACTGATTGTCTGAAATAAATTTTTTTTTATTGTTATTGACAGCCACC
The DNA here is from genome assembly GCA_963662155.1 of Lamellibrachia columna. NCBI lineage: Eukaryota > Metazoa > Annelida > Polychaeta > Sabellida > Siboglinidae > Lamellibrachia > Lamellibrachia columna. The sequence continues at coordinate 24,533,577 of OY759267.1, forward strand.
ATTGGCCCAATCGTATTTTTTCCAGGACAAGTCAATGCCAGTTATCACTGGGCCAATCATGTTTCGAGCCATCATTGGCCCAGTAAATTTTGCTAACTGCGTAGTAGGCCCTATCACAATTTAATCTATGAATTAGCGTCGGAACCGCGGCTGCGGCCACAGATACGGTACAAAAATGCAAAAAAAATTGGTCGATCCTCGGTAGAATACTCACAAAGCACAAAAATTCTGGGCTCGTCCGGGATTTGAACCCGGGACCTCTCGCACCCAAAGCGAGAATCATACCCCTAGACCAACGAGCCACCATGAATGATGATTTGAAACTGTTCCTAGTAACTATTCTAGCGGTAAATGTGGTGTTGATTTTAATAAGTGACTATTTTTTTATGCATTTTTTCTGCCAAATCAATATTCATTTCGTATTTGACTAACGGTACATCCGAATTTGCTATTGTTAATAGAATTATACCATCTAGCGGGATACTAGCTGGATTGCGCATATTATACGGCAGGTGGCACCACTAACGTAATAATTCTTGGACCCACGCCACAGCAGTGGTTTGTTTACTCCGGGGGGAGGGGGGGTACTCCATACACTGAGGTATACATGTATGTGCCGCGTAAATGTCCGTTTTTGGCCATTTTTCTGTCCGTAGAAAAAAAAAAATTTCTCTCTTTGTGCTCCAATTAAACCTGATAATTCTCTCTTTCAGCGTAGCCGTAGAATTTCACAGCATGCCATGATTGACACGTTTTGATGCGTTTTAGATTTAATTCAGTATACTTTACAAGTAGCTTATTATAATTAGCTTTAGCTTAGGCTTTTAAATTTATGATGGCTCGTTCAAGAGTCGCTGCTATTGCCATTTGCACTGCCACATTGTCATGGACAATGTCATTGGCAGCATATAATAGTGGTTCTATGACCATGACCGTGGTATTATGGCAATTTCTGGGCAGATTTCTAAGAGCGTTTCCAGTTAATTTTATGAGAAAAAAACAAAAACATTTTCAAGATTGAAAATTAACCATCCTAATTTGAGAAATACACTAACATATAATTATTATGTTCACTGCTGTCAAAATCAACCAAAACCAAAGTTGCATTTCAAAATACGTGCCACACACAGGCACTGGAAGTCAGGATATGGTGATTGGCAGAACATTTCCTTTTTTGTATTATTGAGCTACTTTGTCAAATAAATGCTTCTCTTTCTTATTATTGTCAATCAAAATGTTCCTGCAATCTGTATTATCCCCAAATAGTTAGTATATTATTTTGACATTGTTCATAGAGAGTAGGGTGGTTGAATGCGAAATGGAAAGTAGCATCAAAGAGGACGAATATCTGGCCGAAAATTATGATTATATTGGTAATACAATTATCAGCTTATGACATACAACCTCCAAGAAAAATGTAAAATATAACTATATAATTATCACACAATAATAAACTGAAGCTGTTTCAATTGTGCGTCTGATAAACAAACAAAACACATGTCAAATGCGACATTCGGTCAACTCTGGAAGCAGAGGACACATATATTTGCATGCAGCCTGAAAAAAGCAGTATTGTTGTCAACAACAAAATATATAGTGATCGTTTCCCAGTTTCTACAAAGATGTACCACTGAACCTAGTCTAAATCAATTAATTATATAAAACAACACATATTGTTCATTATATATTTTAATATTACTCCTCACAGTACTAATCTTTTTTGACTCGGGCGAGTTTGAACGTTTGTTGCATTTCTTCCAGCACTCAAAGAAATCCTATAAACATGGTATGTCTTCACTATGCTTCAAGGCAAAACCGTTGTCATGACGATACATGCTGCATGGCTCTGGAGGAGGCACACCCAGGACAGGAGTGTAAAGATTCATGGATGAACACATCACAGTCGACACAGAAGACGTGTCGACATTTCGGGCAGCGATAGGCCTGCAAGTGGAAATATGACAACTGTTACTGTGGGTGTGTGAGCACGTGCATGCGCGCGCGTGTTCAGGCATATATGTGCATACGCACTCACACATGTATGGATGTGTGGTTGTACAATGTATGTACGTATGTACTTTAAAAATAAACATAACAAATTAAAACATTTAAAATTTGACATTATCATCATAGCAGGTGTCTAACAAAGCATGTGCATAAGCAGTGATAAAGCTATTGTAAAGAAGAATGTTTCATCAAATGAAATAAAGGGGCAAGCAATGGTGTGGAATCAACTGCAGTGGAAGAGAAGATGGCATGACAGAGCTGTAACTGGCAAAAATATGAAGTTTTAGAAATAAGTCGGGCAGTGTTGTAGACTTTTATCCTAGAATAGATTAAGAGGATTAATTTAATAAGTAATAACATGATTGATGGGGATTACCTTGGGTATTGTATTACAGATTTAAATGTTTTCTCTCCAGAATTATGTTGAGTATTTTATTAAGTAATTTATTCAGGATAAAAACTCTAGTAAGCAATATTCTGTTGTCATTCAATATTTTTTACTTCAAGCACTTACTTTTGGTTCTGAAACAAATTTCTGGCAGCCTTTGCACAACCTAGAGGAGAAACAAATGATGCAACAATATGTTACCCACTGAATAAACAACTTTGTACAAATGAATAAGTGAGGCACTTCAATAACACATCTTACTTCTGTAAACATTTACATAAAACATGTTCAATTAAAACTCCATCCTCAACTGATTTAGCCTATCGCGAATCCGGTTCATTGATGTCCTAATATGTTGTGTGTGAATAGTTTAAGTAATATCCGCAATTGGTTTAATTAAAAAGTGTGTATTTTTGTTCAAATCATCGAAAGAATTTATTTTAGTCATTATATCTAGAAAGGCTCAAAGTCGTGGATATCCAAAACGGTAAACACTTTATGGGGTCAAGGTTGGTCATGGGCGTGACTTCATCCTCTCGCCGATCACATGACAAATTTAGGAAATTTCACCAAGGACGAAATTCGTTTTCAGCATGAGTTTTCCATGTTCACTTCAATAAATTCTGCATGCAGAATTAAATAATTTAATAGTTTGTCTGATGAATTCACAAAAAACTACATACAAAAGTTACACAAACAAGCTAGCATATCATAGTGGACACTAGGTAGGTTTGAATTTTTAATGAGACAAACAAAAAAATCGAATTGAGGACTGATCTTTAAATAATGTTTCACATAATTGTGTAATCTGTACCTGCTTTAGTTTTAATCAATATTTAAGGTTTATTCATTTAATGCACATGTCTGTGTGATAATCTTTACTTACTTTTGTGAATCTACTAATACAGTTTCCATGAGTACCTCCTCATAAACATCCACAGGGAAGAGATGATGGTAGGACCGTGCAAGGTGGGGCGCTGATACCAAGGTGAGAGCTACAAAGAAAACAAAATAAACACCATTCCCTACCACTGTTATCACAGAATTAGCAGAACCAAATAATGGTAAAGTATTATGAATGTCCTACAGATTAACGCTATTTAATATTAGGCTGTTGGTTGTTGTTCGACACCATGCGCCCGATCGGGCAACAGTTCCGGCCGTGGGAGCTAGAATTAGTTGGTTAAAGATAGAAAGCAACAATCTGTGAGTCCAGGTTACACATTTACCCTATTTGTGGGATCTTTTACTTCCCCTGGCAGGTAGAAGGGACCAACAGCTTTTAGCGTCTCTTCCGAAAGACCCAGGCAAAGTGGGGTGAACGAAATTGCCCGTGATTCGAACCAGCAGGAAGTGGAATGAAACCACCTGACCACCGCTCCCCAGACTACTTCCTGTGTCCATATTTTTATTTAGTATACAGCAGTTTATATCGCTAGAATAATCTGACAGAGACCTGGCGAAAATTACAAGAAATATATGATGAGTGATGCCGAGACAAATTGTCTTAAGTACTCTTAACCTTCACTTACCACATGTCTTGCACTCAACAGGCAGTTCACAATACTTGCTCATACACTGCGGGCAGAAGTAGCCCTGACTGCTAAAACCATGGGTCTCTTTACTCTCTAGATGGCTGCAATGACAATATTAAGTGTCAGATTAATATTGATGAATGTGTCTGCATAATTTATAGGGTAACACTTACACAGAGGTGTCACTACACAGTGGGGTCAATAGGAGTGGTTATAGTGAACTATACTCGATTTAAACAAATACGAAATATTATGACATGTTCGCACACGCAACAATATTTTTTATCAATATGAACTTTGTTAATTATATTTTGTTTACATCACTGCATAAAGATATGTAGTCGTGTGGAATACAACAGTTCTGAATAAATTAATTAAATGACTTATTTTGCATAAAGTTAGCATCACAAAGATAGGCATTTATTACACTGCATGCGCATTTATTTATTTATTAACATTGTTTCTTATTTGCTAATTAACATTGTATGCATTTTTATTTGTTAACTAACAATGATTGTTTTTTATTTACTAATCATCATAATTATTAAAATTAACTTTATTATTGGACATTATGCACAGCACATTATTAGTATGCACTACTGTTGGATGATAACAGTTAGCCTAGAGACTTTGTTGAAACAAAACATGCAACGATATGACGAGAAGTGAATAATATTTAATAATTTGAGATGCATGTAAACACAATGTTAGCTTTGTTTATTTGCTACACATTGCTCCGGACAAATACTTACCACATGCACATAGCTGGTCGGTCTTCCTTGTTCACCCCACTCTGTTGAAACTGGTGATGAGGAAACCCTGACCGTGAGAGAACCAGCATTAGTACAATACTGTGCGTCCATTAAAGGGAAGAAACAACAATGAAGCTAATTGGGGGTTTTATATAATTCTCTAATAATTCCAATTCTCTTAATTCTTTGATCTCAAAATGCGTCTAAATTAACATGTTTAAATTGTCACTGCTATAGTAAATTTACCGGGAATTTAACACGCCAATAAATCATAATGAAATTTTTTACATCATCACTAAATCGTGTATTTTCTTAAATATTAAGATATGAAAGATCACGATATTAACGGTTTTGTATGGACATCATTTTTAAACAACCGAGCTATTATAGATTCCAATAAATTAAATGTCGCCATGGCTGTAAAACAGTCGATCAGCTAAAACCAATGAAAATATAAAAAACTCACTAAAAAGCTTTGTGTTTAGATTTTAGAGGAAGAAGTCTATTAATGTTACATTGTGTTAATTTACAAACTATATAATGTTCACAGTTATTACATTCTGTTTGAGCCAGTTGCAAAACATAATGATGGGAAATATGACATTGACACTGCAGCATAGAGACTAAGAGTGAGTCAATCACAACTTCAAAGGAACATTAAACATTACATATTTAAACCTTGAATGGATAGATAATCCGGTTTCTTGGTTATTAATATTAAGTATAAATACCTCTCAAGAAACTTAGTGGTCGTTCTGAATATTTCAACTGCATATCGCAGTCTCCTTCAGCAGACTGAAGTTACGTAACTTCAGTCTGCTGAAGAAGACTGCAACATGCAGTTGAAATATTCAGAACAAACCCTAAGTTTCTTGAGAGGTAATTATGCTTAATACAAATTTAAAGTTATGCATTATGAGACAGCACTTACACATGATGTCTGATGTCTTGCTACTTGCACAAACTCTCAGGAAATTTTCAAGTGATAATTCTGATGTATATGTATTATTTTTATTTTCAGGTTTTTATAATTATTCATCGTATAATTAAGTATGACATCACATGTTATGACATCACGTTATAACATCACATGTTATGACATCATGTTATGACATCATGTTATGACATCATGTTATGACATCATGTTATGACATCACAAAGTATGACATCATGTATGACATCACAAAGTATGACATCACATGTATTAAGTATAAGCTTTAAAGTTTCCACAGTCCAACTTTTTAACAGAAGACTTTCTGTGAAGTTCTGTTTAACACAGTAGTTCGCACTCCCAAGAAAATGTGTCACAACAGCAATAATAAATTGTTGCGGTACATACCCATCTTTATCAGTGAAGACTCCATCGTTTGCTAAAACAAACAACTAACAGATTATACACAGATGTCAAGTCTACCACTTTGGCGGTAAAACTATCGTGTTTTCTTCAATTTTAAACAATCTACCATTCTACCACCGTTGAGCCAATATCTACCACCAAACCACAACTTCAAGGTAAAAAAAAAATTTCACATAGAAAATGCACCAGAATTAAGTAAGTATAATAATGATTTCTAATTATAGCTTATGTATGTATTATTTCATGAGATAAAGAAAGCTGCTGTCTAATACACACGCACGCACGCACGCACACACACACACACACATTTTCAGGCTGCAACTGAAACATGGCTGACACAATTTAATGTGGCTGGAGTTGAGATAACTTACCATGGCTGGGGGGTAGGTAACTTACCATGGCTAGGGGGTTAGATAACTTACCATGGCTGGGGGTTAGATAACATACCATGGCTGGGGGTTAGATAACATACCATGGCTGGGGGGTAGTCATGTTTCATAGTCATATTTTATTCATTCCAAGAAAGGAAAATACATTTAATCATATTACAGCAAATTAGAAAAATACAAACAAAAGAATTACAACAAAATCATAAAGAAATATACACCATTTTAAGAAATAAGCATTCCAACAAACAAAATATATTGCACAGGTATGAATATTGCAAGCAAAACAGTTTAAGAGATACAAAAAAAAACAGAGAAAAAAACAAAGAGTCATTTATAAGGAAGAGTGAGAAAAAAAAATCATCACATTGTTTAAAAATCTGACTCTATATGGGACAAAAGAATATCTTTTCATTCTGGCTTTCACAGAGATATATAGTTTACCCGACTTTGCTGTTACAAAGAGTGGCTGCAGGGGGTGACTAGGATCTGCTCAAAATTGCCTCAGTCTTTCTTTCCATGTGTAAGAGATGGATACGGTCAAGGGAGGAAATTCAATCCCAGCTATTTTTGAGGATCGAAAAATCACTTGCTGCAGCTTCGTTCTGTTTGTTATTGTCAGCTGAAAAACCAACATATCCCAACAGATGATGGAGCATGTCAGTACAGTTTCTACAAGTGCACGGTGGAAAAGTTGTAGAATTGCCTTGTCCACTTTGAAGCTTCGTAAAGTTTGCATAAAGTAGTCTCTGCTGCCCTTTCTTCACGAGGAGTTGGGTGGTTTTGCTCCAGTCCAGCTTTTCTGTAACAGTCACTCCTAAGTACTTGTAAGATGTCTTACCGTAGCTGGGGATTAGATAACTTACCCGTGGCTGGGGGTTAGATAACTTACTGTGACTGGGGGTTAGATAACTTACCATGGCTGGGGGTTAGATAACTTACGGTGGCTGGGGGTTAAATAACTTACCGTGGCTGGGGGTTAGATAACTTACCATGGCTGGGGTTAGATAACTTACAGTGGCTGGGGGTTAAATAACTTACCGTGGCTGGGGGTGGTGACACATGTTGCTTCAACAAGTCGACAAAATGTTTCTCATCCAGAATCACGTGATAGCTTCCTGCCAGAGAAAACATTATCCGTGTGACAGACACATGAACCTTTAACAACATCATTATACTGTACATAACTAGTTGGACATGTCTATGCAGAAGATACAAAAAAATAGTATCAGTATTATTTGGTAGAATTAACGGGAGACTCGGGTCGGATTTGACGGATTTTTTACAATAAAATGAATTTCGAGTTGTTGCTATTTCCGTGTATAAATATTATTCAACTTGCCATTCATGTAAGTTGCACTGTCGAAATAAACACGTTTCTGTCATAAAACGTGTCTTTTGTATGATGCCTATCATTGCTAAGTCTTTGTTTATATCAAATGAACCGAGACTAATGGGACATTAGGTGATATTCCGCGAGCCATTGCATGCCGGAAAACGCTGCCATTCCAACATGGCGCATATCACGGGAAAGCCCCATTTTCGCTCTGTATGATGGTACAAACAGTTTTAAAATGTGCCCGGAGGTATCCGAGTAATTCCGACTATAAATGACCGCCTCTGAACCATCTCGGTGACAAAGGAATGGGGAATGCCACGACGATTCGCCGCACATCACCACGTGATGTCGGATTCCCTCAAATCAAGCGCTCTAATTGGTTGTAATACTAATTTCCATCCTCTGACGTCAGCTTGAAATACCAGCTACGTTCGATTCGATCGACTTTTTTATCCCATGAGTTTCGTTCATTTATATCGCTTTGTAAAACGACATTATGCCGTTTGGTCGAAAGCGAGTGGGCGGTTACGGTACTGGGAGGCAGCGAAAGTTTGCATCGTTGCAGTTAGCGCGTGATGCGAAGGCATCGAGGGTTGAATTCGCCAATGAACCTGCGGCTGCGGCGACAACTTCGTCTTCTTCGACCATCACCGTCCGTGGTGCCAGCGAGAATGGCACGCAGTGTAAGTTTAATTCTGATATTTTATATGTTCACTTGCGTTTTATCCAAACATCGCCTTTGTGGCATAACTATTACTGTATAAACGATTTGACGCTGATCTAGTTCATGCTGTTGATGTTCGTGGTTGTGTTGACATTCAGGCCCAGGGGCCATCCAGGCACATCAGAAGCAGAGTTGTAACTATGGTTTATTATATTACTACAATTTGCCCTGGCAATTATTGTATACATAGCCTATATACACACACGCGCGCGGGTGTGTGTGTATAATATGGCAATGCCAATAAAATAAATTGCATTCAATGCCATACCCCTGCATACGTAGTAAGGGGGGGCTTTTGTTGTTGAACATGTCTTGGATACTTTTTGTTCATGAAATACATTTATATTGTGTATTTTTTCCAGGCATCAAGGCGGTCATCAACAGTACCAGCTGATCCGTCTCGGAGACTGTCTGTCACTGAACGGAAGTTTGGTTATGCAGATCTTCTGGAGGAGATAGGTGTCCCGCGATTCCTGGTTGAGGATGAGACAGATGCTGATGGAGATCTTTCAACAGTACTTGTACGCTGTGCCGTGTTGCCATCACTTGTTGCGAACCTGCTATGCACGTTGTGTAGGAAGCATACACTCTCCACCCCAGCTGTTGACCGCACCGCACCGCACCCTCGGCATGCTGTGTGGCCTCGAGACTTTCTGCACCAGTTGCGACAAGGTCATCAATGCAACTCTGTCATCAGACTGTGTCGATGGGACTCAGGCGACGAATGTCCCATTTGTCGTGGTGAGATCAGCTGTGTCGGCAACGATGGAAATTGGTGTCGGGTACTCTGGACTTGTGTGAAATTTATTTTACAATGCCAATGACTCTTAACTTTGCCTTTTGATAGATTATACATTCAGTAATATGTATGCAAAGTTTCAATCATCTAGGTAGCTTTTCAGATGTTGAAATGTATGTGCCAATGTACATAAACTTTGAACACGATTTTCTCAAAAACATGTTTTCCCTCACACCTACTGCCTCCCGTGTCACTTATCTCTGCTATTGTTTGACAGAATTACTTGAAACTTTCTACAGTGTTTCTTGATAGTATGCTCTTGAAAACTATCTAGTAACTTTTTAGAAAACATTATTTATATTTTATATAATGAACCATCAATGTAAAATTTCATGATGAAAAAATACATTCAGATGTAAAAAAATCATGAAAACAAAAGTTTTTTGAAAACTTGGAAAGTCAACTGACTGTTTTCATTGGGATTATGTGGAGTAACTACACACCAAATTTGAGTCCTCTAAATCCAGTGGTTACTGATATAAGTCACACGCAACATTCAATCCAAGATGGCTGCATACCGTGGGAAAATATGTATGAAACTTTCTGAAAAAAATTCACAGCATTACTCTTACCTGGACTTGCAATCTATGAAAGTTTCAGCTCTGTAGGTTCAGTGATAATGAAATAAGAAAATAAAACGCGTTTAGACCCAAGCGACGCCTTAAGAACAAGGAGTTTGTATTCCCAACACAGCAGCTTAGCTTAAGTATCAAGGAACCAGTGACACCCATAGCAAAGATGAAGTACATCAGTAATTCGACACCAGTGTGACATACCTATGGATACATCAAAACCAACACAACAGCTGGACGATAAACATGGTCTTCTTGGCAAAGAACGAATAAGAAGAAGACATACCTTCTGTTTCATGACACAACTTGCGACAGATTCTAACCTCAGCAGCGAGACCAATGACAGAGCAGCGGATGTTGGACTCTTTCAGTGTCTACATCAATAGAAGCAATGGCAGTCAGATTATGTGAGTGACAAATCAAGCTGCATAAGACATACAGATACAGGTACGACGACCAACGAATTTAACAAGATTTTAACAAGACTGCCATCCAAGGCAAAGGCCCAGATGATAAGTGGACAAGGAAGCCATTGGCTTATCGAGAGACCAAACATTTTTCATCTATGTGTAACCTGCCCTCCTGAGATATGTGTCAACTTTGTTGTTAAATATATTCACGTTGCTAGCATTGACACACTTTGTAGATAATTTGTTCCATTCATTTGTTGTCTTCCGTGAGAACGAGTACTCCCTGATATCAAATTAGTACTCGTTTGTTTTCAATTACAAAATAATCAATAATGTACATTTCCAAATTAGTGTAATATATAAAATTTACAGTTAGACACCATCAGAATTCCTGTGACATGCCGACATGCTGACCTACCTTAATAGTGTCCAGTATATTGCCCGGGTCGCATGTTGTGAGACTGCCATATAACACAAGGATCTCTCTACTTGTGTGACTGGGAACATGTCTGACAAAAAGTGCAACGTTATTCAGTAATTTAACGACGTTTTTAACATGCTGTGAAGGTCCGCATACATTCTTAGATCTTGTGCTACGTTAAATAAAAGATATATTTGTATTATCGAAACCACAAATCTTGTCATCACCTTGCAAATACATGTCCTTGTATTTTAGGTTAACTGATATTGAATTGATGCTCTGTAGTACTTAATTTTGTTTTGTGTAGCAGTAAACCACCTGCCTGAGAGACTGTGCTGCTAGCTGCAGTGAGTTCTGAAGGGAAGGCTCGCCCTGGCATGGTTTCTTGACCAGTTTCTGAAGAGTAGCAATGTGTCTTCGTGGATTCCCTACACAAATAGAACAGCATTGATATTACTAGGAGGATGTGTCATGCTGAAAAATGTAAACAACAGAAAAAAGAAGCTATGTACAAAATGAGATATGATAGATCATAGACCTAAGCACATGGTTGTAATGCTTGCATGTAGTAAGGTAAAGTCATTCCCCAGGCATTACGCCTTAGGAAGCCATGAAGGCTTATATGGCCAGTGCTTAAACCTGGTTTCTGTAGTGCGAAGCAACTTAGAGTGCAGTTATACTGACTCTCCTGGACGGGACACTAGTCCATCGCAACAATGCTTGCATGTGCATGATTAATAACATTAGGCCTTTTTATGCCAGTTCAACATGTGTACAGAATGGGATAGTAACCATACCTACTTAATGTGTAAGTTCAGGCCCTACTAGAAATTATAAAAATGTATTAATAATACACCGATTAATTACTGATTTATTCCTACAATCACATGCAACAATATATGTATCCCTTACATTCTACTTAGTCTAATTTGTTCTGCTTGTTGCTGGACTTAAATGTATCGAATACTGTGTACAATAAGTTGCAAGAACAGCCATTAAAATAATTCAACCTTATAGCCAGAACAACCTTTTACTGCCCCAGTGACCTGAGCAGTTAAACCCACCTTACCCCCAAGCTCGGCCACCTTCTCTGCACGTTTGTTGCTTGTCACAATGATTCCAACCTGACTAATTGGGTTCTCATCAAACAGTTCTTCAATAAAACTCTCCAGCAACTGAAAATAAAAAGCAGTTGATCTAATTAATGTAGTCACTGCATAAAATGCAGATAGGGTTTTCTTCTTTCTCATATGAGAATTATTATTGGTGTTTGGTTTACGATTCAAAAATGTTTTTATGTGTGAAAAAATAACACAAATACACAAGGGAGCTAAGTAATAAACCTTCAACATCTCTAACATTTACAAAATATTAATCATTTAAAAATTATATGAAAACATTGATGTTGCATATATAAGAGATGTGACATTTGTAGTAGTTCTTCCTCCAGTTAACTTGGCAAGCAGACCGTTGTATATGTGGCTCAGTCGGTATTCCACCTCACCTCGATTCACGATTTGAGTTGTCTTTCTGGTCCACATGATCCACACATTTAATCTCACATTTCTGTTGCTCTATCTGTCTTTTGCCCCATACCAGTCTATAATGCAATTGTTTCTGTCTGCAGACTTATGCTCTACCATCGCCGACTCTCTCTTTTGTTTGCTGGGAAATCAAAGAGGTCTCACAGCTGTAGCAATCTCATGATGTTTTAAAATCTACTATATAGGTTCTGCTACTCCTTTGACATACAGGAGTGTGACCATACCTTTGGATTTCTCTGTGTACTTATCCTTCCTTTCTTTGGTCTTTCCCTTCTGACTTTGTTGTTCTTTCATCTTCTTTATGGTCCAACTTGGCTACCCATATCTTTCTAGTGCTTTGGTGATGTGATCCACCTCTTTATCCATGTCCTCTGGCTCTGATATAATACTGTTGCATCTATCCAGTAACGTTTTGATGACCCCCAGTTTCTGATGTAACGGATGGTGAGAGGTAAAGTTCAGATATTGGTCTGTGTGCGTCTTCTTCCAATACACTAGAAGTCTCACTATTCCATCCTCCTTTCACATCATAAGTGTTTCCAAAAAAGATGGAGTTATCACTCTATTCTTCATATGTGAACTTAATACTGCCTGTGGTGTCTATGCTGTATACCTTCCCCACTACTTCCACCACATATTTCTTCCATAGTTTCGTTTTGCATGTTATTGGTGCTGCGAGTTCCAGCCATTCCGTGAAGAGATTTGCTATTACAGGTGACATCGGACATCTCATTGCTGTGCTAAATTTCTGCTGATAAATAGTGCAACTGAAACTAAAATATGTAGTTGTGATGATGAATTTCAGCAGCTCCATTATGTCATCCATGTTTAGGTTTGTCTGTAGTTTCAGTTCTGTGTCATCTTCTAATCGCATCTTGATAATACTACATTTTATTTCATATAGCACCAGATCCAATATTCTATTGTTCGTGGCGCTTTACAACATGTAAAGCGCCACACTGATGATATCCAGTGTCTCGTTGATACTTGATAGGGGTGTTGGTGAAGAGAGACACTACGTTATGTGATAGGAACATGTCATCTTGTTCGATCGCAATAGAGCTCATTTCATTAACTAAGTGCTTTGAGTTCTTTATGTGGTGTGATGTCAGGTCCTAGAAGTGCCAGTGATCTTGACACATTGTGCCCTGTTGACAATGCATAGTCCACAATAGGTCTGAGAGGCTTGTTTGACATTTTGTAAGTCTGACCTTGGTACATTCTCAGATGTTAGGTATAGGTACTTATAAAAGGTATGTCCTTATATAGCGTGGTGTGACTTCTCTGTGAAGCATTCAACCATGCTGCAATTACTGCACAAAGACTAATTGTTCTGATATCCATCTCTGTCTGTACCTATTTTGGCATAGGATCTTTCTTCAGCTTCTCATACGTCGTGTCGTCTGACAACATGGTGGTGACTTTCTGCTCATACTCATCAGTGTCCATAACCATTGTGGGGTTTCCCTTGTCTGCTGACAGAATCATTATACTTTTTTATTATTCAGCTCTACTTCCGCTTGTCTCTCTTTCCTGTTAATGTTTGGTGTAGGAAGTTTTGCTGTTTTCAAAATCCCAGCCACCTGAGATCGTAGTTGCTCCGATTTGGTGATCGGCAGCGATCAACATGATTGTTCCATAGTAATGATGAATTCCTCCACTGGCAGCTTGTCTTGTGTAACCGCGAAGCTTAGTTCTTTGGTTTGGTCCTCGGGTAGCTTGTATTTAGATATGTTCACTACCCACTTCTTCAATTGAGTGCCCAACAGATCGATGTTGTTTCCGTCACTCACTCTTGTCGCTGTTAGTCTCTTCAATTTGTCTACATGTCACCATTTTGAAATTTCTAATTCGCTCCCGCGAACTCTCATCAAATGCAAGAACACATGTTGCTTGGCAACTGTTCATTGATCTCATGTTATCTCTTCTTTCCGATCCTGTAATCCAATCCTGTAATCCTAACTTGTTAATCAGGCGAATTCGCCCTCTTATCAGATTCTTTTCTGCTTTCCTGATAACGTCCCTTGCATCCTGTAGTTTTATTCCACACTTCAGCTTCAAACTGGGAAGTTTCACACCCTCACCCCGACACCACTATGAAAACACCAAGTGATTTCTATGTCATGTGATTTTCTCCAGCTCACGTATTTTGTCAATACTTTCGTTTAATATTCGTGAAAAAGTTCATCAAGTTGGTAGATACACATGAGTAATGATCTACTTCAATCACAACTGATAAAAGCTGTCGAAGGATGTCGATGGCAGCTGAAACGTTTAGCGTAAGTAATCTCAATAGACGTGGCCTTTGACAGCCATCTTCAGGTCGTGTGGGGCCAGTTTACCATCCAATCCATAAAAAAGCCAAGAAGATGTGGCGGATAGACATACGGCAACATTAAACAGTTACCTTCAATGTGGCAGTGAGGCGGTTGGGTTTTAAGTCTCGGTTCTCCATTGCTTGTGACATGTCCAGCAACAGAAACATATGCCGCATCTACAAAGACAGCACCACTGATGCCTAATCAAAATACCAGCTTTTGTCACAAATGTCAGTTGTCACCCGTGATGATTTCTTTTTATTCTGGCCTGTTAAATGTTCAAATTTCACAAATCGGAAGTGTTTATTTCCCAAAGAATTAATGATATCACGTAGTCAACCATTATTATCATCAGTATCTTGAGACTAAATTACCAGTTTTTTATTTTCTTAGCAATTTTATTAATTTCCTTAAAATTCTAATTATATTCTTATAAGTGTATTTATTAAACAGCATACATGTTGGCATTGTTAGACCACGTATTTGTTCTCTCCATGACATCATTGTAAAGAACAACTGTGAGGACTTCAGGCTAAAACAAATGTTAAAGCATACTGATAGCAACTTGAACTGATTTACATATAATGACTTTTTTCCTTTGAAGTTGGATATTTTGGTCTTGCATAACCATCAAGGGATATATAGGTCATTCATTCTTTTTATATTAAACTATGTTTATGAGGTCTCAACATTCTTATAATATAAGTTTCATTTAGTGTGAAAATATACATCATCCGTATATTTTTAAATTCCCAAATGCTTCACACAAACTGATTGTACAACAGACAGTAGAAGTTTGCCAGCCAGTGTATGAACTGGTCTGAATTACAGCATCTTGATTTGTTAAGTAGCTTTATATCTTCATATTGTAAGAAAGTTACAAGTATCAATTTATCTGTTCATCCTTATTTATCTTAAGGAGGCACAATGACAGATCATATACTGAATTGCAAAGTTAATTTTTAATAAACAGCTCATAAGCTGACCACTGACCATCCCCAGTCGGACATTGACTGGCCGATCAAGCAGCTGTTTCCGCTTGGCCTTGTGGATGACATCAGCGACACTTGCTTGAAGTGACCCCTTCTCGTCTTCTTTTAAAACCTCCCTGGGGTAAAACAGCATGACGCAGTGATGAAAGCAATATACTTGATAACAACTACGACCAATTCATTTTCAATTCCCTCCAGACCAGACTCTAGTCCATGAATGTTAGTTGACATTTCATGCGAATTAAAAACGAGAATAAATCCATTATAAGCATGGCTATGATTTTATGGCACTATTCTTTATTTTTGTCCCGAATATCTAACTCCTATGCCTATGGTACAAAACGAAATAGGCAAGATGCTCGCATATTGGGTATTATATTATTGCTTATACGCTGTAGGCGAGTGTCCTGTCCGCTATTCGAAACGTTAGTTAACACGTGCAACAAACACGCATTTCATGTCTAATAATTTAATAGGTATATCACTAAAATCACTTGACAGTATTCATTATGTTATGGGCCGAAACATTCGACACACCGTTCGACTATGCCTAGAAACGACGAGTCCCTGGAAGCAATGTGTTTAACGATTAACCCTATTATCGCCCATACCAGTTGCACATATAACCAGAGAAGTGTGCAAATATTGAACAGTTAATTACCACATCGCAGTGGGAGCTACTTATATGTCACTTACCACGTGCGCTCATATTCTGTTTCCCACGTATATCCTGCGTCTGCTTCATCCATTCTGTCTCCTCTGTTTCAGAACAGAAGCCGCGAGCCGCTATTTTTAATATCGCCCTCTGTCGAACAGTTTATGCACTATCCTTGATTATCCAGGCTCCGTGATCTGGCGCCACTGTTATTAGGAAACGACCTGGATTATAAAAGAGGAATTTTGAGGTATTTTTTCATTGAAATTATATCCCTTTTGCATACTTATTTTATATAATATACAATACAGCTCCCTTGAAGCAGTCATACACGGTTTTTGCAGGAATAAATCGGCGTCTCATTGACTGCGTCTTGCGCTCTACACACAGGTTCTTTTCCTTCCCGTTCCACTTCCCTTCCCCTTCCTCTTTTTCCTCCTCTCCTTCTGCTTCTTCTTTTCCAGTAGGCCTATTATTGTGGAAAAGCCGATTTTCAGGCAATATCCTACATATTTGGCTGCGCATGGCATACGAGAATCTAGTCGAGTGCCAATGTTTCGCGCCCTATATAATTATGTTCTTGTTAGAACAAACAATTAACATGACGTACGCGTGCTAAAAGCAAAACAAAAAATGTTGTAGCCCAGCCTCTCAGTTTGCGCTTGGAAGCGTCAAGAGAGGCGTCTGCTGGTGCACCGGGTGGAATAGTGTTCCAGAGACTAATGGCAGAAGGGAAGAAGAGTTTAGTTAGCTTGTGATTCAGATGAACATTGTCAAGCAAGTCGCCAATAAAGAGATGATTGTGGCTGGCAACATTGCAACAACTAACAAACACATCGATCGTTAAGTCAACCAGCCGTTGTTTTACATGAATAGGCCTTGTGTTAATGCAGTTGAGAAATAGTTATTATTCCATTTGCTGTGTGATAATTTTGCTTGGCAGCCTAGCCAAATGTGTCGTGCCCTCATATAAAGGTACCATTCAAACTAGCACATCACGTTACATTCAGACTATTGAATTGCCAGTCCAGTTTGACACTACTATTTCCGTTGATACACAAGTCACGTAGGCGTACTGTAGATTGAAGTAATTAGCATGTTATTGCCTTAGGTGTTGATGGATGCAGGATCTCCAATATCAACACGTAATCAGAAAGGTAGCAAGTGAGGAACACTGAACTGTATTGCAGAAGAGTAATTCGACAGATCTTGCATCATTGCTGTGCTTAATCATTGCAGTGCAGGTCTGGTCCTCCATAGTGTATGTCTGTTTTATCTCTAGGTCCCATGGCTCTCGCGTTTTGTCTATTGGCTCTGGTTGTGATGACAACTCTCCGTGTGGACGCCTACCCTCCAAGCAGGCGGCAGATGACTGCCAAACGCCCGTCGTGGACACTTGGTAGCCCGAAGAAGGTTGACAATGTGATGGACACGATGTTCTGGTAAGAAGAATTTCATATCATTAATCGGCAACCATTGTCAATTTGATGCCGTGATGTCAGCCATCGTTGTACTATAACGAATACGTCCAACAACGAGCATAATTAATTGTATTAAAAATGCACGTTGACCAACACAATCGTATTATTATTATCTACTTAGATTTTCAGAAAGCTTTTGACAAAGTGCCACATCAAAGATTACTACTTAAATTAAAAGCCCATGGTATCGGGGATAGCATAACTGACTGGATAGAACAATGGCTGACTGACAGAAGACAACGAGTTGTAGTAGATGGAGAAGTTTCAAATTGGAAATCGGTTTTGAGTGGGGTACCTCAAGGATCAGTATTAGGACCTATATTATTCTTAATATATATATAAATGACTTGGACGACAGTATAACAAGTAACGTACTGAAATTTGTGGATGACACAAAACTGTTTAGAAAGGTTAATACTGATGGTGATAAACAATATTTACAAAACGATCTAGACAGATTAGTGAAATGGTCTGAGAAATGGCAGATGCTGTTCAATTTTGGGAAATGTAAATGTCTACATACAGGACATGGGAACTTGAATGTAAACTATAAAATGGGAGATACTGTTCTGGGTACTACTGTAAAAGAAAAGGACTTAGGAGTTACAATAAGCGCTGATATGAAAGTTTCAGAGCAGTGTGGTATTGCAGCTTCAAAGGGTAATCAAATTCTTGGATTGATTAGAAGAAACATAACATATAAGGGAAAAAAGTTAATTATACCTCTTTATAAAGCAATAGTTAGACCTCATTTAGAATACTGTATGCAAGCATGGAGACCATATCGTAAGAAGGATATAGATACGCTTGAACGCATACAAAGGAGAGCAACTAAAATGATTCCAGAACTTAGAGACCTTAGTTATGAAGAACGCCTGAAAGAATGTGGTTTAACAACTCTAGAGACAAGGAGGTTAAGAGGAGATCAGATTGAAGTTTTTAAGATATTGAATGGGTATGAAAATATTGATAGAAATATGTTTTTCTCACTCAAGAAGAATAGCAGAACTAGAGGACATGAGGTAAAATTAGTAAAGGATCAATGTAAATTGGACATCAGGAAGCACTCGTTCTCACAGAGGACAATAAATGAATGGAACAAATTGTCTACAGATTGTGTAACTGCTAGCAGCGTGAATATGTTTAAAAACAAGGTTGATACATATCTCAGGAGGGCGGGCTATAAGTAGATGAACTGTTGGACTCTCGATAAGCCAATGGCTTCCTTGTCCACTTGCCATCTGGGCCTTTGGCTTGGATGGCAAATCTTGTTAAATCTTGCATTGCTTGGCAACATAGAAGCTTGGCTTGTATAAAGAATTGTAGGCCCTACTCAACTTAATTTATTAATTGCTCAACTACGTTTTCTATTTACGCAGCTGCAACTGGTATGTACCCGTATTTTTAAAGTGTTGCATGCCTCACGTACATATATATACATCGCCGTATGCGCGTGGTCATGAAGCGCTGATCTTTTCATAGACATAATGTGCACGTTATGACATCATATATTTAAAAAAATATTATTTGCGACCGATACCCTCCGACCAAAGCATGTTGTTTTAAAATCATATATTTAAACAATTCTTTGTCACTGATACCCTCCGAACCATGGCATGTTGTTGTGAAATCATATATTAAACAATTATTTTGCGACTGATACCCTCCGATTATGGCATGTTGTTTTAAAAACATATATTTAAACAATTATTTGCGACTGATACCCTCCAACCACGGAATGTTGTTTTAAAAGTATATATTTAAACAATTATTTGCGACTGATACCCTCCGACCACGGATTGTTGTTTAAAATCATATATTTAAACAATTATTTGCGACTGATACCCTCCGACCACGGCATGTTGTTATAAAATCATATATTTAAACAATTATTTCTGACTGATACCTTCCGACCACGGCATGTTGTTATAAAATCATATATTTAAACAATTATTTGCGACTGATACCCTCCGACCACGGAATGTGGTTATAAAATCACATATTTAAACAATTATTTACGACTGATCTCACTGTCACTTGTCAGTCTCCTCAGTTCAATTGCATTTGCTCATCTCTTTTTATAATCGTTTCTTAAACAATCGAATCTATCAATTCAGTACGTCATGCCAGCTCGTGCGTGCAAACTTGTTATTCAGTTTTTTTAATCACCGGACACATTATTGTTGACTTACCTTGTCAAAATTCGGCGAAAAATAGCAAAGTGGATCCGGTTCTATTTGCTATGACATTGTTACTCAAAACAACGATCAATGTCAATTGTTTCGATGATTTTAACAAAAGTAAGTTCTCTTTTATTAAATCGGAAGCACGTATTACTCAAAATGTTCACGCACTACACATTGGAACGGCAACGAACCCGATTCGCGATGCGCTAAATATGACTTGAGGCCGGAGCATTAAAGATGTTTCTCCACGTCATTTGTGTTGCGCGCCCCGTGGCTCGACGCAACCAGTTCTTGGGATTAGCCTACAGTTTCATTTCCCATTGGTGACCATGTTGACGTTTTGCATGATTATAAAAAAACGGGACCGTCAGAAATTCTTAAACTTCTCATCTGCCGTTGTCATCATCTCATTGACATGCCGGTCGAGTTTAGCCAAAATCACATATTTCTAACTCTTTTAAAATAGCTGAACCCGTCAATGTTTACCAATTTCTGCACGAATTACCACGCACTCGTGCCTTGTGGCAAAAAATTGCCAAACATTCTTCCGCCTATTAAAATCATCTAAAAATCCACAGTTACACTATCAACAGGTTCTACCAGCAAACCTGGCAATGACCCAGCTCAAAGGCACTTATATCAGATGATATGAATTTTTTAGAAACTTTCTATATCAAAACTTACTACGCCCTACATTCGTGTATTACACACCAGGAAGTCTAACTGAGGAATATGATCCCTCTTGTCCATCCCATCCTTGCATTCTCCCTCGCCATCGTCACCAAGACGGTGAACGTAGTAACACAATATACGGTCACCTCGTCACACCATGTTCCTAGTAGTTTACGCCATTGTTTATTCTGTGGCACTAAGCAGTACAAACAAGCCTATATAGTTGTTGTTGTTGGTTGTGGTGTTGTAACAGTAGTTGTAGTTGTTGTTGTTGTCGACGTCATAGTTATTGTCGCTTTTGTCATTGTTGTTGTTGTTGTGGTCGTTGTCGTTGCTGTCGTTGTTTTCGCTTTTATCGTTGCTGTCATAGTTGTCGTTATTGTCGATTTTGTCGTTGCTGTTGTTGTTGTTGTTGTTGCCGTTGTTGTCGTTGCATGACTATTGACTATCTAAACCTGCTACATATTCCAGTACTCAAATGTATCAGCACTACAGGAAGTGCGTCCGTGGCGCCTAAGGCAATCCATTCGAACGTTACTTTGCAACGACTGCATTAGACGCCTGCTATTTCGTGTTTCTATATTAACTCTTCCTGCTAAATGCACCAGACGGATGCATTATGATCAACAACACACATTCAAGCAACATTACAAATGGATTGCCGCCCGCTATGTTATCCGTAATATGTTGTTGCTTAATTCAACCTCGCACAATGTTTGCAAAGGAATTTATCTGATGGTATGACTATTGAACAAAACTACAGAATCACCAAATGTTACTAGTTCCACCAGGCGTTGATCGTAGAAATGTGTCTATATTTCAGGATGGTTCCCATGTCTTCCTGTTGCTCGTGGCATACGTCATCATCAAGATGGCGACGCTCCCAGACTGCAATGCGACGGACCAGATTTGCAGGCGATAACAAACTGCAACGTTTCGTCGATTTCTCACCGCCGCTATTCTTATGAACTTTTGAAGCCCGTGAACCACTGAAACATGCGAGGAAGAGAGCATTTGTTCCTAATACGATTGCAACAGCTTTTTGCAGACAACCCCTTTGCGTGTAGGTTATTAAACATAACTCCGTTCTCTCATGGTAATGATTCGTAGTATTCAGTAATTATTTATGTCGGTTCAGCTTATTTATTATACAGATGTGGAGTCTTTATGCATCACCACACCACAACAGGTTTACTCGAAAGTTATTTCTGTATGAATAGGGCACGATTCTTTCGTTGGGCCATGTTGGTTTTATGCAAATGTGCACATAGTTACCCATAGATGCTCACTTCCGGCCCCCAACGACACTCTGCCCACTATCGCATTTCACACATATACACATTTGAAATTAAAACACGGAGAGCAAACAATAACACGTTTACTTTTATTATTTATTAAAAACAACTATCATTAAAATGTGATAACACTAATACCGATGGTTTATTTTATAATGACATAGATACCTTTAACGTGTTATGGGGTGCACACAACTTGGCCGGAAGTGCATTATCTCGGCAATTATCGACTCGAAACGAGAATCAATTGTGTCCCCTATCGACGGTCACGTCATGTGACACAGTGGGACACGGTTAATTGCAGAGCTGTTAGAAATAGCTTTTTCGTCGACGCCAAGTACTTGTCGTCAGCATGCAAGTCCATGGCAAGTCTCAATCTTTGTTCATACCAATAAAACGTGTTACAACCGTGCACATTTTATACAGGAAGAATTCAATGCGAATCGACTCAAGTTCCTCAGTTCGGGTTAATTGCATCCCCTGACGCGTCACTAGAATGATTTATTCTGACATTACTTCTATACTCTGTATCGACCGCGACCCGGTCTCACAGTGCGACTAATAATTGTCACTCACTTACCACCTGACACGAAACCCCGAATGTTCATTAGAGGCTTTATGTGGCATCTTCGTGTGCCTTCAGAATTATTAATAACGTCAGCACTTATATAAATATGCGTGCACGAGTCGCCGCTATTCTACGAGTGTAGTACGCGATTTACCATGTTACAAAGCTAGCGGCACAGTGTTGGCAAACTCGTACCGGTCCCATAACAATTGCTCTATGTGGGCTAGATTTCATTGATGTCGAAGGAAATCACAGAGCTGTGGTTGCGGTGTGCTCACGTCTAATACTTTTAGTTTCAGTGGTGTCACGCTAGACGTGCGTATCACAAATGAACACGAGTGGGAGAGTTACATGTGCCAGTGGACGCATTGTATTGTGGGTACGACGGCACGAACTCTTATTCCGAAAGGACGATACATATTACTTGTGAGAATTGTAATTTATGATATGGCTTTTTATCAAAAGCATCAGTTGTTTTAATCTAGAGTCGCCGTTGGCGGGCATAGATTTGGTCTCGCTTATCCGACTCTCAGTCACCTTCGTGAACTCGCCGAGAAGAGAGTCTGGCTTTGAGGCGTGGTTTAACTGTTACCAACTTCACCTTGTGTAGCCGTTACCTTTAAGCGCCAGCAACCAATCAGCATCATTGTCGAGATTCTGCGTAATAAAATTAGTTTGCATCAATCTCGGTGCATACATAATTTCCGTCACAATAAAAAGTGCAATATGATTCCAGGCGATGATGTGCTTGACAAACGTTGGCGCCACATCATGGAGTCTGGATAATCGTGGGTGGCAGATTTCGGTTTAAAAACAAAAAACAGTCATATTGTCGGAATGAATTCCTGGGATGATTTTTGGAAACCATAATTGGCGGGCAAAAGTCTTGATACTGAATGCAATCACGTTCACTGAAATTAACTTCCCAACATCAAAACAAATTACATCGCAGCCTCAAACAGTCACTTCAAGGTTTCGCTGTCTTAATTACGGTGAGGTGTATGGCACTTAATGTTGACCAAGCAACGACAGGTTTGTGTGTGTGTGAGTTATCACCTTTAGTCAGCTACACAGACGAAGGTTGTGACGACGACGACAAGAGATGATGACGGAACATTATTTTTTTCTACATGTTCCAGTGAACTAGCTTGATCAATTCAGCCGAGGTTTCCAAGACGTCGCTGCTTCGATAAAGCACTTGTCAAACAAAGATTTACATGAATGACTTGCTCACCACAAGAAGATGGCGATGGATAGGCCACGTTTTGCATAAAATGCATGTTCGTATATAACGCAGTATCCAGTGCTTTGTACTGTTCAGAGCGCATTACACCTCACCCCTTTTTAGCGGTAAACGTGATTCCTGGATTTTTCGGACGTCAGAGAAACAATCTCGAACATCTCCCACACTCGAGAACCTCACACTCCAGGGGTAATTTGCACACACACACACACACACACACACACGCACGCACGCACGCACGCACGCACGCACGCACACACGCACACACACACACACACACAGCTCTTTCTATGTCCCTGACTCTACCTTGGACACACTTTGACCAACGTAAAGTGTCAGCACTCCATTCCGCTTATTCAACATATGCATGAGCACTCACCACTGCATTACATCAAACGCCATCTCAAAGTTTAAAAAAAAATCATCTTTCTGTGTTCAAGCTCAACGCTAATTACCTCTCTTATGCAATATCCTGGCACGTTTTCAATACAATACACACAATTGCATGCAATAGAAAGTGATATATTTCTTGACAAAAATAGGTGTATACCGTGCGAAATAAAGATGTGCAGAATCTGCACATCAAATGTAAGTTGTGGCAATGGTGAAATTGTTAGTGGCGCCACTGGTGGGGAGTTTGGTCTGTGCGTTGACTAATGCCTTCGCAAGACGGCGCTACGATCAGCAAGTGGGGCTAGCGATTGAAACATAAAACACCCGCGTCTGCTGTATCTATTTTCATCGTATTTCACGTAATATTTTGGGCCGCACCGATGCTACCAACGCCTGACATATTTTAAATACATGTTATCCTTAATCAAATGTTCGCTACGTTCATACATTATGATCCATAAGGACTGCAATCAATGCTTTGATGGAGTTGTCTTCGTATGCACTGCTCAAAAATAGCTACGGAAACAGATTTACCACGTGTCCACTCGTTGTCGTGAATCGCGTGGTTACTCTTGTCGTATTCAGTAACATGTCTCGGGGTCATCATTGCATTACGCGCAAGTGAACTGCCTTTGTTCTGTGCGAACTGAGCGTAGTTCCGGCAGTGTCTAACCGGCATCTTGGAGTCCCAAGAGGACGTGTACCTACCGCGTGACCAATTACTTCGTTCCGGTGTCACGTTGTTAATAACAATATTTAACTATAATAATGGGTTCTGGCTATCACCGACGGGTTGTTTCCATGGTATAGAACAAAGCTGCGTGTGGCCCAGGTGCACTGAGACACGTACGTGCATACGTACGTACGTACGTACGTACGTACGCCGTGTGTACGTACGTACGTACATGCATACATACTTGTCACAAAATAGGCCTACAGTTTTATACTTTGTTATTGTCTTCGATGAAAAATAGCGAAGCTTCAACCTCGTGCGAGAGTTGATATCAATAACAACATGTGCTAAAATATGTATATCTTCATTCAGTACTTACTCTGCATCCCTACATTTAAAATGTCGCAACAGTGCATTTTTCGCTCAGTATGCTTTCGCACGTTTTCAATATTAATGAAATCGCGACACGCAATAAGTGGATAATAGCTATTGAGATGAAAAGAATATTTAATTTCTTTGAATATTACAGCAGGAAAGGTCCAAATAAAGCACGCTGTTTCTGTGAGATCTAAAACGTCAGATAGTAAGCGTGCATGATTAACCAAACGTAAGCACGTATTCTGGGTAGACTGTGCGGATTGGCCTTGGGAGGCAGTTAATCTATGAGAAGGAAAACTCTTATTACAAACCATGGGCCCTTTGGCCTGCCCCAAGTCAGGATAAAGAAGGAGGGCAGGGCAAGAGGCCAGTCACCCCTTCCCGTAACAAAACCGTGACTGCGGAAACCAGTGATCAACTTGGATGCGAAGATGATAAGTCAGTAAGTATACACTTACGCGCTTGCTTAACTATAATTATGTAGATGGCCGTTAACGTTATCTCGATGAATGTTTCACCTTCACCTCACAAAATGCTACACCCCTGCCGTTAACAGTACGTTACAGTTTTCAGAGTTACATTTGAAATTTAATATAGCCATTTTAAGTGGTAATTTCCGTGTGACTTGTAACTTTGACAGCATCGTTGACATTTCTGTTACCAAATGCCCAAAGACATAATCGAGTCCGTGACGACGCCATGCCCCGGACACGGTCAGTGGCAACGGTCATTGTATCAGTCACGGTTCTGAATCGTTGCCCCCCCCCCCCTATTCTTCCTCTCCCGGAACGTGTCAGGTAAAACACGATGATTATTTCGTCGTGTCTCCCGTGATCACACCTGCTGACACTTGGTCATTGTTCGGAGGCCGACTGGCCGGGCACGCGAGCGGTGTTGGCGCTCGTAACGTTAACAAGCCGGTGTATTGTGACAGGACGTGGCCTGCACCTGTGGAGATGTCTCCATCAAAACGTCCACGATTAAGTTACGTCTGTGTCGTGTTTGAACTGTGAATGTTTATCGCCGTAAGTGCATGGACTTGCAATGGGTTACCCCCTAGGATAAAAAAAAGCAACTACACGGAACTCGTGTATTTCAATAAGAAACACGCGATCGAACGACAACCAAAAGCACGAAACAACCTCTTCCAGAACTCTTCAGCAGCTACCGGTGCAAAGACCTGGAGCACTCTCAGCCCGGCACTACGAAATTGTAACGCCATGTGTGCTTTTGAAACACGTTATCTGAACAACATCTTTGAGTAAACAACGGTGACGCTCGAGAACAGGACCCATTTAACTGGACTATTTTAGTTCACTTCTTGATGATCTGTGATGCACACATCCCGATGCACATCCCTGACATACATACTATGAGGTAGATTCCATGAATGTGATGTGATGTGATGTCGTGTCGTGTCGTGTCGTGTCGTGCCGTGTCGTGCCGTGCCGTGCCGTGCCGTGCCGTGCCGTGCCGTGCCGTGCCGTGCCGTGCCGTGCCGTGCCGTGCCGTGCCGTGTCGTGTCGTGTCGTGTCGTGTCGTGTCGTGTCGTGTCGTGTCGTGTCGTGTCATGTCATGTCATGTCATGTCATGCCATGCCATGTCATGTCATGTCACCTAAGGCTCACCCCTTTACGCAAATCCCCTGACGCCATCATATGAGGAGTAATCCCACGAGGCCCATCCATGAAATCGATCCTGTTTAGGGGACGCGGTGGCGTAGCGGTTAGAACATAGGACTATAAATCGAGATAGTCAAAGTGTCAAAGCTTGGGCAATTTCGTTTAATCCACGTTGCTCCAGTTCACCCCGCTTGTATAAATGAGCACCTGGCAATATACAGTGGTGCACACGTGAACGAACAGTCTTCGCGCAGTAATTGCAGTGAGGTTGAATGCTTCCCAGAGAAGCTGTTGGCGAGTTGGCGTTGACGTGAACAGGTCCGCCAGGGGTGAGGTGTCAAGATCTTTGAATAATCCTAAAGACTGGATACCGCGCTAGGAACGTACATTTGCCTGTAAAGTACTTCATCTAATGCCTGTAAAGTACTTCATCTAACGCATACGGCATGAAACAATTCCCATGAAGTAGAACAACTCCATTATATGTAATTGCCCATTATATTAATAGGACACATTTGCTAAGATAATACAATGTTGCATGAATAGTAGTTGATGATGCTGAAGTTAAGGTTGCTATCTCAGCGTCAATTGCTATCTGTGCATCACCGCCACAGGCAGCGTTATTATTAACGTTCATAACTCCCGGGCTTAACCCCGGCTAGCGCCTTCTTAGGGCCGCCCTCTCAGTCACGCTCCACTGCGTCAGCCAGACGCAACAATGGTCTTCGATAGAGCGGCGGCCTGTCGCTGATTGCACGCTGCGAGAACTACCACTGCGACCGCTACCACTTACGTAGTCTACCTGTGTACTGAGATTGAACGCCGCTTCGAAGTAGCACTGCTTGAGGCCGAGTCATTCAGTAATGTCGAACGGAAGATTGTGCGTGCCCGCTAATCGTATTGCTTTATAAGCCTTGTTACCGCGGACGACGACCCAGTTGGAATAGGGCACTGCTGATTTCACCTGCTCGGGCCGTCGCGACCGACTCCACGACCATTATACCACATCGGCCGAGCGCAGCAGCGCCTGTCAGTGTACCGACGTAACGCTGGATTATAATGTGTGTTTGACAACGGTAAGTTCAACTTGTTGCGCCTAGCCGAAACGCGATATCGTATGACGCCATCGTTTGCACGGCAGCACGCCAACCGAAAAGGAGAAACAATAGTAATGCCTGTATAGTGCTTTGTAGCATGCATGACATTTCCTGTCAATCCCAGTTTCAAATGTCAGGTAAACACAGTGGAGAGGTAGGCGTTGTAGCCGGGTTCACATATGCATGTCATGTACAACAAAGTATACCGAGAATAGATTACTTCAATTCTCTTCAGGTTACTTCGGATTATTTCAGCTTACTTTGGAAACAAAGATTTACAAGACTGTAGTAAGACCTGTATTGACGCATGGTGCAGAAACGTGGGCCACAATTAACAGGAATGAAGAAACAACACGCCTATTCGACATAACGGAGATGAGAATGTTGAGATGGATTGACACAATAAATGCATAACAGATGAACTAGGAAAGAGCAGACTAGGTGGTTCAAGCATGTTGCGTACGCGAGGAACACAATGGTACAAAGAAGGCGTGGAGGCTGCCGGTGGATGGAAGACGTTGGATGGAAGACGTTGGATGGAAGACGTTGGATGGAAGACGTTGGATGGAAGACGTTGGATGGAAGACGTTGGATGGAAGACGTTGGATGGAAGACGTTGGATGGAAGACGTTGGATGGAAGACGCAGCAGGGGACGACAAAAAACAAGAATGAGAGACGTTGGGAAAAAGTAAAAAAAAAGTAAAGGTACGTTCTTATATAGCGCGGTATCCGGTCCATAGGACTGCTCAAAGCGCTTTACACTTCACCCCCTGGCAGACCTGTTCATTCCAAGGCCATCTCAACTTCTTTGGGAAGTATTCAGCCACGCTGCAATTGCTGCGCGAAGGCTATTCGTTCACATATCCACCACTGTCTGTATTGCCAGGTACTCATTTATACAGCTGAGTGAACTGTGGCAACGTGGGGTGATCAAACTTGTCAAAGGTTCGAAGCGACCGCAGTGGGATTTGAAACCGGGTTCTCTCGATTGAGAGTCCGGCCTTCTAACCGGTATGCTATCGGGAAGAGAGCCACGGAGGTGGCAGAGGTTGTGGAGGAGGACACGATGGCTGAGGAGAATCCCAGAAACCACTCCCAATAAGGAAAATACAGTCGAAAGAAGACGATGACTTAAGTTTGCTTCATTTCAATTCGGTTTAACTTTGTTTATTTTAATTCCATTGTCTTCTTTATAAACATTATATTTTCTTACCGTCCTTAGCTCTTTTATTTGTTCTACACTTCGTTGATGATTACTAATTAGTCGCTCGACGGATGGGCCATGTGATCAGAATGAGCAAAGGCAGTGTTCCATGTGGTGAGCTATCCGGGGAAATACCTGCGATAACGTTACAAAGATGTGATCAAATGCACTTCGATGCCATAGTAAGCTGAAGTCGTATGGAAATAATAAGCTACTTGTTCTCTGGATTAAATTCTTTACCATGGATAGAACCGAAAGGGTCGTGCTTGAAGGCCAAACGTCATCTTCATTGTCAGTCGATTCATCTTTTGATAACTTTTGTTTTGACCTACCGGACAGTTTATGAGCCGTATGCGAAAACTCATAGGACGAAATATGTTCAATTGTTTTGAAAAAGTTAGGAAACGGGTTATTCATATATCGTAAGATCACACGTGGAATACGCATCAGTGTTTGGGATCCCCGTACAAATGTACTCACGGACAGTAACACTATTTGTGTCAAAGTTGCCAAGTTGTCATTATACCATAAAATGAAAAATTACAAATTGGACATACCCAGTGACCGGTACCTGAATCCATTGACCAGAGAAGGCCTTCTTCTTTCCAACAATTCGGACGCCTGAATAACTTCAAGAATTCCTTTTCCCACGTACCGTCAAGGAATGGAACGATTAGCCTGAAACAGTTGTTCAAGCTCCCAACACTCGTCGTTTTGAAGCACAGTTGTAAACGTATTTATGTATGAATGATGACCAACACTGACTCAGTCGCTCTTCAGAGCGATGAGAGAGTAGACCGTTTCAAGTGGTATTTTTGTCCAATCGTCTACTGTTCTGAATTCACGTCAACTTCTGCACTTTCCACTGTGTACCTTTATGATAGCCCTCTCTACTCTCATGTGTCGTATCAAACACATTAAATAGTGTTCGTATTGGTTCCCTAAAACAGTCGATTTAGCTGGTTCATATCTGTTAATATGTCTAAAGTGTGAGGTTGAACCCCAAAGCCCAAATCACATGACTATTGGCATGACCAGATGGTGCCACTTTACGACTACGTTTTTGCTGTTGTTAACAATCCCGCCCATATTGATATCATCGCAGTTTTTGAAAGATTAGGCTACCTTGTAACATATTAGTATTATTTCCCCTACAGGATGTTTCTAGCAACATGTCATCCACTAAATGGAAAGGCCTGCATGCACTGAATTCCATTTTGGTGGTCCGTTATCAGGCTGTTCCTATCTATATAATGATTAGGTGATTATATTATGGTATATTTTATAGACGAGAGTCATGTATTCCATAGGTCAATAGTTCGAAGGGTTCATCTGGTATCTTGGCATAACTCTGGTCTTCTTCCACTACTGTGGAAACCTCCAACTGTCAAAATCTAGATTAAAAAGAAGGTACACTTTTCTGACTAATCCTACCTTGCTATCAGTTGGTAGTCTATGGTGTGTGTTGTCCTGTCCAGTTGTTCGTCAGTTTTCAATTCTTCAAATTTCGTCATCACATTCTCCTCACATATTCTTGTAGCCATTCTCCTGTACATGTTCCTCAACTGGGATGCAGGTGAGCGGTGGATTCTCTTTAAATATCTTAAATACTTTGAGGACTAATCCGGCAGTATACATTTCTCACAGTTATGGAAACTCGGTGGGCATTAGTCTAAGGAAACTATTCTCTCGCCCAAACATTTGTAATCATATCTGTAAACAAACGCTCAGTTAATGTCGCTGTAGTTCATTTAGGAGTATGTTCGATCTGAACTTTTTAAGTCTGAATAGACTTAAAAAGAAACGTATAAAACAATATATAGACAGTATATAGTAGGGAGCGGTGGTCTAATGGTTAGGGCACCTGCCTGTCGATCGAGAGGACGGTGGTTCGATTCCACCTCCGCCGTTTCGAAGCTTGGGCAATTTCGTCCACCCCACTTTGCCCGTGTCTTTCGGAAGAGACACTAAAAGCCGTTGGTCCAAACTCCTGCGTTAGCTCAAGATTGGGCTGTTTGGAGTATAACTACTTGAGACTTGATAGCCGTTGACTGTAGAGACACCAAGCACACCAAGTGATTGCATTTACCTCCTGATTACATAGATTCTGGAAGGACGACACCCACTTAAACATCGTTGTGTAAAGGATTGTTACAGACGGGATGTGACAACATGTACGTAAAGATGTCGCTATTGTGACAACATGTACGTAAAGATGTCGCTATTGGGGTCCTTTGAGGATTCCGTGTTTAAGTAAAAGAAAATCTAAAAAATGTACGTATCTGGCTACATATACACACATTAAAGTTGGTATGCTAACTTGTGGTTAATAATTAATGTCCAGTTACTAAAATTTGTGCACACTCATCGGACAGCATTGCGATGCTCTCCGTTATTGACGTAAAGTGACACATCAAAAGCATTGAGCAAGATACGGACTGCCCCTGGGTCACTAGCCATCGATCAAACACTCAAGCCGGTCACGGTTTGGCGATCCCAGCAGGTCATACATGTTATATTCACGCCATAAGATAATTACATTTTCAGTACGTAACATCACTTGTGAACATAGCCGTTCACCGTCGTGTACTGTGTAGCCATCAGATAAGCCCGATTCAACATATCACTTCAAGCGTCGAGTTA
The DNA here is from genome assembly GCA_963662155.1 of Lamellibrachia columna. Taxonomy (NCBI): domain Eukaryota; kingdom Metazoa; phylum Annelida; class Polychaeta; order Sabellida; family Siboglinidae; genus Lamellibrachia; species Lamellibrachia columna. The sequence continues at coordinate 24,565,232 of OY759267.1, forward strand.
TCTGACCGCAGCCCACACGGCGTGAAAGGAATGCGATGAAGTCCCGATAGCGGCAAAATAAAATGAACTAAAACAGGCGGAACAAAATAGCCACTTGTGATTCTAACAACAAAACATTTATCAGTGAAAGTTTCCCATGGACGGAGCTGCAGATCAACATTATATTAACGACTTCAATTAGTATGTTGTACCAACTGACCTGTTAGTGCATAACGTATGTGGTCCACGCACATATGCCAGAAATAACGTCCAGTACACAGATGACACGTCATCAGTTAGACAGCATTGTTGTTCCACGAAACGAGCTCAATTATGCCCTTTATTTGCTACTTTAACAACTTGTTGAAACGGCAACAGGTCGGCTAAGAACAAAGTGTAACGTGCCACGGACACAAATATTGAAACGGTGAACAGGTCGGCTAAGAACAAAGTGTAACGTGCCACGGACACAAATATTGAAACGGTGAACAGGTCGGCTAAGAACAAAGTGTAACGTGCCACGGACACAAATATTGAAACGGTGAACAGGTCGGCTATGAACAAAGTGTATCGTGCCACGGACAACAACTATTGAAACGGTGAACAGGTCGGCTAGGAGCAAAGTGCAACGTGCCACGGACAACAACTATTGAAACGTTGAACAGGTCGGCTAGGAACAAAGTGTAACGTGCCACGGACAACAACTATTGAAACGGTGAATAGGTCGGCTAGGAACAAAGTGTAACGTGCCACGGACAACAACTATTGAAACGGTGAACAGGTCGGCTAGGAACAAAGTGTAACGTGCCACGGACACAACTATTGAAACGGTGAACAGGTCGGCTAGGAACAAAGTGTAACGTGCCACGGACAACAACTATTGAAACGGTGAACAGGTCGGCTAGGAACAAAGTGTAACGTGCCACGGACACAACTATTGAAACGGTGAACAGGTCGGCTAGGAACAAAGTGTAACGTGCCACGGACACAACTATTGAAACGGTGAACAGGTCGGCTAGGAACAAAGTGTAACGTGCAACGGGCACAACTATTGAAACGGTGAACAGGTCGGCTAGGAACAAAGTGTAACGTGCCACGGACAACAACTATTGAAACGGTGAACAGGTCGGCTAGGAACAAAATGTAACGTGCCACGGACAACGACTATTGGATTAGCGCAGGACAAATTGAACTAGTTTGTGTAGTCTGTGTCAACATCGGTGGGTCTGAGAAATTAGCTTGTATATTATGTTTGGTGTTTTCGTATTTGGCACCATTTCTCTCAAGATATGCATATTGGAACAGAACAAAACTCGTCCAAATAATGGAAAAATTATGATCAAACAGTCCCCCACAACCGTACATTTCCGTCTGGTGCTGTGATGTTATTGTACGAACCTGTGGGAAAATCAACTGTAGTAAGCCCCACGTGGCTTTTACGGTTATTATAATTACTGATGTGTATGTCACGCACAGACCAAGCGTTGAGATAATTATACACGTGTCGCAATTTATGTGTGCCAGGCTATGAAGATAAATGATGCAGCGACGCGTGAGTGAAGCAAACTCAGCACACGAACGTCGATACGCATGACTGGTTCACAGGAAGACCCACGCGGCCACATTAACTGCTAACAAGGCGTGTTGTTCAGTGCGGATCTAGTAATGCGTGAAGTAGGCTGGCCAGTGAATCGATTAGAGTTGCCTGTACTATAAACACGATCAACACACGGGTCTACCGCCAAGCTAGCGACGACGTACAACACTATAACTCCCGAAGTACGGCGGAATTTTCATTCTGGATGCACAACAGAACAGGTAGGCGTGTCGCGACATAACGGACGTGTCGTGTTAAGCTAATGTGTAGGACGTGCATGCACGGATCTCTCCCACTATAATGTAGCACTTGCCTCGCTAATCCGTTTCGTCAATAGCCAGGGACGTCTCTAATAAGCCGCGCACAGTTCGATATCGTTCTGCCTGGAACATGTCTTTGTTAGACATGCGCTACCAACAACAATGCATGAATACTGTGACGATAGATGGAACATAATACGATTTGTATTAGTATCGACGATACATTGCGGTCATTAGTGTCCTTTGACAGCAACACTAATCCACTACCGCACCGAAGTGTTTACACTAAATGCTTATATTTGTATAACTTAATGTGCGTGCGTGCGTGCGTGCGTTTTATTTAGATATACCGTTTATGTGGCTATCATGGGGAAATAGTGCGTTGAAGCAACAAGTACGTGCCACTGTGATACTATTTTACGATTATTTAAGAGTTGCTGTAAAATGTGATAGCTGGTAGGATAGATTTCCATTTTGTTCATTTGTTTGTTTAAACCTGTTTGTTATTTCATTATAATTTCAGTCTGAAGCAACGATGAACTGATATAAACCAATAAACGATTTAGTGGTTCATATTTAAATGTGTAACGTACTGTATTTTCGCAGTGTGTTATATGAATAGCGTTGCAGTGCAAAAGTCAAGATTTTTTATTTTTGCATTGTGCATATTGATCTACACCGATACCTTATTCACTAGAAGGTACTTAGTTGTTAACATTCAACACTGAGGTAAAGTTATAGATTTGTAGGGGACCAATTTTCTTACATATTGCTGCAAATATAACAAACTGAACCTAGATGCAATGTTGTTACATAACCATTGCAGCATTGTTTACAACTGTAGCTAACTACTAAATGTGTTGCTTTTGAACAGGGACAGTAACAAGCGAATGATGTATTTCTGACAGGAAACTATATACTAGCTAAAATGGTACCATAATATTATGCAGGTGGAAAAAGAAGTTCCTGTGTTTGAAATATGTGCCAAACGGCCATAAGTAAGCATGCATTGCCTCACCAGTGGCGTATCTGTATGCAACGTAAATGTCATATTCGAGGCGAAACATTAATAGAAATTATGTCGTCAAATTATGTTTTAAAAATGGTGGTTCATAACAACATATTTGGACAGTGAAAATGCTATAAAATATAATTATAGTTTATACTATTATAGCATGATTTTACAACAAAACGACCAGACATTTACATTAACCAGACAGGTTTGCGCAACCTCTTTCTAGCTGATGAACAACACCATCATTATTACGCTCTCATTTTTTGTTTAGCACGCACACACCAATGTTTTTTGTTTAGCACGCACACACCAATGTTTTTTGTTTAGCACGCACACACCTATGTTTTTTGTTTAGCACGCACACACCAATGTTTTTTGTTTAGCACGCACACACCAATGTTTTTTGTTTAGCACGCACATACCAATGTTTTTTGTTTAGCACGCACACACCAATGTTTTTTGTTTAGCACGCACACACCAATGTTTTTTGTTTAGCACGCAGCCACGCACACACCAATGTTTTTTGTTTAGCACGCACACACCAATGTTTTTTGTTTAGCACGCACATACCAATGTTTTTTGTTTAGCACGCACACACCAATGTTTTTTGTTTAGCACGCACACACCAATGTTTTTCTGACAAACAAAACATGTATACAGTAAATTTAACTAAGCAATGCTTAGACAGAAATTAAGGATTCCAACAAACCCGAGTTATGTAGTCATCTAAAAATAAATTGTAGAATAGAGCTGCGTTGACACGGCAGCATAAATATTTCTTCTTTGTTTCATCATTATCATCATCAATCCCATAATGCATAGTGTCGTTGGGTCACCACCGATGACCTTGAAACCAGCTGTCTCCATTTCTTCCTGTCGTCTGCTGCCCTTCGTGTCTATGAGAAGTACAGGCCTGTCCACTCTTTGATGTTGTCCTCCCATCTCTTCCTCTGTCTTCCTCGTCTTCTTGCTCCCCAAACGGTGCCTTCTTTGTTAACAAATTCATTTTCTTGCGTTAGAAAGTTGACATTGAATGTATAGTCATATGTTTGACTAACATTTATTTCTGTAACATTTTAATTTGAAGCACTTTATATTAAACATAATAGGAAGTGTTGTGTTTTTATATATCACTACAAATAACTGCTGAAGGTTTATTTCTGACTAATTTAGTAAATTTCACAAAACAAAGTACAGGAATACGAAACACAACATTCAGCGTGTCAGTAACGTAAATGGCGTCTAAGCAACAACGTTACGCAACGTTCACGTGATCGTTTCTACAGCATCATTCTTATATAGGGGATAGCATAACTGACTGGATAGAACAATGGCTGACTGACAGAAGACAACGAGTTGTAGTAGATGGAGAAGTTTCAACTTGGAAATCGGTTTTGAGTGGGGTACCTCAAGGATCAGTATTAGGACCTATATTATTCTTAATTTATATCAATGACTTGGACGACAGTATAACAAGTAACGTATTGAAATTTGCGGATGACACAAAACTGTTTAGAAAGGTTAATACTGATGGTGATAAACAACATTTACAAAACGATCTAGACAGATTAGTGAAATGGTCTGAGAAATGGCAGATGTTGTTCAATTTTGGGAAATGTAAATGCCTACATACAGGACATAGGAACTTGAATGTAAACTATAAAATGGGAGATACTGTTCTGGGTACTACTGTAAAAGAAAAGGACTTAGGAGTTACAATAAGCGCTGATATGAAAGTTTCAGAGCAGTGTGGTATTGCAGCTTCAAAGGGTAATCAAATTATTGGATTGATTAGAAGAAACTAACATACAAGGGAAAAAAGTTAATTATACCTCTTTATAAAGCAATAGTTAGACCTCATTTAGAATATTGTATACAAGCATGGAGACCATATCGTAAGAAGGATATAGATACGCTTGAACGCATACAAAGGAGAGCAACTAAAATGATTCCAGAACTGAGAGACCTTAGTTATGAAGAACGCCTGAAAGAATGTGGTTTAACAACTCTAGAGACAAGGAGGTTAAGAGGAGATCAGATTGAAGTTTTTAAGATATTGAATGGGTATGAAAATATTGATAGAAATATGTTTTTCTCACTCAAGAAGAATAGCAGAACTAGAGGACATGAGGTAAAATTAGTAAAGGATCAATGTAAATTGGACATCAGGAAGCACTCGTTCTCACAGAGGAAAATAAATGAATGGAACAAATTGTCTACAGATTGTGTAACTGCTAGCAGCGTGAATATGTTTAAAAACAAGGTTGATACATATCTCAGGAGGGCGGGCTATAAGTAGATGAACTGTTGGACTCTCGATAAGCCAATGGCTTCCTTGTCCACTTGCCATCTGGGCCTTTGGCTTGGATGGCAAATCTTGTTAAATCTTGTTAAATCTATATATAGCCAAATTGAAAAGTCCAACAATGTTGTTAATTTAATGTTTTAGCTGGGTAGTTACTATATGATCGTCATACACATTAACACACTGAATCTAAGTTGCCCGATACGACTAGTTGGGTAAGATAATTGTGCATGAATCATGAATCGACTGCACGAGAGTTCAGCTGGTCCAGCATGGCGTAAAATCAAGCGTGTTCTATTTCAAGCAATTAATTGAAAGCGTTTGTGGGTGCTACACAATTGCAAAACTGTAAACCGATTATGTGGCTTTGGATAAGAAGGTCAAGGTGCCACACTTTTTCTTCCGATATAGTTTGGGATAACGGGGTCATATATTGCGGATACCGCTATTATTCGCTTGAACAGTGGTCCCTATGTAATTTTGTTACACTCGTCTAGTGTACTTTGATGTTGGGCCTGGTCCCCGAATCAAGACCCGGCCAAGACAGCGTGGGGCGACGTGTATGAATTACAAATGATTCGGCCTACTCTCTCTCATACATATTATAAATATCCAGATTAGCTCGTTCTAAATTAATTCGCCAATATTCGTGACCGTTCAACTAGTCAGCCGACTGTCTTTTGAGATTTAATGTTAACATTTAAACGTTGTTAATTTCATCTTTTACATGCGCAGCTCACAGCCCTCAGCTCACAGCTCTCAGCTCACAGCTCTCAGCTCACAGCTCACAGCTCTCAGCTCACAGCTCTCAGCTCACAGCTCACAGCTCACAGCCCTCAGCTCACAGCTCTCAGCCCACAGCTCTCAGCTCACAGCTCTCAGCTCACAGCTCACAGCTCTCAGCTCACAGCTCACAGCCCTCAGCCCTCAGCTCACAGCTCTCAGCTCACAGCTCACAGCTCACAACTCACAGCCCTCAGCTCACAGCTCACAGGTGCGGGTTGATGACTCAACCGCGGACGATTAATACTTAGATCAAATGGACGACGGGCGTATTACTGTATTAATATAATTTCTCATTTTTCTCATTAGACGTTGGGGGTTGGAAATATGTATGCCATACGGGTGGTCAGACTAGAGCCTAATTCTCATATGCCATACGGATGGTCGGATGAGAGCCTAATTCTCAAACCTCAGATAAGACATTCTTCAGTGCTGACAGGCTTTCAGGTTTAAATGATTGTCCCTCCAAGGAAATGATAATCACACGCACCAACTTCATCCGATATCTATGATCAAACAGTGATTCTGAAGAAAAAGCAGTTTGATGAAAATGATACCATATAAGGAATGTGTAGATAAAAAATCAATTATCTACTTTTAGGTATTTATATTAAAAGATGCATGTATATGTACGAATATGTTCCACAAATCGTATCCTTATTAGAGGGTATTGCCCCACACTGGGAGAATATTTGTATCCACGTGACAGGGATACAAAATGCAGAAAACTGCGTTAGTTTTTCAATGGTGGTGAGCTCAAGAAGGTCAGTCGGTACAAATGACCTTTTTGTGAAGACGACGATAATAACCGTCATTACAGATTGACCGATTATAGAGGTGAAACTCTTAGAACAGCTCTACTATCTCTTGTAATCAGTAGATCTTTGTACCTGGACAAAGCGACTAGGTGGTTTGACATCAACGGTGCATGTTATCGCTAGCTCGCTGCTCTGCTGTGATCATCCCCTGGACAAATACATCGATATCTATCTGTCGCAGATCACAGCGTTATACTGAATGTCCCATTTTGCCCTCTGGTCATGGAGGGTGGTCATATTTGTCGTAATCACAGGGTGTGGTTGTTTTAACTCAAGTCTCAAGTAGTTATACTCCAAACAGCCCAATCTTGGGCTAACGCAGGAGTTTGGACCAACGGCTTTTGGTGTCTCTTCCGAAAGACACGGGCAAAGTGGGGTGAACGAAATTTCGAAACGGCGGAGGCGGGTGCTCTAACCATTAGACCACCGCTCCCTAACGATTTAGTTAACGATATATGTGTTATAACAAGCTACTTCCCTTATTTTTAATAGTGGGTTAGTGCTTCTAATACATAATTCCCGTTCAGTGAACATCCTGCATGGCTTCGTACTCCGCTACGTAGTAGGCCCACCACTCTTTGATGTGAGCCTACCAGCAGGTCCCACAGGTCCCGCTGTGTCCGGCCTACTAGCGAATGATATATGACCGTATCAAATAGCTGTTTACAATTGACGCGCGGCATATTACGCCACGGTTATAACGCGAACGGTCACGCCTCAGCCGAACGGAGGAGATCGGTTGTGGACGGCGCGTGTTCGTTTGCATGTGTAATGAAGGCATTCCCTTGCATGTGTGTGTCTTCGTACCCTGAACACGTCACGCGTGAATGGGTATCTGTCTGTGAGTGTTCCCGTGTTACACGTAATGCGCGGGTAAGTGAGACCAACTTCGTTTCCAGCGTGGTGTCTGTAAAGGAGCATTGTGCGCCGCCAAACAGTCCGAGGAGAGGCATGCGCGGCATGTTGGAGACTATGATGCCTGCGTTTCATTAGCGCCGCCACGGTTTCGTCCCTAAAAGTCTTTTGAGAATGTTTGCATTGAATGACAATAGGATGTGAACACTGTCATGGTTCAGTGAACTGTCCCACCCCGAACCATTCAAACCAGGTAACTGTCTGTGTGAAGTTGGGTCGTTGGCTTATGCACCTCCCTCTGAGAATCTCTACGGTAAACCATTAAATGTGCGGATTTCACTAGTCGATAAATCAACACGGGGCCACAGCAGTGTGGCTGAATGAACGGGCCTGTCAAGGACGATACATATAGCGCTTTGATAAAGCCATATTGCAGGTGTGATATTTTTAATTAACTTACTTGTAATAATTTACTTTCTTATTACTCAACTCATTCCGAGGAACAGCTGCAGTCTATCATAGACAGTTTTTCCAATATTTGATCAGCGTTTGGCCTCAAAATCAGTGTCAAAAAGACTGTCATCATGAACCATGCGACTTAAGTAGCCAATATCACTGTCAATGATGAAGCACTCGAAACCGTGGAGAACTTCTCATACTTAGGCTCCATCATGTCCAACAATTTCACGCTTGACAAGGAACTTAACACACGACTAAGTAAAGCTGCAACATCCTTTGCAAGACTCTCAAAACGAGCTTAGTCCAACAAGAGCCTGACACTACATACCAAACTGAAAGTGTATCACGCATGCGTGCTCAGCATCCTTTTTTATGGTGCATAGACCTGGACTACCTATCGTAAACAGGAAACGAAATTAAATAGTTTCCACCTACGCTGCCTACGTACTATCCTTGGCGTGAAATTGCAAGACAAAATTACCAACCTGGAAATCCTACACCGCTGCAACTCAACTCCACTAAGCAGCATTCCAAAACAGAGACGGCTACGTTGGCTTGGTCACGTACACCGTACGCCCATTGACCGCCTTCCTAAACAAATTGTGTATGGAGAGTTAATTGGAGGCAAACGACAAGTTGGCCGACCCAACTTGAGATACAAAGATGTCATAAAAAGATACCTGAAAGATTATAGCATCGATCCTATGCACTGGCAAACGGTTGCTGAAGAACGACATACCTGGCGAACCAGTCTTACTGGCGGTTCTGCTACAGACATCAAAGCATACCAGATTCACCAGGAGATCAAGCGCACGAGGCGTCATGCTCGCAATCAACCGACATGGTACAGCAAACAAAAGCATTGTCTCACTAGACAGAAGCTTGCCACTACTATACTACACTACTACTCAGCTGCGTTTCAAACAAGCAAAAGGCGCAATTGCCAATCCGAGCAGGATGATTGCTTGCCAGAGAAGATGAGAACTGTCTACCAAGGAGTGGAGTGTAAATCGCTTAGATTACAAAGAAAATAAGCGCTATGTGAAAGCTTTACCTTTATGTTTAACATATAGGTTACTCCATTTGGGAGTACTAGACGTATGATTTAACAAGACTGCCATCCAAGGCGAAACACCCAGATGGCAAGTGAACAAGGAAACCATTTGCCCAAAACCCTTCTGAGATATTTGTTAATTTTGTTTTTAAACATATTCACGCTGCTAGCATTTACACAATCTGTGATAATTTGTTCAAATCATTTATTGTCCTCTGTGAGAACGAATACTTTCTGATATCCAATCTACACTGATTACTTCATGTCCTCTAGTTTTATTATCTTTCTTAAGTGAGAAAAACATATTTCAATCAATATTTCCATAACCATTCAATATCTTAGAAACTTCAACTTGATCTCCTCTTAACACACTTCTCTCTAGAGCTGTTAAACCACATTCTTTTAGGCGTTCTCCATAACTAAGGTATCTCGATTCTTAAGTAGGTCGTATATAGGCGCCTGTTCCCAGCACCAGACTGAATGTGCCGTCACATTCGTGTCATTACCTGGCCACCCAAGTCAAGTCGATAACTAAATACGTCTTCCGTATGGTTAGAACCTAGAAGAGAGCTGCGCGTTGCCTTGAGATGACAGTGAGCATTGTGCTCAGAATTCCGCAAGATCAAATGACATTTCGATGATTTGGCACACGTTACGTCTTATTCTTTGTGCGGAATTCCTGGGCTGTTCCGCATTCCTGAAGCAATTTTTTTAACCACTATTATCATAACGCACAGTGAAAGAACCTCCTCGTGCGTGTGTGCGTGCGTGCGTGCGTGCGTGCGTGCGTGCGGGCGGGCGGGCGGGCGGGCGGGCGGGCGGGCGGGCGGGCAGGGCGGGCGGGCGGGAAATTTCTAGCAGTGTGTTTGTGCAAATATGCGATTGTTTAATTTTAATACATAATTATACTCTTTAATACATAATTATACTCCAAATTATGAAATTGACCCATGCGTGGTTATCTAAAATATGGACCTTTAAAGAAAGCGAAACAGAAGTCATGGTTTTGGGCTTATGCACCTATAACAGTTACTAAATCATAACCATTTGCAACTACAATCAAAAGTATCACGCCAGTGGTTTACTACGAAACCTTGTTGAACACAGCATCTTAAGTTAATGGGTCGCGCCATTCCGTTAGGTAACCCTACGTTACGAGGTTTTTTTAGTCTGGCAATATTTGCGCATCAAATTAAATTATATTTATAAACAACTTTATAAAGAAACAACCTCTTCTGACTTAGCAGCTAGCTTGTTAGCGAGGTTGCGTTGTCGGTGTGTATACCCAACGGCCTTTCGATTTCAGTCGAAAGCATTTAACGTGTCTCACCAACAGTCGATTTCCGTGAACTGCCAGGCGCTCATTGGTCGCCATGGGCAATATGTCAGCCGCCAGGAAAACAAAGAGTTGACTAGAATTTCCCACTTTAGAACAAATTCTAAAAAAATCTACTAGCATGATATTCTTCATTGTAGTTGCAAATTGTAAGTTTTTGCCAACTCTTTTAGGTGCACTGCCCCCAAACCATGACTTCTGTTTCGCTTTAATAGGTGTGTGTGTTTGTGTGTGTGAGAGTGAGTGAGTGTGTGAGTGAGTGAGTGAGTGTGAGTGAGTGAGTGACTGAGCGAGCGTGCGTGCGTGCGTGCGTGCGTGCGTGCGTGCGTGCGTGCGTGCGTGCGTGTGTATTCGCAATATTTGTGTGTTTCAGACTGCCACGGACATGAACCCCCACCATAGGTGTCCGTCCCGCGATGTCCAGCCGGACTACCCTGAGGACCTGTCGACAGCAAGCTCCAGCCTCGAGGAGTTCCCTCGCAGCAGCACGACCGGGGACGACGCGGTGCGCAGCGATGGCATGTCGGAGGTCGAGAGCCTCGACACAAGTCTCGACCGCTCCGGGATGCGCATGCTCACTAATGGCACACACCGGAAGTCGCTCATCACTTGCTCTCACATCAGCAACGAATACGTGCGTCTGACTGAACTGCTCGATAGCATGCACCCGGAAGAGGTGAAGGACTTGATTCAGCGTCGACTCGACAAACGCGATACCAACTCGATCGTCGCGCTGAGCATCCTCTTCCCGCGCGCCAGTTTCCCGCCAATCAGACACCTGCACTGCGTCCGCTGTCACAGGAATTATGATCCGTCACAAAAGACGAACTGCACCCAACGCCACCCGAACGGGCGCGTTCGGAAGGTGGGCGAGAACTCACACGGAGCGACGTTTCACTGTGCAGCGTGCGGCGCAGACTTCAGACTCAACAAAATGTTTTTCTACGACGAGAATGTGAACTCGTACATGACCGGTCTGTGTTACCATGGCAGCCACACGACGAACCCCCACGACGTTGACTACAGCGCCGCGGCGCGGACGTGTGAAGAGAACGGTTGTGTCGAGTTTTACGTGTAAAGCACAGTTCAATTGGGACCTACAATATCGGGCATATATACCCGTCGGCACGAAGCTTTCCCCTGTTCAAACTTTCATTGTTCTCGAATCTCTAATAGTGTCTGCAGCACACAGGGCCGACAGGTCTACTTTCATAGCCGTCGGAAGGTGTTGAATATAGGGGGGGGGGGGGGTTATGGCTCCGAGCCTTGGCCACGGAAGAGGTGGGGGTCACGTGCCCTCACCAAATTCACTCCTGGATACTAGCTAACATTGCGGAAATTGGGGCGCCAAAGTATACTCGAGCCCCCCCCAAAAAAAAAAAATACATGGAGGGACCCATCCCACTTCCTGCTTCCGAGACGCTTATGAATATACAATTAAGACGTTATCTTATTAAGAGATTACGACAACTTACGTTAAGTTATCATATCACTGAAAGGTGCATTTTTCGTGTCATTTGTTGAAATGGATGGAACCAGTTTAGACAACGTTTCCTCTTAACGGGTAAGTTCCCTGGTCCGTCCGTAAGCCAAGGAAGTCCCCGGGAGCCACTAAGTAACCTCGCGGCGGTCTCAGCATGTCGGACGTCGTGTCTAGTCAGGATAAGGTTCATGTGCGGGTTGGCGCAATTAAAGTGCTTCAAGGACCACGTCACTAAAGTTACTCAGTCTGATCGTTTTTATCGTAAAATCATGTCCGATTACCATGCTTCACTTTGCATGCAGAAGGGGATTAATTAATTAATGTTTGAGCAATTAATATGTCAAGAAGCTAAAATAGATACACTACACAACATGATTTTATGATAACAACTATCGGACTAATGACCTTTTATAATGTTTTTTTTTAGAATTTTCACGACGGAAACGTGCAGCAGCTGCGTGAACTACACAGTTATGTTGACAGTTCCAGCGCGTATTGTGGTGCTAGTTCGTAGACTGTGGTGTGTTAGTTGAGTCAGTTTTAACTCCGGGGTTCCACATAACCCCCGCAGCGTAAACACTGCACCAAGAGACAAACATGGTCGTCAGTCGAAAAGACATCCAATACGATCACAAATGACACGTTCAACGTTGAGGTTAACGACCACATTTAGAGGTAGGTTAACGACAACAGTACGGATCTGTACTAGAAGGACTGCGGTCGACCTTCTGTCATTGTCTCCCCGTTGCACATTGTAAATAGCAACTGAAAATAAACGGAACATAACATCATATGACCCCTTCCTGTTATTCGAACAAACGTTTACTTTTTCCTGAACATTCCAGGGTCGTATCCATTTTTTCGAACACACCACGAAATCAGGAAACAAAGCAATCACCAAAAACAAACGGCTACTATAGTTTTTTTGCGAGTTGGTGTCACTAGGGAACCTGATATGCACAAGAAAGACTTTCTTCACCGGCAAATCTAGGTCGGTGTGACTAAGACCAGCTCAGTGGCCACGCAGCTACAACACGACACGAACCGATACCAGCTCCACTCGACTGTAATTGTATGCTGTAAATCAGAAGCCACAATCAGTGTAAACACTTTACATGGAATATGCCATTATGATCGCTTGTATCAGGATATGATCAGACCAAGTGTTGATTTAACCTCAGTCCAATCAAACACATTGCTAGTGCTGAAAGCAAGACTGCGCACGCCTAGTGCAACGGCTCCTAATATGGAGCCAATAAACACATCGTGTTAGGACACAAACTATTATTCGTTTCATGCACATTTTGTGCATTACGTGGAATTGTTTGGGGGGGGTTTCATCGTAACACTCGAAGGTGTTACGAAACGCTATTGGGGTACATTAAGGATGTTTGTTGAAGCATTACGTAACGTTTTCAGAACAAGCATTAGTAGCATTATATTAATCAGGCGTACATTCATGTTAGTAACAAAGAACTACTGTGCACGCATTGTATTTATTATTCCTAGCCCATAATGTATTTCTAATTACTTCACTTGAATAAAATAAAACAAGACAAATATTTTGATTAAATACGTAACCCTCAACATGTCTGCAGGATTTGATATTATGACGTCACATAGTAACAGCAAAAGCAGCAGCAAATTAACAAAACACTGTGCTGATTATAATCAGTCATAACACAAGATTTATTTACTATTCATATATAAAACTTGCAGGAATATTGCAATTTCATATGTTCATTTCATATAAAGCATTATGTAAAATGTGCATCAACAAAAATTATAACTTAATTATTTTGTGTAATTTATAAAGTCACCGAAAAAAAGCCCAATTTCGACAATATTCAATATTTGAACCACAAGGAGTAACTGTCACTTCAGTAAAATTCGGTCAAAATGTTAATTTATTAATTATTTCTATAAAAACGCATAAACGTTGAGGTTCCCGTGCAATATTTTTTTAGATATATGTCATAGTAACAGCTACGTCAGCAACAAAATGTACACAACAATTATCAAAACCCTAATTTGACCCACAAGGAGTACTGCCTGTCATTTCAGTAAACGTTGGCCAAAATGTTCATTTATTAGTTATCTCTATATAAAAATCCGTGGCTACTAGGCTAGGCAGAACACACCGACATTTAAAAACCTATCACCGGGCTGGGTTGAAATGAAGTGAGGTTCGTGTGTGTTTTTTCTCTGAAAATGAAACTTGCTTTTTTATTTCAACCTGTTAATGTGTTGTGGAATTTTTTAACTTTTCAATGTGACAGTTTTGTTAATATAATAAAAGTTTAAAGTTGATTCGAATTGCATCGTATCAACTGATAGAAGCTCACTGTTAGGATTTGATGAGTTAACCAAATCTCCGGATGAGAGCCTAATAAATGTAATTATGTACGCACCCAAAATCTGGGTGCGTACGAAATTTCCATCACAATGAAAAGTATTGTTTGGATCCAGGCTCTGGTGTGTGCGACAAACAATGGCGCCACATCCCGGAGCGTGGATGATCGAGGCTAGGTTTGGTCACAGACTATGGGTTTGGGGGACAGAATTTACTTGCAATAGTGCTGACACCTAACGACCAATCATAATGCAACCCAAATGTTTACATGCAGCGCGCCACCTGTGGGTGCTAGTGAAACTAACGAGAGGCAATGTTTTTCATGAGATCTCCGAAACTTAGTAAGCAAAATTGTAATTATGTGAGACGATACGTACGTTATGTTCAAGGACAGTCGCCAAAGCCAAACATTAGAGAGTATTTCTACTACATAGATCACCAGGGTCAGGTAAGAACAGTCGCAGCTTGCAAAGTGCCCCTCGCCACCGCCGTGCCCCGGGGCGAGACTGACATTGACAATACTGACACTCATTATTATTATTAATTGTAATACTGGCCGTTTAACATCTTATATGCCTATTTACTGCCCACTGAATGTGTATGGTTACTAACTGTTGGTCGGGGTCCAGCTGACTATAAAAAACAACATGTCAACATCAGCCATGCACCCTAATAGGCAAAGTCAATCGCTATGGCTATGCCGGCTGTGGGGCGGACGGTTCTGCCTACCACCCACCCCAGACCCAGGCCAGGGACAAGGTTATGGTAACCCTTAAAATTAAATTGTGTTTTTAAATTAATAAGCATTTTTGAAGCAGTATCAACTATATATATATATATATATATATATATATATATATATATATATATATATATATATATATATATATATATATATATATATATTGTGTGTAACTATGGTATTGGTTGCATTTGGTTTAGTAAATTTCATACTATATTAAAGGTACACTAAAAATCACTTTAATGCCATTTGTTTTTCTTTCAGCTCTTTCTGGATGATTCTCGCATTAAAAACTTCACTTCATGTTTCAAAGGTGAGATCAACATAGAAACAAACTACAAACACAACACATACTTCAAACAATTACCACAATCTATCAGTTTTCATGGTGAACTAAACAATTTGTTAGAACAGATATATCACAAAAATATGCACCGATTACAATAAGGCATGCATATCCACTTGGGGTACCAGTTGACAACGTGACATGTAAGCAGTGCAATGTACGCATGGATGACGTTACTAAGATGTGATGCTGTTGTAGCATGTTTGATTCAAACAATTGGATTTAGTGCACTGCTTTTAGATAAGAGTATTGTGCCTGGTATATCACTATAGATTAACTGCAGTTGATTGAGAGGACCCTGGTGATCTGGTCTAGAAAAATCACTGGCACTAGAAATAAAGCTGTACAATACATAATATATTTGGTATTTGCATCAGATAATGGGATGGAAAATAAATCCATTATCTTTTTATATGCAATTTAAAATTAAATACGTTAGCTTTGTATCTCAATATCAGCAAATTATTTAATTTACGTCTTTCTACGTCACCTGCTACTCAGTAGATATGCAGTTTTTTCTGTCATCAACTCTCTTGGCAAATATCTGATTGCAGAGAAGAAATTTCTGGAGTTCTTCTTCAAACGCTTAAAGACGCACAACTCCGGCCGCTACAGCCAACACTTCCCCTACGTGTCTCTGTGCGGTCGTGAGCTCAACTACATACGTTGTGATGACCTCCCCATTGTCTTCACTCATATCATTGAGACAACAGGCGGTGAGCGACTGACATATGCCCACGCAGATGACTTGCTGACACTCCCATTTCAACCCCAAGGATTGTGCATGTTACCCGAGAGTGGAAGGGTTTATCACCCCGCCCCTGGTCTTCCAACAGGTGTTGGACTTGTTAAGTCTAGTCTCGCGATTGAACTGAGTCAGACGTTCGAGTTTAAGGAGGGAGAAGACGAGGGAATGCCCACACACTTTATGTGGCAAGGCAAACGGTGGGAGTTGAACAATGAAGTGATTCCTCTTCTGAGGAGAGAAGAAGAGAGACGACAGAGACTGGCAGAACAAACTCCTTCCAAAGACATTGTTTCCTGAGCAAAGCTGCTGTTTGAGTATGTCAGTTAAAGATATACATCATACAAGGGGTTGGAAACATTAAAATTATAACTTTTGTGCACGTATTACAGTTTTTATCAATATTTTCTTATTGATTAATCCGGTTGATAAAACAATACAATTGAACCTCACTGTTAAGGTCACCCAAATTGTCAACTGGCAGCTGCGGGGTCTATTCTTTACTACTGAAATCATCGCACAAGAATGTCACCATAACTGTATTACAATGATGACCATAACGTGATGTTTCACTGTAATTCGAATGTTTTTGTGAGAATACAAGCAAAACATAACAGGTTTTAATTATGGCCATATGAATTTGAAAAAAAAACATTCTGAATGAAAGATGCAGTTACCAGCAACTGTGTTTTCTCAAACTGAACAAACAATTGCCACAAATACTGCACATATACTAAAGAAAGTCGTTAGTGATAAAAACAGAATCTTCGGAAACAAGTCATATGATATGTGCGTTTTATCAACATCGCCAAGGGCTTCTGACTACCTCATCTGGCAGATTGACCTGTTGAAATGCTAATTTTTCAGTTGGTGCATTAACCAATGGGATTGCTCACTAGAATCTATGAGGCTGGCAAATGGGAACTTAACTTTAATTGTTTGTGAGCCCTTCATCGCAGGTAGGACGGGTAATGGTAGGAATATCCAGGAAACACTCTTTGAAGTTTGGGTGCATCTCAGACTTGTGCACAATGTGTAGACTATATGCCATGGGTAGCAGTACCAGTTAGCACTGGCTAGCAGGCCTGGGGTAATAGTAATAGTAACGAATACAATTGTTCAAGTAATAGTAATAGATGGAACAGAATGCAATGTAATAGTAACAAAAAGCAAAGTAATAGTAATTGAGCTATTACTTTGCTATTACAATTGAACATTTAAATCACACCAAAATTCATTGAAAATAATCAGACCAACAAATTCTGTATTTTGACATAACATGACTTATTAACATTTCCAATTTGGAACCTTTTTGTGGTGATAAAATGTTTTAGTATCTGAATCATGACAGTCATTGAACTTTAGCACTATTAGCAGGAGACACTGTGACAGTGTGACTGCTGCATTCACTGAAGCAGGATAAGGGTTCCAGGCTTCCAGCACTAAACAGACTGCTTTAACATCTGAATCAATCATTGCCAAATCCCAACCTTAGCTGCCAGCCTGCCATGCTGGGTAATGTTTGAACAAAATCCAGGGGCTTATGCCAACTTTTCAGAGTTCTTCTCAGTTGGTAGCTAGCTTGCACACTATTGGCCAAAAGTGTGAAAAACATCCTATCCTTGAGCCAATAATTAACTGTGCACCAAACAGCAGCCAAGCAGTATGGGTATACTATGGGATAATCAGACTGTGTTATGGTACAGTGACATTGCTTTTCTGTTTCATTCCTATGAATATATGAAACTTCTACATCCGACTGGAATTGTGTGAGGTTAATTTAATTAGGAAATTTATGTGTTAATTGTGATTTTAATTGCCAGCAAGATCTATCACCCAGATCGATGTTGTCTGAGTAATGCAGTTTTTCAGAAGCTCATGTAAGTTAAATGCAACAGCCATCTTTTAAAGTAAAGCGATCTTGTTCTGATGTTAGATATGTGATGTGATATAAAACACCCAGAGATTGAGTACAGAGAGACTACAGACAGGACATCTTGTTCTGATGTTAGATATGTGATGTGATATAAAACACCCAGAGATCGAGTACAGAGAGACTACAGACAGGACATCTTGTTCTGATGTTAGATATGTGATGTGATATAAAACACCCAGAGATTGAGTACAGAGAGACTACAGACAGGACATCTTGTTCTGATGTTAGATATGTGATGTGATATAAAACACATAGAGATCGAGTACAGAGAGACTACAGACAGGACATCTTGTTCTGATGTTAGATATGTGATGTGATATAAAACACCCAGAGATCGAGTACAGAGAGACTACAGACAGGACATCTTGTTCTGATGTTAGATATGTGATGTGATATAAAACACCCAGAGATCGAGTACAGAGAGACTACAGACAGGACATCTTGTTCTGATGTTAGATATGTGATGTGATATAAAACACCCAGAGATCAAGTACAGAGAGACTACAGACAGGACATCTTGTTCTGATGTTAGATATGTGATGTGATATAAAACACCCAGAGATCGAGTACAGAGAGACTACAGACAGGACATCTTGTTCTGATGTTAGATATGTGATGTGATATAAAACACGTAGAGATTGAGTACAGAGAGACTACAGACAGGACATCTTGTTCTGATGTTAGATATGTGATGTGATATAAAACACCCAGAGATCGAGTACAGAGAGACTACAGACAGGACATCTTGTTCTGATGTTAGATATGTGATGTGATATAAAACACGTAGAGATCAAGTACAGAGAGACTACAGACAGGACATCTTGTTCTGATGTTAGATATGTGATGTGATATAAAACACCCAGAGATCGAGTACAGAGAGACTACAGACAGGACATCTTGTTCTGATGTTAGATATGTGATGTGATATAAAACACGTAGAGATCAAGTACAGAGAGACTACAGACAGGACATCTTGTTCTGATGTTTGATATGTGATGTGATATAAAACACCCAGAGATCGAGTACAGAGAGACTACAGACAGGACATCTTGTTCTGATGTTAGATATGTGATGTGATATAAAACACCCAGAGATTGAGTACAGAGAGACTACAGACAGGACATCTTGTTCTGATGTTAGATATGTGATGTGATATAAAACACCCAGAGATTGAGTACAGAGAGACTACAGACAGGACATCTTGTTCTGATGTTAGATATGTGATGTGATATAAAACACGTAGAGATCAAGTACAGAGAGACTACAGACAGGACATCTTGTTCTGATGTTAGATATGTGATGTGATATAAAACACCCAGAGATCAAGTACAGAGAGACTACAGACAGGACATCTTGTTCTGATGTTAGATATGTGATGTGATATAAAACACGTAGAGATCGAGTACAGAGAGACTACAGACAGGACATCTTGTTCTGATGTTAGATATGTGATGTGATATAAAACACCCAGAGATCAAGTACAGAGAGACTACAGACAGGACATCTTGTTCTGATGTTAGATATGTGATGTGATATAAAACACCCAGAGATCGAGTACAGAGAGACTACAGACAGGACAT
This sequence comes from Lamellibrachia columna, assembly GCA_963662155.1. NCBI lineage: Eukaryota > Metazoa > Annelida > Polychaeta > Sabellida > Siboglinidae > Lamellibrachia > Lamellibrachia columna. The sequence continues at coordinate 24,584,878 of OY759267.1, forward strand.
CTTGTTCTGATGTTAGATATGTGATGTGATATAAAACACCCAGAGATCAAGTACAGAGAAACTACAGACAGGACATCTTGCCACATCTCAGTATTGTTGTATGCAAGAGATTTTGTGTTGACAACGATCAATTGACACTAAAGTTAACAGTTGTTTTGCCTCCAAAATAAAGTATAAACTGTCATCTAAGTATTTGTTGTTAGTTTTTCATAAAATGTGCACTTAGTATTGATGATACACCCATAAGTTAATTTGAATCTATGTAAGTGATTAAGTATGTAAAATATTTAATTGAAAGAAAATAGTTTTGATGAAAAATGTAATAATAGCTTGAAATGTAATAGTAATATATTACATTGCCTTCAGCATGTAATAGTAGTAGAAAGGAAACGAAGTAATAGTAATATATTACATTGAAATGTAATAGACCCCAGGCCTGCTGGCTAGCGTAAAAATGCAATGAAAAATGCTCTGAACAACCAAACGTGTGGTAATTAAACACATTTTATTCCCCATCCAGGCTTCTAGGTTGTCACATTCGACAGCAACACACATGTTCTACCTATTCACAGTTACAGGCTTATGTCACGTCATCCAGTTAGCTTAACTCATGCCAATACGAACAAGTTTTTAAAATCTGACCATCTGCATGACACATTAGAATTCGGACAGAGGATTGTAAATCAAGCTGTTTGCATTAAAACTGTCATTAGAATATCCCAAAAGAAAACATTTGAATACTGTTTATCTGGAATAAAAACTACTACAAGTAAAATTATCCAAAATGTGTCCTTGATAAATAAACTTACTCCATGCTTCTGTTTCTATTAAAAAAAATATATAATATTATGACATAAAATATGACGACTGTTAAAACAATTATTCTCATGATGAGTTCATCAACTATATACACTCGACTGACATGCAACATTGTAAATTACTAAAAAATACATTGCCTACAAATAAAATACAAACTCTTGTAAAAAACATGCAACACATATCATGCATATTTGTCTGCACAGACAACATTTGTTATCTTGCATCATTTTTTATCTATACTTGGACACGTTACATAGAAGACAATGTGTGAAATACAGTAGTTGCTTTGTGCATGTTTGTATCATAAACCTAATGCTCAGGTGAACAAGTGATTCATGCATGACATATTAAACGAAGATAAATGTACCAGTCAAGTTCCCTGAATCAATTTATAAGGTTTCACCACTGCCAGTATCAGATGCCTCCTGGAGAAGGATGCCCCACAAGAGGTTCTGTTGGTAACTTCATCACCATTGATTCTGCTCATAGTATCTCTCAATTACGATGCATTATCCCGGACACTAGAACTTTAGTAGTATGTATCACATCATTATAAAACCAAACCAGAAACTTTTGTAGGACGTAAACACATCAAAGCCTGTAAAAGTGGCTGACCCATCGTGAGGCTGTGTCCCAACTATTCAGCTGTTCTGTTTTAGTATCTTTTGCAGCTTGGCACAGATCTGTTGCACATCGCGATTCTTGTCGATCTTGATAAAGCTGCCTTTCTTCACCGTCACCATTTGGATCCACTCTGGCAACAGCTCCACCATCAGTTTGAGATGTCTCTCTGACTCTGCTGCAAACGTAGCATCAAGATATCAGAGAATGTCTTACTTCATACTTAATTAAAGGGCTACTCCATGCTATGGGGTGTTCTTGACTCTTCAACAAAAGATTAGGAAGAAGATAATGGCTAATGAAGCCTGCAATACTTTTCTCTGTAGCAGTGCCTAGGGTCTGTAGCAGTGCCTAGGGTCTGTAGCAGTGCCTAGGGCCTGTAGCGGTGCCTAGGGTCTGTAGCGGTGCCTAGGGTCTGGAATGAAATCCCCACCACTTTGAAAATCAACTGAAACTATAGCTACTTTCCCCAAAAAACTCAAGACATATTTATTCCAAAATTGCATTTCCACCTTAAATCTTCAGTGGCCCCTTGTTCTGATAATGACTTTTATGCATCGTAAAAATGCGACCTTTTTATGCAAATTCGTATGTTGACCTGCAATGCTCCTTAAACATAAAATGAACAAACAAATATAAATTTTGTAATTGACAATACAACGTAATTATTTTACTCAATTAGTACTAAATCAGATCCCGAGGTTCTGGATGTTGTCAACGGCCGCATGACTCGACTCTTGAGTCCTCCACAATGTCCCCAGGCAGTGTCAGTGAATGAAATCTTTCAGGATTTGGGCAACTCCATCTTCATCCATCTCCGACTCATCAGAGTCATCATCAATGTCACCAATGTCAGTGATGATGTTGGGCCTCCTTGCCCTGGGACCAGCATGGTTCCAATGCTTCACTGCAGATGATGGATCAAACTGGTCCACATCAGGGGTTTGTAGCAAGACTGTCATCAGATCTGTGTGTCAGACAGCCTGCTTCTCCAGTCCGATTTAACAAACTTCATGTGGGAAAACCCCCTTTCAGCATCTGCCGAAAGGCGGGAAGGGTGAGGATCAGGTCAGTGAGTCCCAGTACATAGGGGCACTGTGTCCCAAATGACAGGTTGACTCACTCTGGTTCCACTTTGGAAACATCCAGCGCAGAGGACGAGAGGACCTGTCCAAATGTCTTGACCAAGGTATCCACCTTGTCATCACCGAAGTCTTTTTCGTGAACAAGTGATGTTGGCAACAGCTTCAGGTTAGCGATTAATGATGCTGCAATGATTCCTTCTGCTCCCTCTTCGAATCTGTCACCGAGACTTTTCAGCAGCCCCTGTACCATTCCACGTCTGGCTTCTTCAAAAGCAGCGGATGGTGCTCCTATTGTCTCTCCAAGAAACTAGTCTTTGCCATTAATCATCTTCAGAGAAGGCCCAACCTTCTTTCCATACTTCTCGATGACTTCTTTGCATGCAGTTATCTCGGAATTGATGTATGCGATTGTGATTTTCTTCTGGTGTAATGCTGTTGAGACATCACTCAAGGCAGCAGTTACATCTCCGAGGAAGTGGAGGAAGTACACGACATCCTTGGAATGTAGCAGTGCGTAGTAATTCTTTACCTTTGCGTGCTGCTCTATTGTCCTTCCAGGTACATCGGGGTTCATCACCTGGGATAAATGGGTCACAAGCCCCTTGTATCCCTTCAGCACATTGGAAACTGCTCTTGATATGTGGGGAACCCAACATGTCCCGCCAACTCTACTCGGAATGCGGTGGGTCTCTCCGAGCGCATCAAAAGCTTGTTTGAGGCTGCTCCTATTGAGGGGGCTGTTCCGATAGAAGAAGTACAAAGAAAGGAGCAGTGCATCAACTTTCTTGTACAGCTGTATCCCGCGAGCAGCATCCTTGTAAGCCAGTTCATCTCTGTGTGCAGAGCAGTGAACAGCTACAAGTTCTGGTTGGTCTAGCCGTTGTCGCAGTTTCGCCACAAATCCATTGTTTTTCCCCAAACATGGTGCTTGCTCCATCAATTCCAGTTCCCACAATCTTCTTTTCCCAAGAGGGGCCAGCAAAGTAATCTGTGAAGAGAGTTGACATTACCACTTCTATCACTTGGGCATCCTCCTTGGCAATATTTTTCACCCCAACAAAGTGGACATTGATTGACCCTTGGTGACAGTACCGAACATATGCCAGTTCGGCCTCTGTGTGGCTGTTGTCAATTGAACCATCGCAGATGAGCGACACAAACTTCGCCTCGGCAACCATCTCTTTGATTTCATCCCTTTGTACCTGAGCAATGTGATGGATAAAAGTTGCACACTGCTTGTCGTTTCTGTAGGTATTGCCAATCTGTACCCCTTTAATGTCATCCAAGGTACACATCCACACAAAGTCTGTATATGGTCTGGCAACGGCATGTGCGTTCCTGAAAAGCTTATACATTTTGTCAAATGTCGCTTTTCCCAGTTATATTGTTACAAAACGAGTGGAAAATAGCTACTCGCCAGGCGGACTAGTGCAGGCCAAAGGTTACTCATCCCCAGGAATTTCTACTCGCCTCGGGCAAGGGGGCGAGCATTAAGTTCGATCCCTGGATATAGGTGCTATAGAAGTCCATTATTATTATCATCATCTAGGAGAACAAAGGTGTTGAACTGACCACTATTGAGACTAATATTTGCATGGTTGAACAACTTTTCTAGACCAACCTATTCCCAGTGATGTCTTGTAACTGTCCGAGAGCTTCTGAACAACGTCGTCAACAGGCACAGCAATTTTCTTCTGCGTTACAATGAAACTGGACACAGTCAAGGAGAAACAACTGGATTTGTATCTTCAACCAAAATATTTACATCGTGTCCCACCAGCAAACTGTGAAATATTTTAATTCAGAACAGTTACTTGGATACTACAGTTTTCATATTTAATTGGAAGCATTAATTGATCAAACTGCTTCAAAATATAGAACAAATTGTCTAAACATACAGGCTGGCTCATGATAGTCACTCCCATTGAAAGGATACGTTCTGAGAATGCGTACAAGTTCTGGCAAGCGACTGATCGCATCGATGTGCCTTGCCTGTGCTGGAGTGCGCATCATTTCATGCTCCAATTTCTTCACTTCTTTGGCTCGAATCTAACAAACCCATACCATCGTCAGTTTATAATGCACATATTTATTTCACTGACATTATTCGACAACATGCAAAACACCAACTTGTGGAGGTTGTGGAACAGAAAGTGATATTTGTCCACATTTACAGGAAGCCTCATTATTCTATAAGATCAGTTTAGCTGTTTTGGAATGCAGGTGAACATGGGGCATTAAGTACTAGCGTGGGTAAATTCTATGATATCATGTTTAGTTTTAGACGTCATGGTAACATATGTGTGTAGATCACCAATAAAAACATGTTTACATTGTGTCAGAAGTAACCAACCAGGAACGGTGTTACATCAGATACAATGTTTTTAAAACTGTGGCACAATGTTAGGTTGTCATGCAAATTAAGTGCACAACTTTGCTGCTCTGATAAAGATGTCGAAAAAGGATTCTATGCTTTTATGGCGTAAATATGCACGAATCTGTTGAAGACCAGAAACACTAAGAAACAAAAAGTAAATGGATTAATGTCATTGCAGAATTGTTAATAAATTTTTATGAGATTTTACAGTTGTCCCAAATCTACATCATTCCATAAAAAAATACCGATATGATATGGGTAGGAAGTACCATTGTTTTTAATATAATTGAGCTGCCACCATAAAGATTAATAACACAATTTCATTTACGGCTACACTAACCCGTTCGAGCAGGGACTGAGGCACCCCCTCCAGGGAGTTTTTGGAACTATTAGAAGCTTTCTTTGGAGTGATGTTAGGTGTCGCTGATTTCTCCGTCTTCTCTGCAACGTTCTTCTTATTTGGCGACATAGCAGAAACTATCTCCAATGCTCTCTGAACCTGTGGCAAAGGCAAAATTATGTCTAAAAACATTGTTAATAACTGTTCCAATATTTGGTAAATATTAATATTTTATGATGGTTATAACATAATATGTATAATAAATATTAGAACAAAATAAAAAAAATCCTCAGTTTAGAAAACGTGATGACGCCTAAAAGCGTGGCACTGGGTCATCAATGCACTAACACTAGAATGGGTTAAATTGAAGCATGGTACTAACTCTGCTGGGTGTAAATTTGTTCTTTGCTTGCTCCAATACATCTTTGGCCGTGGTGAATGTGGTCGTATCTGGCGGCAACGGCAGCGGCGATGGCTCAACCGCAGGAACTTCATCAAGTCGAAACTTGGGGTGCCATCTAGTGATCTTATCGTCCGGCACATCGAGTGGACGATCGAGTGTTGCCAGGAATTCCTGCAGCAGATTGACGTATTTTGTCACATTAAAGGATTTTGTTCGACTCTCACCAAACCAAAACAAGAGACAACACTCACATGTATGACGCCTAAGGCTAAAACTACGGTTGCGGGTCATGTTTGTAACATCACTGCGATATGTTTATGACATCACTGCGATATACTTGTGACGTCACTTCAATGCCTGAAACTGGTAGATTTTTAAATTGGTCATAAAAATCTAGTGCTAATGCACGTGTGTGAATGTCTATTGATGAAGATGCTATACTGATGACAGAGTAGACACATTGAAAATGGCACATAGAAAACTGCAAAAGGCAAAGATATGAGATGGATTGTGATCATGAAAGGAGATGTAGCAAAGAGCGAGCAGCGTTAGTCACAGTGAGCTGTGTCAATGTCATAAGATGTGATCATTGTCCGTTCAGAGACCCCAAGATAAAACGACAACTTACAGTTCCAAACTACTTCATCTGAGTATGTTTCAGATTGTTCCATATAAGTGAACAAGTATCATCAAGTCATTATTATCTACATCTGTGGTACTGATTGTCCAGTGTCCGTGGATTGGTTTCAGACATATTTTCAATAAAGATCTACAACTGAAGCAACACGTCCCATTTACTACTGTTCAAAGTAAAATTTTGCAGAATCTCAGCTGCCTATATTACCTTGTGGTGCTTCTTGACAATGTCAATCAGACCTCTATGGAAAGCTGCCTTTCTTTCCAGTAAATCTGCTGCGGTGAATTTTTCTTTCTTCGTCTCCCGTGATTTTTCTGATTTCACAGGGGTCTTTAATGCTTCTGACAGAAAAACACCATCAATATCATATCATGAATTTGCATATATATATATATATATATATATATACACATATACATACATACATATATATATATATATATATATATATATATATATATATATATATATATATATATATAGATGTATTAACCAGACAATATGTTCCACCTTCACTCATATGAATTTTCAATGACAGGACGTCTACTTTGATTTGAAACGTGAACATTGCTATGAAATACCATGCCGCCATTTACAAGAATCTGACTGCGATTTCCACAGAGTACAACATTATATTTTTAAAGGCGGTTTGCCAAAATATGATGTTAGTACAGGGTTCAAAATTAACGGTAGTCTGCTAGTCCGAGACTACCAGATCGTTTCACGGACTACGAAATATTATGAAACCATAGACCAAGTGACTACATTGAATGGCCTTTTGTAAATTTTATTTGCATAAAATTAAAGCATGTTTAATATAACTAGAATGGTGATATAATGTTGTTTGTGGTGATATGAAACTTTTATTATATTATGTTATGTCTGATTTGTAGTTTATGTCGGAACATTCACAGCAACATGAATACAAATGGTTGAAAAACGTGACCAGTACTAACACTACAAAAAAATACATGCCTTGACGGATTCTTTAATGGATAAATTGTGTATATATATTTCGGTTATCTAAAGTATGTGTCATTTACTTTGATGGGACTAGTAGATACGGTTGTGTACTAGGTAACTTCACTGGCCACTAGTCCTGTCGACTGGTGGGAAACAAGTTATTTCTACCACTTTGCAGCGTGAGTTCAATATTTTTTACCATATGATGGAGAAAATTAAGAAATCAACTAATGCACCCCAGCCATCGCAAATACCAAGAGAGATAACTGTAAAATGGGGTGTTCACAGGTTTCGGTGAACGGTGGCGTTATGGCCCCACCTTTTAGGTTATTAAAGAATATAGAGAAAGATTTTTTAGCAAGTAGTGTAGTCTGGTGCTGCAGTGTATGAAAATAGGTATTGTGTCGAGTATTGTCAGTGTTGGGTTAATGTTTTAATGTGCTGGTGACGATGCCATGAATTAGCTTGTGTTGTACGAATATTACTACATGTACTGTATTGCTATGTCGAAATGTGGGCTCTAGGGGCATTGTGTCCAGGCGGCTTTGTATGAGGCTCAGCCACAGGCTTGGCATATGTTACAGGGTCCACATTTCATGCTCTTAATCGGAATAATATGCCATTAGGCATACCCTTAATAAACGTCATTCATTTGATCTTTTCATATCTTTACATCTGGCTTGCGTTGTTGATTGCATAAAAGTGTATAAATATATTCCAGTTTATTACCAGCCTGTTTGTCCTCCAGGATGGCCTCCAGTGTCAACTGATATCCCGAGGTTTTTCCCCCAAAGCAAGGCAATCCTTTCTCTTGCCGAAATGTGTAAGCTGTTGGATAGACTGTCTTTATCCGACCGAGATTCTTCACATCGAATGTCCTGAAAGCAGAACAATAATTATCATGAGTTCAACTTCAGCTTCATTCGGAAAGCACGTCATGACAATACAGAGAAATATCTGAGGCAAATCTTCTGATGCGAGAGAGCATTCAAGACTTGAACATCAGAATGTTTGTCTGAATTCATGTGTGCATGGCAAACTTATTGGCATTAGAAAATACTGTACTTGATTGTAATTGATTGTAATTGACTGTAATTGATGAAATTACACAACATATTTCAATTACCCTTACAGCAGAATTTCAAAACCGAAGTCAATTACAATTACAGCATTTTGCTGTAATCAATTACAATTGCAATTACAATTACATAATTGGACCCAGCCCTGAGTACAACAGACCCCTCTAAGTTAGAAATTCAAGATAGGTACAGCCGAGCCCATCAAGAGGCCACCCAAGTTACTGAGATAAAATGGCCTGATTAAAGGGCTTCCCTGATTACACAGGCTGGTCAGGTCAGATATACACATAATGACATTAAAACAGACTATGAAAGAGTGGCCATTTCTAAGCGGTGGCCACTTGGAAGGTTTTTACTGCACTGTGATGTAAATTTTGTAAAGCATAAAAACAACACTAGTCAGAGTAGTGGGGCACGGCAGCTCTGTAGTCAACCGAGGGGACAAGGGCTCGAGTTCACTAGTTGTCATTTCGAAACTTGGCATTTTCGTTCACATTACCTTGCCTCAGTTCATTCAGCTGTATAAATGAGTACCTGGCAATAGACCATGATGGGATTCAGGCCTTGACATCAAGCTTTTGTACCCAGTGGCCCGTCGGGCCAGTAGATGTTAAGTTACTGACACCAAAAAAAGTTACCGGCTCGAAATTTTTTGGCATAAAAACAAACACTATTTTTTGCAACACATCGCATTACAAGTCGAAGGATGCGAGTTTGGCTGTTATTTATTTTGTCGTTGGTGATTTACTTTCATGTTTTCAGTCAGTATTCCATATGGCAGACAATGTTGCTGCAGGAATCGTCTGAGAATCATATGCCCTCTGTCAAAGCAGCAGGCGCTGCAGGTCGCGTTTTCAGAACGACGGGTGATGCAGCCACGTGCATATCGAGTTACAGCTAGTTATACTCGAAAATACGATGATCAAACCGGACCTGATACTGTATATAACTATGACTGTTACAATTGGGTTTATTTCTTTTGAATATAAACTTTTCGACTGAAGTACAAAGGTATGGTAAACTTAGCTACCTGTCCCCTAGCAGGTTCTGGAATGTATATTAGGCGCTGTCGTGACACCTAGTGGACAGCCCGTTAACCAGTCGGTTTATATGAAACCGGTACGTCGAAGGCATATCGCGATAGCCAATATGTATCGGGCAGAAGAAAATGCTGCGATATACTGATATTATATATACTGGTAACACGATGCAACCCTAGTAAAATATAGGCGCCGCAATTCACAAAAAGTCTGCACGTCATTGCTAGTACCGACGTCATGCAGACTTTTTGTGAGGTTCATACATATCAAAACAAGATGGCAACTATACGAAGCGACAACACAAAATCAGATGAGATGAAGATTGTATTTGATTGTAGCGCCGGGGTGGATGGCAAGGATAAGTGACTGAAACGATGACCTGCGGCTGTGACTAATGGGATAAAAACGATGTTGGCCCACCAGGCCAGTAAAGTTGATATGGTGTTTGCATGAATAGGTCTGTCAGGGGCAGAGTGTAATGCGCTCTGAAATGAATGTGGGGTATAAATTGAATGGTTTGGTTTGATAGAGCGTGAAGCGTCCTACCGTCTGACCATCTGTTGTACGGCCGTCTTCAGCTTCGTGAATGTGCATAGTTCCGAACGCTGATGCAACATGCTGACTACTGTGTCGACACCACGAAACATCTCATCCAGAATCTTGTAGTGGTAGGGCAGAGTGAGAGAAGGTGGCACAGGGGCAGCCAACGAGTGAAAGCGCTCATATGCAGGAGTCTTGTTCTCACTGAAAGACAACGTTTTAGATATACAACTCAAGCAATTTAACTTCATTTAAAACTAGAAACAACCTGATTCACAGCATGGTCACATAGACTGATGGTCATATAACAGAAACATAGCCCTGGATTTTCTCTAACATTTGTAGAATTGCCCAAGTTTCAACTGTCAAGAAAACTATATATTACGCAAATGTATTGCCGAGATGTTCTGGGATAGAATTTAACCTAAAATTATTGGGGGCCAGTCGGACTGCCACTTTGTAAAAATCTTGGGGTCCGTCTTCAAAACTGGGGCCAAAATAGGTTATATAGCCATAATATAAACTTTGGTGAATTCCAGTTTCAAATTGTTGTCCCGACCAGCCATATACGTTTGACCCTATATGTTTTACCATTGATTGAAAAAAATTATTGCATTTAAAAGCTATTTTTGACCAATCATGTGCACATAAAAAACCATGGATGAGAATGGATTTTTTCTTTTTGGGTGAAAAGTAACTAGTGGTTCTGAAGCCCCCAAGTTTTGAGCATGCATACATTTAAGGTCTTAAAATTGGATGTTAATTATCCTAAACTATGTATTTACACTATGTATATCGAAAAATAATAATTATTATATTATATTAAGTGCATAAATACGCTAATATCCTGGTCATATTAATGTCACACTGCCAACTATAAATTACATTGAAAAAGCTCTTCCTATATTTAGTACAAGTTTGTCAGAAAGTTGACGTCATACCTGGGAAGTGCAGATGAATAACCTACTTAATGTGTAATGTGGCTACAATTGTTTCTTCTTGTGCCACTCGAGAAGCTAGGCAGTGAGCGTATCTTCTCAGTGCTGTATTTCTAGATTGAGAACTACTGGAAGTCTGACAGTGAATCTAGGGACCTGCGGGCCCACGGACCCCCGCTAAATTCAAATCCTGATGTTGATAAGTTTAGAAGTTCTGCACAGCTCCGAAAAATGTAATATCATGATGATTCTACATTTTGGATGTTTCTACTCATTGTGAAACCATGAAGATAACAAGAAAGTCATTTTAACCTCTCTGTGTTGCTGATCTCACTCTTCGTTGGTGAAGTAAGTCTGGGCAGAAGTTTCTTCTTCTGTATTTCCCTGGTTGCCTTTGCTACCTTGCCAAACTCTGCAAGTCTCTCCTTCAGTTGGGACAGCTGACCACAGCCCGCAAGTTTCTCCCGGAAGCTGGCTGCATCCAGTTTCAGCACCTGCGCATCACATCGCACATGACAACACAATTACAACTCCTGTGTGGCCCATCAACACATATAGTGTTGTGGGATAATTCAGAAAGTGAATCAAGGATGACAGACTCCAAGATGTACTCACAACAATCAGACATAACATGTTTTTGTTGCAAGTATGTGGTAAAACAAATTAATGCAATATAGATGTATCATTAATTAAAAACTGCAACAAGGTTGGACCATTATATAACACGCTGACAGAAAACAATATGTATTTATTAAATAATAATGTTTTTATTATGTGATAATTATTACATAATAATTTCAATAACAAGTTTTCAATCAAAATTGTAGAGCACTACTTAAATAAAGCAATATACCATCAATATATGTGGAGGCACTGTTAGTTACTTCAGTTGAAGAAACACAACACAGGCCCCTTTTATTTGTTCACTTTTGAAAGCCGAAAAGTTAAAGATGTAGTTCCATCTATGATTTTTGTGTGAGAAATCTGAAACAAATTATACTGTTAAATTTTATATACTGTATGTCAGATGGGGTAATAAAAAAACGTACATTTACTTCTTTTGTTGGTTTCTTTTCTTTTGTTTCTGATGACAATGAACAATTGTCAACCTGACTGACTTGAGGCATGCACTCTGCTGTTGCTTCAGTTGAAGGTAGTACTTTTGTAGCAGGTTGTGCCGTTTTCTCTGTGGCTTTCACAGATGTAGACTTAACAAGCTTTGTTAAAGTCACTTTCTGCTTAGCCTCTTCTTTAACTGATGTGTCACTGCCCTTCACTTTGGGTTCATCATCTGCTGAGGACAGTGGCTGTTCTGTAGCAATGGTCTTTTTGTTGTCTGTCTGTCAGAAATCACAACAGATTCATATATCGCCATATATCTGAGATTATCTATAGAAATAAATGCTAGCATTTTTGTGTCATCCTGATATTTTGATGTTCTTTATATTCACATTTGATGCATGCACTGGTAAAATTGTTATATTTAGTTTATAGTTTACATCTCAAAATAGTTATTTAGGAATGGAAAATATTTAATCACAATAGACCAGTTGCAACACATTATAAAGCAATTCAATTAAGAAAACCAACCTTTGAGGAAACACTTCCACGGAATATAAATTTGCAGGGTGATGATTGCTTGGTGCTGTCATCGTGAGAAGACTCAGTACTACGTCGATGGGGCTGTAGCTTCTTTCGTGGTGAAGTCGATAGAGCTTCAACACCCAATTCATCACTATCTGCCTGTTCCCCATGCGACTGGGTAAACGGTTTGAAGTTGAAGCCTTTCTCTTGCGTCCCAACCGTTGAATCTAAACTAGACAGGAGATCTCTTCTCGCTGTTTTGGCAACTCTGCTTCTTTTGGTAGACACAGTCACCGTTTTGTTGTTCACTCGGCGCTTGGTGGGGGTACTAGACGGACTGACGCTGTGGTTATCACAGGCAGCAGTCGACACTGACCCGGCTTCACACTCAAGTGTGGCAGGGAAGCCATCCTTCGGGACAGTGCCCTTAATATCGCCCGTGACAACATATGTACGTACCGCAGGCAACAAAATATCTGTTTTGCACTTCTCAGTGGTTTCTTTGGCTTTGCTAGTAGACTTTGATGACTTGGTGCTGAGGATTGTTTCTCCTGGCGAGTCTAACGCCGACGATAAGGGCTGAGTGCATTGTTTAGAATTGGTTTTTAAAGGGCCTGCCGGCTCACAGGTTTTTGCTTTCACTCTTGAAGATGATCGCGTAGTCGTTCTTGTGCGAGTACGCCTATCTTTTGACTTTATAGTTGTTATAGATTCTACAACATCTTCTAGTACCACTTTTCGACGCTTGGACGGTTGAACATCGAGATTCCGTTTACGAGATGTGAAGAAATCTGTGACCCTCGCCTGCGCCATGTTTATTTATTTTGCAGCTTTTCGCGCGAAAATATCACGTGATCAAGCCGCTTCCACAGCTTAGCAGAAAAATTTACGATGTAATTTCCTGATAGACATATCTTAACGTTGACTAACATAATATGATAATCAACGTTAAGATATGTCTATAAGAAAGTCACAACGTAAAAATTGCTCTGCTACGCGTGGTTAATATCCAAGGCCACAACATGGATATTCCATAGAGCGAGCGTGTTCCTCGGTGACATACAAACAACAATTATATAATACAGTGTGTGTGTGTGTGTGTGTGTGTGTGTGTGTGTGTGTGTGTGTGTGTGTGTGTGTGTGTGTGTGTGTGTGTGTGTGAGATAGAGAGAGAGAGAGGGGGAGGGAGAATTTCCTATGAAGCCTACTTTGAAGCCTACTTTGAATTAAATTCCTTACACAAATTTTTTGTACTCAAGTATATGAGGACATGCTCCACAGGCTTGCCATTGAAGCCATTCACTCATTGGTGATCAAGTAATGGATAAGGGTTACACACTTACAGCAGTGGACCAACATGAATACTGACCAGCACTAAACAAATCTAAATCAATCATTGCAGCTCCCTGCCCTTTCATGCTGGACAATTGTTTGTGTTTGTGTTTGTTCAAGCATTAATGCTTGAACAAACACAAACACCTTATTATACCAACTTTCTTACAGAATGTACATCATTGGCTCTAACCAACTGATCTCATTAAGAACTACTGAACAAATATAATCAGCTGTCCATGAAGCAACAATATGGGATAACCAGACTGTGTTACATCAGCAGACAACTGTCAAGCATCACTCTTTCTTTGTTTGCGTTTTGTTAAGCCGTCATGTCTACTACAACGTTTTCCATGCTGCAACATGGTTTGATATGTGATTGTTAATGAAAATGATAACGAAGAATTATAAATTATACACATACCTAGTGACAAGATGATAATACAAATTATAACAAACACATTATACTGATCACAATGAACGCTCTTAATGACTCTGACCCTGTTTAGTAGCATTATGTCTCTGGCACAGAATATGCTGTTGAGTGTTTGACCTATATCTTATTTTCATATCAACATTATTTGCAACTGTTACAACAAATCAGACCTACAATGAATATAATATTCTCATAATATAATATATATGGCATCTTGTGGCAGTACAATTATTATGCATATATGTATGTATTCATGTAATCACACATGCATAATAACCTGTCATTTTATGCAAACAGTACAGTTAAAATGCCTAAAATTTAATGATAATTATATATTTTCTACAGGAAATGGATTTACTGGTACTCGACCCTACAGTATTGACAATGGTGGGACGTTACAGAGCTGACGTGTTTGGTGTGCCAGCACGAGGGGACAATGATGCCATGCAGCATTATGCATACCACCAGTTTGTTCTGTGGCGACATGGCAAGCTGGGAATAGGTAACCGCCGTGTTATACTAAGCTGTTGTGTGTGGCAAATTAGACAGACATTTCCAAGTGAAAATGGACAATACACTGGGTTCAAAGTTCATAGATTAGGTTAAGTAATTACTTGTTAAACATGAATGCACATTCATACGCTTTGTGAAAAATTATCCAGACACATTATAAAGTTACCCATGACAGTTTTGAAACCACAGTGCTTTCATAAACATTTTTACTTTTGAATTGTTTGATATTACACAACAAATACACAGGTTAAATGGCATGTTGGTTACCAGTTCCTACCTTGCTTCTCTCCATTACGTTGGGAACTAATGTCAACGACACGGTTAAGTCTTTGTAAATCAAGTACGATGCCTGGCAACTAGCTCAGATGTTGGTGGAGCATGCACTGTTGCGATGTTGGGTGCAATGTTTCTGGGATTGTCAGGCTTGATGCCACGCATCCTGGCTTTGGGCAATTCATCTTCTATGCAGGCACAGATGATTGTCTCCTGCAGGCTGACAATGTACTCATAATGTTTCAACTGCCGCTCTGGCACAATTGTCAAGTTTTTCCCTCTTTTGTTGAATACCTTGTGGTAACTGTAAATTAACAAACAAACTTAATGATGTGTTATACAACAATTAATGGCAGGTAGGTAGGATGGCATTTGCAAGATATTCTCCATTCCACATGCTGGTGCTATGTACAGTTTCAACGTAAATAGCTAAATGATTTAACACAAATGTAATGTCATTGAAAATACTGGATATGAATGCACTTGCATAACATGATATACACATGATGTTTTTATTTTGCACTGTATTACTGGTTGTGTATTGCAATGCAATAAACCTCCCATTGGAAATATTAACATATGTGAATGATGTTTCTTTCTTTGTGTAAACAACCATCTGAAACATTGTTTTAATCACTATGTAGTCTTCTTTACAAAATACTAACTAACCCAAGGGGCTAAGTAGAAACATAATCCGTGATAATCGCTATTTGTGCTGTAATGGAATGTCATTATTGTTGTGTCTAACAACAATGTATACAAGCTATGCTTACACAGTGTGCCCTTTGCTGTTTGTCTTCAGTGGCAAATCTTTGTGCTTCTTCTATTACTGCGAGGAAATTTCGTGCCCGATACACTGGGAAGCTGCAATAGATAAGTTTTAACTGTTATGTTTCATAAGCATGATCCAGTTGCCAACTCCACCGCTGGTGGACTTTTGAGCACACACTGTGAACATGGACATTCCAGCTAAGTTTGTTATCAAGATGGACACCTAGGTATTTGTACTGACCGATCTGGGTAATTTCTTCACCATGGATAACAACAGGCAAGTGATAGCAACAATACATTTAGCATCAAAATCATCTCTTGAGTCTTACTAACATTAAGTTTGAGGTGGTTGTTGTCACACCAATGTACAAAGCTTTCAATTTCAGAAGTGTACATACTGATGTCAGAATCGGCATGTAACAGACTAAGAATAGCCGAATCATCAGAAAATTTTATTATGTAGTTGTTAGTACTGCTGCTGGTACAGTCATTTGTATATAGAAAGTACAAAATCGGCAAACTGACACAACCTTGGGGTGCACTGATATTTGTAACCACAGTTTAGGAGAGTCTGATTTACTTTAACAAGCTGCACTATGTCTGTTAGAAAAGAATGATACCACTTGATGATATATGGATTGACATTCATTTGTTTCAGCTTACTGAGCAGGGTGTGAGGTTGGATAAGTTTAAACGCCAAGCTAAAGTCTATAAACAATAGTCTAGCATAAGCCTTGGGCTTGTCTAAGTGTTTCAAAATTAAATGGACAACAGTGTTGACAGCATCATATGTTCCTCTGCCCTGCCTGTAGGCATATTGGAATGGTTCAAGATAGTCCTGAACGTCTAACCTCAGTTTACAAGCCACTAAGCATTCCAAACATTTCATGACAATTGATGTAAGTGCAACAGGTTTGTAATCATTGTTTTCTTTTGGGCAAATTATCTTTGGTACAGAAGTAATATATGAGGTTTTCCAGAGTATTGGTACCCTGCGGCTATCGACCGAAAGTCGGAATATGGGGCACCAAACCGGTGCCAGCTCCTCAGCAAATGTTTTCTATAAAAAAGCTGGAATGCCATCAGGACCAGTTGCTTTCCTACTACATACATGTTGGAAGACTTTAGTAACAACATCTACATAAATTTTAAGCCTATTGGCAATGCTGACAAACACATCGCTGAGCACAGAATCGCATCTACTGGAAGAGTCCCGAGTATCAAAACGTCTGTAAAAATCATTCATTTCATCAACAAAAGCCTGTTCATTTGTATATCTAGTTCTTTGCATTTATAATACAAGTTGAAATACTAGAACAAAACAAACAATAAATAAACACGATTACAGATCACCAAAGTGTTTGGTCACATTTACTTTTTTGTTAGTGACACTTGAGGAGCCACTTTCAAAGTTGACTCAACCACTTGTCTAAGCCAGCTAAATGCCATGTCTAAACCAGAGTGGGTTGACGGCTCCAGTGATATGTTTATTAAATCAATAAATATTATCACTTAAATAATATTGTGTCAAAATATAATTTTTTTTAATCATAAAATTTATTGTGCTCAAGTATCAGTGTAAATGTGCAAGAATGTACCTTTGTATTTAATATATGGTATTTGAATAACACAATGTTGTTACTATATTTATATGTGACTTTCTTAGGCAATTTTGTGACTTTATTTTCATTACTTTTTTATGTAGCTTTATTTCCACTCACTATCCTTACATGTATATCAACATAGACAAATATTTAGTTGTATCTGTAACATACCTTAACCTTTCATTAAATAACTGTTTTATTTGCATATTTCATGCCCCATGTTACAGTGGCCTACTTTCCATTTAGTGATGTGCCCATCAAATTGAAGTTGGATGGTAGCAATGTGCATGCATGTAATGGGTTGTCCACAGTACAATCAAATAATTTATTTCCTAAATATGTGGTGAGTACCCATAATTGGTAATGTTTATACTGTTTATATTCTTTACTGTAGTTAAAGTTTATATAGTATATAAAATATTATTCACTTTGATTACCAGTTGCTTTCTGGATATTTGTTTTTGGTCAAATGCTGGTTTTTTGTCTGACATAGTTATATGAACATCTGTCCACATGCACAATTCACACCAGGAGTGCTGGTATATTACTGCCAGTCTGGGATGGTTTTACATTACAACCCACTTGGAGGCATTATGTTTAACAATGAGACAATGGATGTGTCTATGAGGCAGGGCAATACACAACACACACCATAGAACCTGATAACAGATTGGACTGATGCTTATCTGTGTGCACTGATGGGACAGTAGTGACTCACTGAAGCTTCCAGTGTTGTTACAACAATGATGCCTTTTAACTTAAAACAACCATTCTTCCATAACCGTTCTTCTTTCCACATCTTTAGATGATCATTTACGTGTTTGTTCATATTATGATGTAACTTTTTCAATTTGCTACATTTCAATGGGCCAATTCTTTCCCACCATAATTTATCCAAGCATGAGCATGAAATAGGGCCAGACTTAAATGCCTTGCATTTCTTGGACAATGACAAATGTACATAATTTCATTGAAGTGGGTACCAATGTTTTGCTGACATATTAGACATAGAATAACCGGCAAGATAAACTGTGCAGAGTCTTGGTGCTTGACAACTACTTAGACTTAGTGTACATTATTCATCAGGCATTTTGTATAACAAAATGTGAATCCGAAAAGTGGAGGGTAGAAGGGAGTGGAGAAGAAGAAGACCGAGACTGAGATGGGAGGACTGCGTGAAGAGAGATTTAGTGGGAGGGGAATAGTTATGAAGAAGGGAGAAATAAATCATCAACCAGTATCAGTGCCAGCTTCACCCGGACTACAGGGAAAAAGAGGAGAGCAACAACAATAACTAGTCTAAGCACATGGGTGAGTTTTTGCTACACTAAGCCTATGGCTATGGCATGGAGATTATCAACATGCCACATATGCAACATATGCACATTTGTTTAAATACTCGTACTTGCCATTCCTACACATAGCACACCTCTTTTTCCTATAGCCATGACTATGATACCAAAAAAGACAACATACAGCAACTTTTCCCAGTAAGAAACACCCTGTTAAGCAAACAGTGGTTTAATTTAATTTATATTGTTGTAGCCTGTCGGGTTGCGTCGGTAGTATCGTAACGTTAGTTCCGTTACTTAGTTCGGTTACTTTACATTCCTCTCACATACACACGTTCATGAACGAATTACACATAAACCCACATTCTGGAAACAACTTAACTGGTGTTAAACCTGAATTGTGTGAAGGCACCACATGCGACATAGCCATAGCCTACTAGGCCAGGGCCGGGGCTCCAGATATCGATCCGATGCCGATACTCGCGCTAGGCCTAGCCTAGGATAGTAGTAATAAGAAAATGTACTAATTAACGTGTCGAATAGAATGTCTGCCACTTCACTGTCTTTCATTTTTAAGACAGTCTTCAGGCGATCCCAACGTCCCTTTTGGTTTTTCAGTGTCACTCGTGTTGCCAATCTCGCTTTATCCAATTCCTTTTTCCTCCTCGTCGTCGCGGAACGCAACGGCCGGTACACGCACAACCCGCCTGTCACTGTCAGCCATGTTGCCGGAATGTCAACAAACTCTGAGCAAGTCCCCGGTGCGCGCGCGTCGATCCCGCGATCACTTACTTACTACTTAGGTTTACTTAGGTTCTTCCTTACCGTAGGCGGTGGCCTCGGTGGTCAGATCTTCTATTATCCCTTGGAATTTTCTACGACTTCCTGGCAAGGCAGCTTTGTAGTTGTAGAGAAACTCCTCAGTACTCCAATGTCTATCTAGACGGTTTTAAAATGAGTTAACACTTGGGGCAGTTACAACTACTTCCGGTAGATCATTCCATAATCTGGTAACTCTAAGTGAGAAGCTTTCTTTTCTAACATTTGTACAAGCACGTTCTATAAACAATTTCAAACTATGACCCCTTGTTCCTTCCCTTGTATCACTGTCTTTGTGAAGCTTTACAATGTTAGATACATGCATCACTGTCATATTTCCCATGGAGCAGTTTATATACCTCAATCATATCACCACAAGTTCGTCTATATGCAAGTGTAGGAAGTTTCAATCTCTGAAGTCTTTCCTCGTAAGACATATTCTTCATACCAGGAAGCTGTTTTGTTGCACGTCTTTGCACATTTTCGATGGCATCTTTGTATTTTTGTTTATAAGGGGACCATATTGATATTGCATAATCTAGATGACTCCAAACTAAAGCTTTATATAATGGCACAAAATTATGTTGATTTAGGGTTGTAAAGGACCTTCTAATAACTGCCATGATACTATTTGCTTTGTTTATTTTTTGGTTGATGTGTTTATCAAATTCTAGGTTTTAATCAATTATAACCCCAATGTCTTTTTGTTCTTCTATTCCTCCTAATTCATGGGCAGTATTATCTATCTTCAGGTTGTATGCATACTCTTGCTGTATTGTTTTCCCTACGTGCATTAAATTACATTTATCTGGGTGGAACCTTAATAACCATTTACTTGACCAAGATGTTAAATAATCTAAGTCGTTCTGTAGTGTACGCTGGTCATGTGGACTACTAATCGTTTTGAAAATCTTTGTATCATCCGCAAACATATATAAATTTGAAACTATATTCTCAGGAAGATCATTTATGTATAAAACAAATAGGATCGGTCCTAATACACTGCCCTGTGGAATACCACTTGTTATATTTGCCCACTCAGAATTTGTACCATTTACATTGACCTGCTGTACCCGGTCAGACAAGAACGCCTGGATCCATCTATAGTGTGTATAATACTCTATACCATACGATTTAAGTTTGCTTATCAATCTTTTGTGAGGGACGGTGTCAAATGCTTTCATGAAGTCCAAATATACAACATCTACAGATTCCCCTCTATCTAAAGCTTTGGTCCATGAGTCAATAACATTTAATAATTGGAGTACCGTAGATCGACCTTTAATAAAACCAAATTGTTGCGTACTAAATAATTTATTCCTAATCATATGATTGACAATATGATCTTTGACACATTGTTCCATACATTTACATATAATATACTTAATTGTTAAGCTGCATGACTGCATGGTCTATAATTTCCTGCGTTTTTTCGATTACCCTTCTTAAATATGGCTGAGATCCTTCACGTGATGCATCTCATTAACGTTCGGCAAAGCAAGCTTCGCCTAGCTCCGCCCCTGTGGTTTCGCGCCATAAACACTATTCGCAACTTTTCGTAACGAAACAGTAACAATGCAAACATATGTATTTGGCTTATTAAACGCATTTTGGCGGGCAGCATCATTTACAAATGTTTATTCTAGTACCAAGAACATTATATTATTAAATCAGCAACAAATACAGTACCTTTAACGGTGTAACTGGATTTTTAGATGATTTCAATAGGCGGAAGGGTTTTTGTAATTTTTTTCCCAAAAGGCACGTGTGCGTAGTAATTCGTGCACAAATTGGTAAACATTGACAGGTAGGGCACGGGCAGGCATTTAAAAAGAGTTAGACATATGAAATTTTGACCAAAGTCGATGAGCATGTCAGTGAGATGATGACAACGGCAGGTAAGAAGTTGAAGAATTGTTGATGGTCCAGTTTTCTTATAATCGTGCAAAACATTAACATGGTCACCGATAGGAAATTTAACTGTAGGCTGAACCCTGAGCCGCCGAAGTATACCAGTACACGTTGCGCTCTCAATAAGAAAATGTAGCTTCTTTGTCCACGTATCATATCAATCTATTTTGCGTTATATACCAACTGGTAAGCATTACATTGTGGTAGCTGGCGATAAACGCGTTATGCATGTATTTTTCATGGTTATTAGTGTTACACCTTGGATGTAGCCAACGTTGGGCATGTGCGAACATCTCAATTTAATCAACAATGTCCACGTGATCACGTAAAATGGCAGCTCACCTGAACCCGTTTCTGAATGAAAATGATTTGTTAGAAAATGCGATTGAAACGAAATCGACGGCATCAGAAAAAGAGCGATCACCAGATTTTATTCCAGAAACTGAAACGGTGTCACTGGATGTTGTAGCTGCGAAATTAATAAACGATTCATTCCTGTTGACGGCCCTCGAATTACACACGGAGCTTGTGGAGTCGGGTCGCGAACTTCACAGGCTACGAGACTTTTTCTCAAACCCAGCAAATTTTGAGAGAACGAAGCAGGTAGAACCATCGCCGCCCGGAAACTTACGTGAGTATCGTACAAAGCCAGAAGACATACACCAAGTCATTGTGCTTTGCGATGTTTGTGGAGTTCATTTTTATATTTATTAAATAATTAACATTTCTGAAACAACAATGTAAATGTCCTACTGTCAGAATCGACCATACATCGCATTTGACATAACTTTACTTTTCCAGATGCACCATTGAAACAGCTTTAAAATGACGTATAGTTTATCATTGTAACATTGTTTGATAATTTAGTCAATCACAAAATGCAGTGGGACCTGGATGCTCTCTCTCATTGGAAAGAGCAGTGATCCATCATTCCATGTCCTTCCACCCACATAAGTGTTCCATCCTGACAGCAAACAGACAGCAAAAGCTTCATACCAACTGCACGGACATACCCCCATAAATGTTAACAAGGTGAAATACCTAGGCATCACTATCACAAGCGACAACACGTGGAGCTCTCACATCAATGACAAGGCAAACAAGACCCTAGGTTTTCTTAGACGGAACATCAAAATAGGAAAATCAAAGAGACACCAAACAAAGCCCTGGTAAGACCTGTCCTGGAATATGACAGCTCAGTCTAGGATTCCCACACCACCAAAGGTGTGACTGCCCTCGAGAAGATCCAGAGGAGTGCAGCACGTTGGTTCACCGACAAACACCAACACACTTCCTCCATAGAATCTATGGTAGACACGCTAAACTCGCAAACCCGTAGAAAGAAAGCACGCCTCAGTATACTATATAAATATAACACAGGAACCATTTAAATTAACTCGCTGTACCTCCCCACACTATCTGGTCCATAAAAAACAAACACTAGGAAGACCCATGACATCGGGTATAACCTTCCCTACCACCGTACGCAGTGCAGGAAGATGTAATTTTTCCCACGCACAATAGCAGAGTGGAATAGCCTGCACAAAGAAGTGGTACCTGCGACCACCCTGGAATCTTCTGAGTCCAGGCTTCAGCGCCACCACTGGATTCTATAAACACCCCTCCCATCCCCTTCCCTCCCTTTCTACATCCCCTAACCCCACTAAATCGCACTACATTTCTTCTCTCTTTCCTGCTGTCAAAGATTACTCCCAAAATGACAAAATCTTCAACCAGAAGATTTTGCATTTTTCTGGAGGCTGTATATCATAATCTGATAATTTTATTACCAAGATAATTGTGATTTAAACTTTTCTATGAAACCTATCATATTTTTGGGCATGCTGAAATGTGAAATATAATTTTTTAAAAGTCGGATTGATGAATTACAACATTAGTGCTGCATGCATTGAATACTTGTATCATTGTTGTTAAGTTAAATGTTTCTAAACATATTATGAGGAGAAAAATTAAACTAACTGATGCATAGTCTGTCCCAGGTACATAAATTTAAAAAGGCTTTAAAATTGTATCATGAATAGGAAACTTTTGAGCCAAAGATCCAGCATTATTAAATAGCCAGTGCAGGTTAAGGACCCGCACAGAGCAGGTGTTACCAGACTCGGACGTGTTTTATTTGACCTATAGTCTCATGTATGAACATTATGAAACAAAATTCAAGATAGGCCAGGGAGGCTCCCATTAAGACATCAAATGTCGCTAACATGGGAGCCACCCTATTAAAGTAAAAAAATTATATATTACATAGTCACATGATCACTACAGTACAAAGAGACTCCATTGTAGTTTAGGTTAAAGATTTACAAATATAACAATTAGGAATAAGACAGCATGATTTATAATTCCTAATAAAATAATTTTTAATGTAAGTGGGAAAACCATATAGGCTGTGAGTAAAAAAAATGTCAAGGATATATTTGGAGTATTGTTAACAGTCTGTATTATATTGTGTCTAATGTACTTTGTTGCAAATTCATGTGTGGTTCTGGGAATAAACAGATTATTTCTTCCACGTGTGTAGTATTGATGAATTTCAAAGTTGTGTCGTCCAACTTGAGAAATTTAAGTTTTATGTAAATGTGATCTGTGTGAGCATTGTATTTACTTAAAGTAATTGTTCTTATCGCTCTCTTTTGGAGTTTAAAAATGCGATGGGCTTGATGTCCCCACACCAATATACCATAATTTATGTGGTGAAGAACGAGAGAATTATACATTATAGACAAAATATTCAAAGGTAAAACATGTTTAAGTTTATTTTGTATTCCAATTGTTTTGATAATTTTGTTAGCCATTTTGTTTATGTGGCTCTCCCAATTTAAGTGGATATTTATGGTAATACCTAAAAAATTTTAATCATTGACGCATTCAATGTTTGTCCCATCTGTTTGCAATACAGGAGATTTGATTTTCTTTTGAGGCATGTGAAATAATTATCATAAAAAAATTTAACGTTTACAGAAAGTTTGTTGGCCTTTAACCATTTGCATATTTTTGCTAATTCATTGTTTATATTTTGACTTCGGCTTTGGCCATCCAAAGATTTAAATTTATTCAATGTACTGGATAACGTGGTGTCATCAGCATATATTATAAATTTAAAGAGGTCACTAGAAAGTGCTATGTCATTAATATATATAATCAATAGGAGTGGTCCTAAAATAGACCCTTGGAGAACACCAGTAGTTATCGCTACTTCTTCCGATTTAAAATCTCCAACTTCTACATATTGTTTGCGATTGTATAGGTAGTTCTTACAGAGATCAAATGCAGCACCATTTATACCATAATAATTTAATTTATGTAACAGTATGTTGTGATCAATGGTGTCAAATGCTTTCGATAAATCAAGGTATATGCTTAATGGAGTTGCTGACTGATCAAGTTCCTGAACAATTCTATCTATTATTTCTAGAGTGGCTAGTGTAGAATGTTTTTCTCTAAACCCATATTGATTATCATAGTATAAGTTATTGGAATGAAAGTGTTTGTGTATTTGGTTAAACATAACTTTTTTTTAAATGTTTGAAATGGCTGGTAAAACAGAAATTGGACGATAATTATCATAAATTGTATCATCACTTTTTTAAGAAGTAGTATCACTTTAGCGATTTTTAGTTTGTCGGGAAATATACCAGTAGCTATTGACTGATTAATAATTAGTGTGACCGCTTCACTAATTTAATTTTTTTTCAGCTTTAATGCTTTTGTTGATAGACCATCTTTCCCACAATTTTGGGTGTAAATTATCAATTATGTTCATAATTTGATTTTCGTTTATTGGCTTAAATTCGAAAGTATATAGACTTCGGCTTTTCAAATAATCTTTGAAAGATTTATCTCCAGTATTGGTTATTTGACAGGCAAGGGTTGGCCCGTTATTGGTGAAAAATGAGTTAAATTTATTGGCAATAGTATTTTTGTAAGTTACTATTTTGCCATCGATTTTAAAGTAGTCAGGAAAATGTTCTTTCTTTGGGATTTTCAGAATAATTTGTTTAATCATACACCACGCTTTCTTAATATCATACTTATTTCTTTCAAAACTGGATTGATAATACATTTGCTTAGCTAGTTGAACGTTTCTATTAAGAATTGCATTATATGTGTGAAGATTTGTTTTCAGAGTTACATATTCTGCTGCATGTATAGGAGTTTGTTTAATTTTTGAATACAATTTGTCTTTAAACTTTGTTGACCTGATGATGCCTTGTGTAATCCAATGTGACTTTTTGTGCTTGTGTTTATTATATTTAATAATTTTAACTGGTAAAAATTTATTCATAGCAGTAGTAATAATTTCATCAAGCAGGTGGTAATTGTTGTTAGGATTAGTACCCTAATCCTTGGTCAGTTTATCGTAAATATTTGAATTGATGAGTTCTGTTTTAAATTGGTTGATGCAGTCAGTATCATAATTTCTAATTCTTATAAATTTAGGTACGTTATTAATAGGTTGTTTGTAGTCAAGGCAAATAAAATATGGAAAGTGATCTGAAATACTGCTGATTAAAATACCAGCTGATGATTTGAATCCTTCTGAGAATTTATATAGGAAATTATCAATAAGTGTACCATGACTGTTTGAGAATCTTGTAGGCAAAGTAATTTTAGGAAAAAACAATAAGCTGTGACTGTATCAAAGTATTCATGTATTATGTTTTATCTTTTATTTTCAGTAAGTCAATATCATAATCCCCTGGTATTATTTAATCCCCTGGTATTATTTAATCCCCTGGTATTATTACTTCACCTTTTAATTTGTGTAGATGAACTAATTTAGGAGATAATTCTTCTATGAAGGTTTGGTAATTCTCAATGATATCTCTAGGAGGTCGGTATATGTTTCCAAGAATTTTTTTTTTATTGATGGTGTTTGATGTTACTTCAATAAATTGTTCTTCCCATATGTTTGATCCCATGGCAATGACAAAGACATTATACTTACAAACTACATAGCCACTTACATAGAAAGATCTATTTATTATCTTTCGCAAACGTACAATGTTCAGTGTAACCTAACACACTAACAGAAGTTTCTTTTATGTGTATGTCTCCCTGCAGATCGAACATCAAGCTGTCAGACGTTTGACTCGCTCGATTTTGCCCGTTACTCAGATGATGGAGATAGACTGGAAAGTGACAGAGTTGCTGGTATGTTTTCAGTTGACATAAACTATGTGAAGCAGTGATACAGTTATACACTTACATTTAATTTTGGTGTACGATGAACACTGCATATTAGAATCACATGTAACAGTATCAGCCGTTTAGGTGAATACATGTAATGGCTGGGATGGAATCAATCTGGATTATCACTATTTTCTTTAAATTCACTAAAATGAATCAGTGGCTCTGTAGACTCAAATTGCACTGGCCCAAAGTGATTCTAATTCTATTAAGTGTAATACTCTGTATTCCTTTTTAACATTGGAACGTTTTAATCACCACATTGGTACTCTCGGCAACTAAATGTTAACTGCTAAAATCGGGAATAAAAAATATATCCGAGGATGTTTGTAGCTTTGTAACTTATAAATTTGTACTAATTTGTTATTACATCAATCCTGCAAATCATTTTTGGTTAGATGTGTTCAGTAAGTTGTGTTATGCATTATATTGATGTATTGTTGTTTCCTGGACAAATCATTTTTGGTTAGATGTGTTCAGTAAGTTGTGTTATGTGTTATATTGATGTATTGTTGTTTCCTGGACAAATCATTTTTGGTTAGATGTGTTCAGTAAGTTGTGTTATGCATTATATTGATGTATTGTTGTTTCCTGGACAAATCATTTTTGGTTAGATGTGTTCAGTAAGTTGTGTTATGCGTTATATTGATGTATTGTTGTTTCCTGGACAAATCATTTTTGGTTAGATGTGTTCAGTAAGTTGTGTTATGCATTATATTGATGTATTGTTGTTTCCTGGACAAATCATTTTTGGTTAGATGTGTTCAGTAAGTTGTGTTATGCATTATATTGATGTATTGTTGTTTCCTGGACAAATCATTTTTGGTTAGATGTGTTCAGTAAGTTGTGTTATGCGTTATATTGATGTATTGTTGTTTCCTGGATTAATGTGGTTAAATGCAATTCTGAATCTATATAATTTTAGTTGCCTCAGTTTGTTTTAATACGAATTTATACTACATAAGTCTGTGCTACCCTTACTGTGTAATACTTCATGGTAAATGTAAATTACTGTAATTGTTTCCATTGGTTTCAGTCTTTCTTACGCATTTTGGTAAAATGCCAGATTGGTGTAAGGATTTGGTCAAGGTATTTTAGTCTAGTCTACAAAATTTGCATTTCAGTTCTTGAATTTGAGCTGAGGAAAGCCCAGGAAACCATCAAATCCCTGAGACAATCTCTCACAAGAAGTGCAGGTATGTCTATGTTATCTTTGCAACAGGAAGTGTGTGTTCCTACTCAGTAGATATGTAAACATCAAGATTAGGATAATATAATTATAGCATAAACATTTTGGTATGTATGTAATCAATTTGTGTAGTCCTACAGTGCACATTAAAAGTTTATGCTATTTAAAGCTTTAATTTAATTTAAAACAAATAAACATCAGGTTGTGTGATTTGATAAAAACCATTGGCTACTCTAAAAGTGTGGAACTTAGGAACATGACATAAAAAAAGTTATTATTATTTTCGTTACTGAAACATGTCATCTATCGCATTACAGAGTCTGAACTGTCAACACCAGAGTCCGCCATTGATGGCACGGGTGATTTCACAAGTAATGAGCCTCCGCGACCATTGGAGAGGAGAGCTCTGAACTTTCTCATCAATGAGTATATGCTTCTTAACAACTATAAGTTGACGTCTGTCACATTCTCTGAAGAAAATGAGAACCAGGTATGGCAAATGTTTGTGAGGTGTAAATAGAAAAACTCAAATAAATTAGTGCATTTAGATCCATTAATGAACAGTACTCAAACTATGTCATGCCTATTAGCCATATCATTTATATTGTCCTGAATTTTTTTTATAAATTATTAAAAATAACTTACAAAACCAATATAATACTAATTTTTGCTTACATTCTTTGGTGACATATGTTGATCGTAACGTCATGCTCATAAATTAAAACACACACTCACGTACTCTAATGAAGTACTTTTCTAGTACCTGCACAACTGGTACATTTGAACATTATTCAGCATGAAAACGGTAATGATTGATACAATTACAACATTACTTTTGTCACAACCAAAGTATACTTAAATAATTCAAGAAATGTGAAGGTGCAACTAAGATTCATTGCGACTCTGTTTACTGCTGAACTTTGACCTGACCCTAATGCTAAGTTCATTATAGATCAGTGGACAAGTGTCTTTCAGCCAAATAAATAACAGTAAATGCCTTGAGAAAAAATAATTGATGACAACTCCATTTTACCATCATAATATGTATGCGTGCGTGCGTGCGTGCGTGCGTGCGTGCGTGCGTGTGTGTATAATTAGCCAACATTCATTTAACAGATATTTTACCTAGCATATGAATGTTTTTGCAGTAATTTTGTGCTTGCTTGTGTGTGTTCTGCTTGTGTGTGTTCTGTGTCAAATCTGTTTGTTTGTGTTTCTCATTAATCCGGATAAATGAGATAGAAATGTTGATCATTCCTGAAATAGTTTACTGCAGTTTGGCATTTAGGATATTACAAATGTGTACATTTGGATGTTGTGTCTATCAGTTTCTCAGCACGACTAGATTTCTTATCACACAATCATAATGTTTATTTATGTAGATCGAATGTTTCAACAGGTGGTTTAAGTGCCATTCATTATCACTTTAGCCGTTCCACCAGATAACATTGTGATGGACAATCGAGGTTGTCATTCTGTCCTGATTACTGCAGCAAATCATTTGTTGATACGTACAGCTGCAATATTTTGGCAGTGTAGTAAGAAATTTTATTCAAGATAATTTCCAACATGATGAATTTATGTACGGTGAACACTCGCTCTAAGGACTCCCCATCTGAGGAGCCTCTGCTTAAAGGAACCACTTTGAAATTCCCGTTCCTGCGACATGTTGTGTACCCATGGATATAAGGAACACTGAATATATGGAACAGTTTTATCAAGTCCAGATATGTTCCTTATAGTGAGAGTCCACGGCAGGTAGTTGGTCAGTCAGTAGAGGCAGCTAGAAATAATGCAAGAGTGGGTGCCATAATTTGAATAAAAATGACAGTAATACATTCCAATGATTGTTTTGCCGTGCCCAAAAACAATTGCATCTTTGCCAACTTGTGCTCCGACACGTGCAAAATTATTAAAACATCAGATCGACTGATTTTTGCATTGTGATCAATGGTAGCGTCATAATTTTTGTCACATAGCAGTAAGTGTTATTGTTGGTACAAGTTTTTTTTCTGACATGATACTGTAATTTTATTAACAGTTTTGGACCATGTTCTTGAAATAACTATATGGATTAACGTTATCGTCGGAGAACGTGTAAACAATGGAGGTTTGTTGTTATCGGCACGTGCAGGACTTTGATGATTGGGACGACGTTGGGCTGAATCTGCCCAAGCCAGCCAGTATGCTGCACCTCTATAGGGAGTTCAGTCAGCATGTCACTCCGGCTGTACAGTCACATGACTTCGGCTGCTCAGTTGACCTCCAGCCGGACGATGTCACAGACAAGTTGAATGACCTTGAGAGGGTCTGCGAAGAACTGGTCAGTGGACTCGGTGGTGCGATTGGAGTGTAACAAAACTGTTGGGGAATAATTGTCATGAGAAAATATTGCACAATAACTGTTGTATATCCTATGAGCATTCTGCCATATGCTTCACTGTATGCACATATGGTCAACGTAAGATGCATCTATATTTACATATCTATATTTATATATGGTTCCTGAAGACCTAGGCACTAAAGAAGTTTTACTAATATTATTTTTAAAATATAAACAAACTTAAGAATTTCTTGTGATTTCTTACATAAGACAGTCTGAAGAAAGTGTTTTCTGACAAATATGTACCTGTATTAACACATGAATTGTTATGTTCCATCAGTTCCTATGGGTTACCTGTGTGGTCTACGTATGTCTCTCTTCGTCGCTACTCTACTTTGTGTGCTTACTTGAATGGTTGTGTTGGAACAGCAACATTATTAATAACTAAACGAATAAAAACTTTGTTTTTTAAACCGTGGCCGCCGCCAGACGGAGCGACTGAGAGTGACAGAGGAACAACTACAGTCGACGACGGCAGAGAACAAGTTCCTGGGTCAGCAGCTCAAGAACATGGAAAGGTGCGTCTCTTTCCGCTGTCAGTCATCCTTGCTAACCATTGGTGGTGGCAGTGCAATAGCACCCCTGGCAAATCAACCTGTTGAAACATGGATTTGTCTGTTTGTTCCACGCCATGTGCGGATGTACGCTGAATCATTTGTACTTCGTCTTGGTCGACATGTTTCTGGGAACTAGGCATACCTGTGCCAAAACTTCAAAGAGCGTTTCAAGGAAATTCCCATCATTAATCATCTGACCAGCAATGATTCGACAACTACAAGTTAAATTCCCAAAGGCAGGCCTTGTATTCCAGCGAGCAATCGCATTGGTTATCATAGCAACTGAAAAATCAGTGTTTCAACAGGTCGATCTGCCGGGGGTACTGATGTAGTCAGAAGACCCTGGTGGCGAGGTTGGTCTCACTATTCAAGAGAAGAATGCACGAGTGGAGACATAACTGCAACTGTCTGCCATCTATTGTAATTACCATAGATTGGATGGAGTTGGATGCATTAAAAATCGCCAAATTGAAAGTGCCCAGAAAATGTGCCGAGTTTGCATCACTGACAAACTGATACGTGGATCATGTGATTTCTACAACCAGACAAATGCATCATGTTTTGTGGTTTTGTTCCTTTCCTGTAAATGAATGTTAGTGTGCTGCTGTATATGTTGTATTTTAAGCACCTCTGAACAGGTTTTATATCCGGATATATGGCGCTACACAAATAAAAGTTGTTATTATTATTATAGGAACCCCTTTTGAAGTAATGTGGATTTGTTTTGTTGTCTTGCAGACAAGTAGAGTCAGCGCGGCTACTGAAGTCGTCCACTCCGATGGTCAGTCCCATAGGCACACCCAGCAAGACGCAATACGGACAACCGCCAAGTGGTCCGAGACAGACAGACGGGCACCCAGTGGGTGAGGGTGTCTGGGAGGAAGGGGTGGAACCACTGCGCAATGGGGATGAAGTAGACGCCATGGAACCCGTCCATAGAACAGAGGGAAGACACAGGGAAGAGGAGGGGGCTGAGGACGGAGGTGAGGTTGAAGACACAGGAGACTCCCTCGATGTCCTCGCAGGTACTGACCTGCCCAGTCAGGATGTCACCTGTCAGGTGTCACAGCTGAGCTCTTCTGTCACGGGAGGTGCAAATACTGAGAACTTCCAGTGGCACCCGAGTCACAGGTACGCTGTTCGTTACTGTTGGTACGTCTTGTTGACTATGTAGACATTGGAAAAATCAGAGTGATTTCAGCATTTCATGTTTATTAATTTTTAAATATGATGCAAAACAGAAATTAATTACCTAAAATGGTTTATATTTTATGTCCATTTGAAAGTATATTTTGACAAGAAATAAACCAAATTAAATGTCCTGAAAATCAAGCATGAAGATATGTAGCTTTCAAAGATGTGTGACTTTTGAACCTGAATTATTCATGAGCTTAACATTCTGTGTCAAATTTACTAAAACTAAAAGTAACAGTATGTTCAGGAAAAGGTAAAAATAAACGATCTTGAAGGCAAAATTAAGTAATAACAGTTTATAGGAATATTGACTAAACTACAATGAAGCTGATTTTAGTGAAATCATGAATTTTATATTTTGAACCCAATGATCTGCTAAAGCCGCATTTGTGTGAAATTGTCATCTCTATCTTACGCCGGGTTTTGTCACGCAGCATTACATAAATTATGTGGAATTACAAAAAATAGCAATATTTGAAATTGTTCCTTTATTTCTATGTGAATGCTCCATTGGTTCATTCCTGTATGTTGTAGATCCTAGGTGTTTGGTTACGTGCAGCTGTAGTTTTGATAAAAAATTTGGGTCAAGCAAGATTATCTTTAGACATAGTTATTCTAACTTTGTAGAATAATTTTTAATTTGGAAGTAATCAACACATCATGTCTGGTAAAATGCCCGATGCGGGAGAGAATATTGATTGATGATTAATACAGATTAATCACACCTGTGCCATGATTTCAGGAAAATGCCAGCCACATTCCAAAAGGCTTTACTAGATGCAACATTCCACGTGACACAGGACAACCGGATTATATCGGAAGTGACACAGATAACTGATTCAAGCGGGTTCAGAGTGGTTCTCATGCTGGCACGGTGTCTGCCACACATCGTACCAAATGTTCTCCTCGCCAAGCGAGAGGTCAGTGGCGTTTCCAAAGAACATACGTGCTTGATGGAATAACTTTTGAAACATCAGCACCAACTTCATTCTGGCTAAAACAGTCATTGCAACATTTCCAATATTCAAATACTTCTTTCTGATGGGAAGTGTTTTCTTGCATGGCGCTGTTGCCATGGCATTGTTGCCATGGCGCTGTTGCCATGGCGCTGTTGCCATCTTCATAGATGCTACATTTTTTAGTTGTTCTTTTTGCAGTTTATTTGTGCCACTGGTGCAAATCTGTGAGATGAAAAATGTGTTTCCCATCGATAATTGCGTTATTATTAACCTTGGTCCAAATAACTTGTTCTGGGTGATAGATAGTTGCAACTTTTTGTTTTGGTTGTAACTTTAATCATCATCTATTACAACGTCAGGTAATAGACTTCATTAACAGAACATTGCACTGTAGCAAGCCCAGAGACAGTTTTGACATAGAATGACCTTCGTACTCGCATCAGTATGGTGATTATAAAGTTTAGTGGATCACTGGGTCTGGAATGTTACAGCACTGCATCGTGGTTCGTTCTGATTAACACTGAGCAAAGTGTTTGCAACAACTGATTTCAAACTATATATGATCTGAGATAATCTTAAGTTATTGCAGGTTATAATATATATGTGTGTATATATATATATATATATATATATATATATATATATATATATATATATATATATATATATATATATATATATATATATATATACATAATTGCAGAGCTTATGATTTCTTGCCCTGCCCAGTCAAGTTTTGATAGGACAATGACAATAACAACATCATGCCCCTAAAGTCATGTACAACAATGACAATAACAACATCATGCCCCTAAAGTCATGTACAACAATGACAATAACAACATCATGCCCCTAAAGTCATGTACAACTGCCGGTTTCACAAAGCGTTCGTACCAGATAAAGGAACTTATGTGGACATCACGTGCGTTGGAACAATCATACAAAACATGCATTGCATGGCTAACAATTGTACATAACTATGAACTATTGTTCTGAGTTACATAAATTACTTTATGACCAGCATGTGACACCACACTCCTCAAAGTGACAATGTCAAAGAAAACGATCGGACAGAGCAATTTTGCTGTGACAGGCCCACGATTGTGGAATAACCTGCTGAAATGTGTGCGATCTGCAGGAACATTAATGTTTTTTTGGAAAAACGTAAGACACCTATTTTGCCTGCACTACCTGCCTTGATACAAACACTTCTTATCGCATATAAGTGACATTATTTTCTATTTTACAGTATTGGTTATTAATTTCATTGCTTGAAACTGTATTTCAACACTCTAAATAACTTATGTTTTTGCTTAATCTATTTAATTTATTGAAAATTTTT
The DNA here is from genome assembly GCA_963662155.1 of Lamellibrachia columna. NCBI lineage: Eukaryota > Metazoa > Annelida > Polychaeta > Sabellida > Siboglinidae > Lamellibrachia > Lamellibrachia columna. The sequence continues at coordinate 24,619,090 of OY759267.1, forward strand.
CGCATTTAGTCTACAATTCTACAATATAAGCAACATTAGTTTCTATTTCACAGCATTGGTATTAATTGTTTTTTTTAAATCTGTATTTTAACACTCGAGAAATGTTGTGTTTTAGCAATTTAAAAAAATTGCTGCGACACTTCATCCTGACTCAACCCAAACTTTGTTATTGTAGGAGCTCATCCCGCTGATACTGTGTGCTGCGACACTTCATCCTGACTCAACCCAAACTTTGTTATTGTAGGAGCTCATCCCGCTGATACTGTGTGCTGCGACACTTCATCCTGACTCAACCCAAACTTTGTTATTGTAGGAGCTCATCCCGCTGATACTGTGTGCTGCGACACTTCATCCTGACTCAACCCAAACTTTGTTATTGTAGGAGCTCATCCCGCTGATACTGTGTGCTGCGACACTTCATCCTGACTCAACCCAAACTTTGTTATTGTAGGAGCTCATCCCGCTGATACTGTGTGCTGCGACACTTCATCCTGACTCAACCCAAACTTTGTTATTGTAGGAGCTCATCCCGCTGATACTGTGTGCTGTGACACTTCATCCTGACTCAACCCAAACTTTGTTATTGTAGGAGCTCATCCCGCTGATACTGTGTGCTGCGACACTTCATCCTGACTCAACCCAAACTTTGTTATTGTAGGAGCTCATCCCGCTGATACTGTGTGCTGCGACACTTCATCCTGACTCAACCCAAACTTTGTTATTGTAGGAGCTCATCCCGCTGATACTGTGTGCTGCGACACTTCATCCTGACTCAACCCAAAGGGACCAACTTCTCAACATTCTCTTCAACCTAATCAAACGACCAGACAAGGAACAGAGGTCAGTAGTGGACAGATAAGCCAATGGTTTCCTTGTCCGCTTGCCATCTGGGTGTTTTGTCTAGGATGGCAATCTTGTTAAATCATACATCTAGTACCCCAAAGGGAGTAGCCAATCTTTTAAATATAAAGGTAAAGCTTCCATATTGTGCTTATCTTCTTTATGTAAATGCTAGCATTGAGAATGTGTGTAAAAAAATTTGACAAATATCTTGGAAGAGTTTCATCATACATGAGAATTTTTTGGACTTTTGATAAGCAGATGGTTTCCTTGTCCACTTGTCAGCTGGGTGTTTTGCCTTGGATGGCAGTCTGGTTAAATCGTGTCTTGTACCCCCAAAGTAAGATAATAGAACTAGAGGACATAAAGTAACATTAGTGAAGGATCAGTGTAGATTGGATATCAGGGCTTTTGTCTTGCAATGAATGGCTATCTTGTTGAATCTTGTTAAATCTTTGTTCTTAGGGACATGATCCTGACCGGATGTGTTGCATTTGCACAGCATGTTGGTCCGTCTCGGGCCGAGGCGGAACTGCTGCCCCAGTGCTGGGAACAGGTAAGTGAAGGGCGGTCCATGCACCCTTCTGGGGCCAGGGTCAGGAAACAGTTAAAACTGTTGACACATCGATTAACATTGCAAATTTATAATCAATTCTGTATAATATATTTGGCTTAACATTTGCAGTGATGAGAATCTAAGAGATTATTAGTATATTTGAAAGTTCTGTTTAAGATTTTGTGCAATTTAGTCACCATAACATGAAAATTCAATTAAGATAATTGAACGTTGACAAAAGACACATTAACATATGATCTTTAAACAAATTGTGTATAAACAAACCCAGTTTGATCTATTGTTTCATAATAATTACCGATATGATACTGAAGCAGCTAAGACAAGCATTGCCTCACGAGAGAGAAGCTGGCAACTAATTAACAATGAACGTGGTGCGGTCTTATATTTAGGAAATTTAGCTTTGTGCTATTAATTAGATACTTAATAAAATGCTGCCAAGTTAATGACTTGAATGTTTAAGGTTTTGTATTAACTTTATGCATCACTTTGGGCCAGAACAGTTCGATTCCATTAAGTGGCTGATTCATTTAAGCAGCACATTTTAATACAGCAGGAATAGGGAGTGATTCCGTCCCAGACAATGTATTTGTTTCCACTAAATGGCTGTTTCTGTTATCCGTGATTCTGTGAAATGGAGTCCAATTTACTACAGCATAGAAACAAAATACAGCAACCATTGATAGATTGATCTCATATAGATTGATCTCATTTAGATTGATCTCATATAGTGTATGTTTATGTCAGTCTTCAGTTTGTTATATACATGTATCTGAATGCATGTGAAAATAAATTATCCGATTCAAAATTAGGTTAAATGTCACAGTTTGGAGCCATTTGAGATTTGTCTTTCATTTGTTTCAGATTACACACAAATACTTTGAGCGACGCCTGCTGGTTGCGGAAGCATGTGGTGCCCTCACGCCGTATCTACCGGCAAGTCATTCTAGCTGCTTCGTTTCTGTAAAACAAAGCCATTGAAATGAAAACTTTAATAATGATTGTTGTCAAAATACTGTTGACACTAGAGATGTGAATGTTGTATGCAGGAGATGTAAATGTCATATGCATGAGATGTGAATGTCATATGCATGAGTTGTGAATGTCATATGCATGAGATGTGAATGTCATATGCATGAGATGTGAATGTCATATGCATGAGATGTGAATGTCATATGCATGAGATGTGAATGTCATATGCATGAGTTGTGAATGTCATATGCTTGTTCATCTGATAGCAGTAGAAATACAGCAATTTTCTCACAGGACCACAGTTGGACAGCTAGTCCCCAAAACTGAATTCTACCCCTTCGAACTTGATCATTTATAATTTAAAAATAAATTTAGCCCTCCAGCTAGCAGCTACTGATGAACACTATGAGTTATGTGTGTCTCTTGGAAAGAAATACATATACCTACTGAAAAAATGCCCAGGATCCTTTGAAAACAATGTAACATGCATCCATTAGATAATAACTGCGTTGTCACCGTCACCTTAATGAACTACAACTGCGACATTAGCTTCTTCAAAGCACACCTGCTGCTCTCTAGTGGTGATAATTGAACATTGGATATTGTTTCCTATCAGAACGAAATCCGTAGTTCGTTGGTGCTGTCGATGCTGCAGCAGATGTTGTCCGATGACAAGACAGAAGACGTAAGGGCGACTGTTGTTCGCAGCCTCGGTGTGCTCACTGGATTCATTGACGACATCGACAAGTTCAAGCAGGTAGGTTTACTCATGTATTTTTCAGACTAATTGCTAAAAACAATTCTTGCCACAGAATGACTAATATTACAATTCCCTCTCTTTGTATGTTGACTGCCCATTTTTAATTTTCTCACTTGAATGTTTGGTTTATTTTTATTATTTACGTTAACCATATGTGAATGTTAATCGTATGAAATGAATTTGATTGGTTGGCCAGGTGTGTCAGCTGATGCTTGACACACTTAGTGACGTGTCAGAGAAGGTCACTTCGGCTGTGCATCAAGTCTTTCTTCCGTCCTTTGCAATGTGGGCACTCGAGTTGGGTCGTGTCGAGTCAGACATTGTCTCGTACTATGTCCGAAAACTTGACAATCTTGTTGAGGTAAATAACATTTTATAGGCTGCATTTGATCATCTGTTTATTTTAGACAAAAAAGTCCATATATATATATATATACACATAAAATACAAGTGAAAAAAATAGATGTATATATATATATATATATATATATATATATATATATATATATATATATATACACACACAGTATTACAGACACACACACACACACACACACACACACACACACACACACACACACACACATGTGTGTTAAAATTACATGTAGAAAGAATTAAGAAAATATAAAAGTATATATAAAAATACATGTCATGCATTAAAAATATATATGTAAAAAAGTTAAAATAAAAAATATCTTTTTTGATGAAATTGTGCATTTTGTCATGTGAATAACAAACTAAATCACTTCGTTGAAAATATCATCTGCTATCATTATACAATCTAGATCTTAACAAGCAAAATATTCCACCAGGTGGCATTGACGTCTCAGGTGACATCCAACAGCATGACCTTGCCACTCGACAAGGTCAGATTCTGTCAACTCTTGGAGATGCTGCGCGAACTAATCGCTCCAATGTTTGTCTCCGTCCTTCAGTCCGGGCCGTACGTAGACAGGCTGGACACCACAACAGATGGAGCGCGTATGATTCATTTATCTCGGTCACATTTGAAGTAAAACAAAGGCACTACTACTACATGGGATATAAAAGATAAAGTGCCAGTGATTTTGAGATGGTATCCATTTTCGTGGATTTTTTTTAACCTGAAATATTTTATAAACGGAAAAGGGCACGTTTACAGACTTCACACTGGCTGAAACATCTAGTTACTAATTGGCAGCATATGAATTCAGTTTGTTAGGGCGCGAAATTACGTGGAGCATCTGGTATGTTTATGAAAACGTGGTCAAGGGTGAAAAGAATAATGATCTTTAGCCCATATATGCAATTTAATACAATGCAGCGTGACATTTTTAAATGGTCATGTGTCATAGTAAAGAAGACACCAGAATACAGACAATTTTGATATAAAACTGTAATCACCAATTTGGATGAATTCTCAACACATCCATGTGACTTTACAGTTTGATAATAAAATTGCCAAAGTTCAATGAAATAGGTCAGTGATACATTGAAAAACATCCATATTAACACATGATTATTATTATTATTTTAATAATTATTTCTTTGTTATAGTCGTGTGCGACCAATTAATGTTATTGATGTTACATACCCAGGTGTTCAAGTGAGTCTAACTATTCTATGCCACATGGCATGTGGGATAATTTTCTGTACTTATTTACTGACATATAAGGGTTATTCCAGATGCGAATATATGAGGAAGCACTTTTATTAATAATATCTGTGTAATGGGTTCCAGTTTTTTTTTTACTAAATAATATACAAATTATTGTGGGTCATATTGATCCTGAAAAAGTGTCTCCTGCCCTCCATATAATAATTTTTGTAATATCCCTATTTAATTATTTCAACGCACAAATATCATAGATAAGACCTGGGCTTGCGACAACAGTACTCCACTGTGTGCAGGATTTGTATGCTGATGCTGATATTTATCTGAATTAACTAATGATTATTTATTTATTTTAACATTTACGGTAAGTTGCTTTAATCTAGTGATGGTTATACAGCTGTATTATCTTAATTTATTTATTATTAAATTAAAATTTATTTATTTGTGCTATTTATCTATTAGTTTTATGAACAGCGCTGCAAACTTATAAGGATATGATGCTATGTGAAAGTAAATATTATTATTATTTGTGAGCAGCGTTGACGAGGTTCCCGCCAGTGACGTCCCCTCTCCTCAGTCTGTCCGTGATGCTGGGAGGCGACAGTCGGCTGTCAAGGTTACTTCAGCTCTACGAGGTCTACATCAGTGAAGAGTGGTACGAACCATGGGAAGCTCTCAACTGGGTCGCAGGAGACTTGTGAGTAATGTTTAATGTTTATTAATTTATATAGCACCAAATCTGTACAACGATGTTCTTTGGTGCTGTGCATAATAATAGTAATAAAATAATAGAATAATTATAATTTTTAGTAGTTCCATTTGTAAACACCAGGGGAGTTGTGCTGAATCAAAACTTTTTTAAACGTGATGATAGTTCATTATAGTAATTGTGATGCATACAAGTAATAAACACACATGGTAATCTCATAATTAAATTACAATTTCTATAAAGAGGATGTACAACCACAAGTGGTAAATTTTCTCTCAACAACACATCTGTTCACTGTTTATTCCAAGGGTGCGAGTAACAAAAACAGAAAGTGTAATCAAGAAGAAGACTACAATACAGCAGCACAACGTTGCAATAGTACATGTTAATTGTAAATCTTTCATCTAATCTAAATTCTTTCATTTAGCATCAAAAACCTTTTAATTGCAATGCTCCTCTTTCATTCCATCAAAATCGACCTGTGGGGATTCTCTTGGGATATTAATTTAAAATTGATTAAACGGATGTGCCTGTCATTGGGTAGTTCCAGCTGTAATCACCAGGGGTTGGTTTCACGAAGTGTTCATACCACACGAAGGAACTACTGCATACGTTTGATGTAGATACATTATTCGGAACAATAATAGAAAATACGCATTGCGTCGCGAACAATTGTTCATAACTACGAACTAACCTTCATACGGAGGTTAGTATAGTGTGAATGCTTTGTGATCCTCCTCTTTCATTCCATCAAAATCGACCTGTGAGGTTTCTATCTGTACTTACTTACTCACTTACTTACTCACTTACTTACTTACTCACTTACTTACTTACTTACTCACTTACTTTTTTATGGATGATGTACACAATATTGCATTGAGCTACTGTCATGGACAGAAACACCATTTGTCAAATGACTCATTTTGACTGAACAGTTTTGTAAACTACTCGTGCCTGTGAATTGTAAGTACATTCCTAGTTCCGTCTGTGGACCGTGTGTGGATTGTGAGGGAGTTGTACTGTTTACTTTGTAGTGTGCCACAGATGTTGAACCTCATCAATACTTTAGACGTCCTTGACCCGGTCATTGTCCACAGTTTATGTGGCTTCTTCTATGACCTCTGTCGTACGTTCGGACACACGTTCACTGTAACCAAGGTATGTGGCATGCGTGCATATTTGCATAAGGCCATGCATTCGTGTGTGCGTGCGTGCGTGCGTGTGTGTGTTTGTTACTTATTTACGTCATCCAACCTCGCCACCAGGGGCTTAACTACATCGGTACCCCCAGCAGATCGACCTGTGAAACACTGATTTTTCAGTTGCTGTGTTAACCAATGGGATTGCTCGCTGGAATTTGGCACATGGCTCACATGCTTAACTTTAATTGGTAATGGACCCATTGTCCCGTTGGACGGGTAATGATAGCAATTTCCTGGAAATGCTCTTTGAAGTTTGGGCGCTGGCACATCTCAGCCGTCTGGTTCCCAGAAACACGTCAATCAAGACAGCATGTGGGCCGAAGTACAAATGAATGGTGCACTTCTGAACAGTGTGTAGCTTATATGCCATGTAAGACTACCACTGGCTCGCGTTGATGATTGCATCCACTTAACGTTGTGACATGATGAATTCCTTCCAGCGGTTACAGGTTGTTATGGCATTCTATAAATTAACCCTACTGAAAGGTCTTTCTCAACGATTGTGTTTGGATGAACTCTTCGAGGGCCGTACGTGTTGGGTTCTCATTCATACTAGTGACCCATTCAGTAATTGCTACGCACTTTGCAAGGACTCGCCTTTCAGTTAGTCGTTAGCTTTACTGAAAGGTAGAATCCAACCCAACCATTGCAAGTTGTCTCATTTGTTTACAGTTTCTCGTATGTTTTGTATTCAGGTCAAGTCAAAGTTCAGCGTTGTTCTCAGCATCCCAGATGATCACCAGGGTGAGTTCATTTATTCTTGGTTTGAATATCCAAGAAAAAAATTATATTTCTAGTAAAAGTAATTTCTAAAAATATTGCAGTCATGATGCTTTTATTTTTTTGTGTGTGGGCTCACCCATAATAGATATCGGATGAGTAAACATTTCTATGATATTCATATTTATCCGAAAATAGCTACATAGCTACATATAATAGCAACACTTATGTAAACATTTAAATGTTGCTGAATTAAAATTGATAACGCCTATGTCAGTCGGAGTTCATTTGACATTCTCCAGGTAGCAGTGTAGTTTTACAGCTGAAGAAGAAAAATCATTGACATGTGTGTTTGTGTGTATGCAGATAAGAACTTCTAAATATCAATGGCATTAATTAAAGACATTAATTAAAATATAGAAATTTGGCTTCTCTCATTGAATGCACTTATGGAGTGTTTAGTGGCAATGTTGCCACATTAAACAAGAACAACTTCACTGTTATTTAGTGGCAATGTTTCCACATTAAACAAGAACTACTTCACTGTTATTTAGCCAGCACTCAAAACCTAACTGCATAACCTGCAGCAAGTACCGTCTTAATAATATAATATAATATAATAATAACATAAACAACTTGCTTAAATTAAACAAGAACTACTTCACTGTTATTTAGTGGCAATGTTGCCACACTAAACAAGAACTACTTCACTGTTATTTAGCCAGCACTCAAAACTTAACTGCATAACCTGCAGCAAAATACGGCTTTGTATGTGTACCGTCTTAATAATATAATATAATAATAATAAAATAAACAACTTGCTTAAATTTGATTCTTGCCAAGCACAATAATCAAGATCATGTGTGTGCATGCATGTGTGCGGGTGTGTGCCTGCATACATGTACAATCATATACACCTATGCACATTGTGTCATACCTGTATGATATACTTACAGGTGCGCAAGTGGCCAGTGGACAGACAGCTCTTACTAAATGCACTGTGCCGGTGTATGCGGCTGGCATCCTCGGAGCATTTGGAGAGGTAGAGACAGTAGTAACACATACCGTATTCGCCCTAATAATTGTACAGTATGCTCAAGAGAAAAATGTCAAGGAAGCGTACACCAAAATTTTTTTCTCTAGATAATAAGGTAACTGTTTAGCTCTAGTGGTGTCATTTGGTGACTAGTGTAGAACAACAGAAAAGTGGTGCCAACCGTTTAACACCAGATGGTGACACTTCAGTTGTTCCACACTAGTTAAAAACCAATAATTATGGATCCTGCTGATTAAAAAAGGGGGTGTACGCTAATTAGGGCATGTACGCTTATAAGTCGAATATGGTACCTTAATGTTGTTGACCTTTCTACCCTGCTCTTCCATTTTTCTAGGAAGGGATGTCTCATTTTCATAATGTGACATTTTGGAACTAGATGTTCTGAGTTCTACTGACAGATCTGCGAAGTTGCATCTCAGTTTGTGTTCAGCAAGTAATGCAAATAATGTTGGTGTAAATTCAGTGTATATAATATGTCGTTTCATGCATCGAGTGCAGACAAGTTGTTAGAAAAGTTCTTTTCAGTGATTGACTTATCAGTATCGAACTATGGAAATACGTTTTTCTCAAAATGATGCTAGTGCTGGAAATACGCAGTGCATTAAATTCATGTAGTGATTATTACAAATAGTTACATATGTTTTCATCCAAAAAGTAACATATTTACAAAGTTCACCGTTCATACTCCCAGTGACCAATATATGATTTTATATCTGATTAATGATGGATCTAACATGAGATCAAGCAAGATCTCAAAACGATGCAAAATCTGGCTTGGAGCAAAAACTGCCTGTGACTATAGTAAACCTTCTGACGAATGTTGTTTTCAGTCGGATGACCGCAGCCAACTGAGTGGCTTCCTGCGAGATCTGCTATGCACCCTCTCTCTCCACCATGCCCCTCTCCACAGTCTCTCAGCCGCCCTCGTCCAGTTGTCGTGAGTCGCCCTACTCCGCCATCAGTTTCACTTTCAGTTTATAAGGATGTATGCTAGTGTGACGTAGGAATTATACATTTTGTTTATAACGTTGTGTGTATTACTGTTAATGTAGAAAAGATGTCTATTAATTAATTATGTTAATTATTTGTACACTCTGTGTTTCCAAATTTGCTACTTTCATGTTGTTGTGTTGCTGTATTAAAATTGTGGTAATTTTTTTACTACATGTATGTGTGCGTGCATGTGTACATGTGCGTGCATGTGTACATGTGCATGCATATGCATGTATATGTGTGTTATCATGTACAGTTTATTCCTCGATATTGGAGTATCTACAATAATATAAAGAAAGAAAGAGTGTACGTGCATGCGTGTGTTCACGCCTGCTTGCATGTGTACACACATGCATGTACAAGTATGTTGTATATTTGCAAGTTTATAATTTATAGAATTACTTAAGTACATGTAAATGAAATTATTATAACATCTACACTGCATGTGCTTTCTGTTTTAGCATCAACCCGGACTACCACGAACTTCTGCTCACTGTGTTATGGGACGGTGTGGTGCACCCTTCCGCTGACGTCAGGTGCACCTCTGCAAAGATGTTTGAGGTGAGTTTTACTAAATTGTCACAATGGGAATTATAATAATATAAACAATAACAAGAAAACGTCAATAGCATCTAAATTGTCGCAATCCTCAGAGGTGCATCGGCAGAAAAGAGTTGGGCACATGCAATATCGATATGCAGCGTTAATGTAGTCAATGGATGAAAAAGATATGTCTTCAGGTGATGGCAACATCTTGTTATGTTCCCTACTCGTGTAACCCTAACAGGGAGCGAAGGGGCCACAAGATGTGGGGGTAACAGTGGCTGTGTACACAGTGTTTACATGAGGAGAGGGTGGTGTAGGCTTCTGCGTACCATACACAATTTGCCTAGTTGCCCACTTGCGCTGTCGGCTTACTGGCTTCGTAGAGCTGCAGGCTTCTTGGTAACTTCATCCCAGGTTGTCAAACCATTGATAAATTATATCAAGTGAATGGTGACATTTTACAAAGTTCAGTATCAGTGCATATTTATTCGTACTACAATGTGTATTGTTCAGTTAAAACAATGTTTACTGGGTACATAAAACAGAGAGCAACTCGCCTTTGATTAATAAAGAAGTGCTACAAGCATTCTCTATATTACACATCATTTGTAAATGAAACTTTGTTTAGTGGTTTCTCATCCAGCCCTTCTTGATGGTGGTTTTGAATGAGATTATAAAACATAATTAGTGTTCATATTACAGAAGGTCGTGGCATCATGTTTGAATTGCGACAATATATACAGAGTGCTCAATCGTCGCTAGCGTTACTGTATACTGCGTGGGGGGTCAGACCTGATGCGTACGATGTGTATTCAGGGTGGAGGGGGGTCAGACCTGATGTGTATTCAGGGTGGAGGGTGGGGTCGTTTTTCTAGATGAACCTGAATTCCAAAAAGTTGGCAACCAAAATTTTTTAATTTAAACATACTTTGTTGTACACCTGATGTCTCACCTGCCCTCTCACCTGCCCTCTCACCTGCCCTCTCACCGGCCCTCTCACCTGCCCTCTCACCTGCCCTCTCACCGGCCCTCTCACCTGCCCTCTCACCTGCCCTCATCATCCGGCCCTCCCACCTGCCCTCTCACCGGCCCTCGTCATCCGGCCCTCTCACCTGCCCTCTCACCTGCCCTCGTCATCCTACCCTCTCACCGGCCCTCGTCATCCTGCCCTCTCACCTGCCCTCTCACCGGCCCTCGTCATCCGGCCCTCCCACCTGCCCTCGTCATCCTGCCCTCTCACCTGCCCTCTCACCAGCCCTCGTCATCCGGCCCTCCCACCTGCCCTCTCACCGGCCCTCATCATCCGGCCCTCCAACCTGCCCTCTCACCTGCCCTCTCACCTGCTCTCTCACCTGCCCTCTCACCTGCCCTCTCACCGGCCCTCGTCATCCGGCCCTCCCACCTGCCCTCTCACCTGCCCTCTCACCTGCCCTCTCACCTGCACACTTACCTGTTGTTTGTTTGTTTTCCAGCTGCTGGTGAGAGGGTTGAAGGAGACATTGATTGGCACGAGGGTCGTGCCTGCCCTCATCACCCTGGCTAGCGACCCAGAAATGTATGTCATTCTTACAATATTTGTGTCAACTGCATTCATAAAATTTTGGCTTCATAATTTTTTTATGAGAACAAGTCGTACGATGACCTCTTGTAAGCATGTCTAAACAGAAAAAGAAAACTGTAGTTTTACAATTTATGAACATTCTCAAAATAATACTTCAGAATGTGGTTAAAAATATTGGATGTATGTTTAAAACTGAGAGATCAAATATCTCATGTAAACAGTAACTGTGTTGTTGTTTTTGTCAGTATTCTGTCTCCAGGGCTTCTCCATGCAGGTGATAACTTTATATACCTAATCATGAAACATGTCTAACCTGTTGACTTGCTCATTAGTTGGTTCAATCTGCATTGGCTTTCAGCTCTGTGAGAATCGCAACAATTCCTGCCCTGGGAATAATCATGGAGAGCGGCACTGACAGAGCCGTAGGTTTTTTTCTCACAATGTGTAATGGTTAAACCAGGTGTTAACTTAAGTTATTAGTACCCAGTGACACAGCTGCTTATGTCCCAGTGCTTCTGGTATGATAAAACCCTGAAGAAATTGCATGTATGGGTAGTTAGGTTTGCACTTAATTCTGTTTTAGTCTTCTAATTTATTTAGGAATAAATTCCTTATGTCTCAATGTGTGGAGTTTCTGAAGTGATCACTTAATAAAAGTTAGTGTCTGGTGTTAATAGATTGTTAATTGCGTTAATTGGACTGTGTTAATTGTTTTTAACCAGTTTTAAACCAAATGTGCATAATTATTACTTATACTATCCACACACTACATATTTGGAGATTTGAGGATAGAGTTTTAAATGAGCTTTCTAGTAACAAAATGACCTGAATGTTTGATGCATTTTATCATTCCTTCTTGTGTTTAGCCAAGTGATTCACTTTACTAGAGTTATACTTGAATCTACACAACTTTATAAACACCAAAACAAGATATAGTGTCAGTTACTTGGTGTTTTCCACAAATTAGTCATTATAAAAATATAACAATTGGTGCAAATTATTGGACGTTCATTCTGGTTCTCTAGCAAATGACGATTAAATTATTTTCGTGTATATTTATCAGTGTCACTGGCATAATTAGAAATATGGCAGTTTTGTCATCTCAGAATTAATCTACATTACATGTTGTCATCCTTTTTTGACATATTTGAAATACACTTAAAATATGAGTTTCTCTTAAAAACTCCAGAAGAAAGTCTCAAATTGTGGCGCTGGGATAATGAGTATGAATAACATCTCTTCCTGGGCAGGTCCTGGACAAGGTGCATATGCAGTTCCAGACGTTTATGGATGACCCGATCTACCGGGATCAGCACACTGTGTCTGTTGAACTCATCCAGATGTTCGCCAGAGTGGCACCTAACGCCGAGCCAAAGTTCCGCGAAGAATGTAAGTCTGTCATTTCATGTTGATTCGCTCCCATTTCATAGGTGTCAGTTTCTGCTCATAGAAAAACGGGACCCATTTTGATGTGCCGTTCTCATTCGTTGCGCAACAAATAGATTGATTTTACGGTAATTGTTTTTGTTTTCTTAATTCACAAAAAAGTGGCACGTTTCGTCCGAATAGCGGGAAAGCGGAACCGGGGGAAAAAAGCACTAGTTCCCACCCGAAAGCGGTAAAGTTGACATCTGTGCCATTTTTTCAATAAGTGTGAGTTTTTATTTGAGCAACGTGATCCTGAAATCGTTGCCATGCTTTATGCATGTCTTGTTGTTGAGCAACCGTTTCGTTATTTTGATTGATTAAACTTTTCTGTTAGTGTTTTTATTTCTACATCGTGTTAGGAAGATAACCTTCGGTTATTTGGTTGTTGGTATTAATAAAATAATTTCATAAATAGAACACTCTTGCACCGTACTAAAAACTAAAAGGGTCTCATTGTTCAGTAACCTTTTCATTATTTCGGTTGATTCAACTTTTTATGTTGCGCTGTTTTCATTTCTATATCAGACTGTTTTTAATGATATCCTTCAGTTAAATTTTGTTGGCTGCTGTTAATTAAAAATTTTCATAAACGGAGCCATCTTGCACTAAACCGAGAACTAAAACTTCGTCCAGATTACTGGTCTTGTGTCGTTTCAGCTTTAGGCTGCACTTGCCACCAAAAATATTTACATACACGCGTAAAGTAGAATTAATAATTGCTGTAGATGCCTGCATTGCAAATTGTACCATACATAAACTACACTATTCCCATGAACAGTAAACAACAGCAGGGTTGTATTCACCTTCATTCCTTGACCAGGACGGTCACAAGGGTGCTATTTCCACATATTCTTTGCCAGCTCATGTTTGTTCTGCTGTGCGTGATAGGGTCGGTAGGGTCGTGGTAGGGTCGGTAGGCCTTGCTTGGTCCTTTCCTGCAAACTGTCCATTAAGTTTTTCTGCTGGCGGCCCCGTCTTCTCTCGCCCTCCAGAGTGTCTTGCAGGGTGTTTTTGACATGTTGTTGTGTCGGGTGATGTGGCCAGCTTTCGTCGTTTCACCATTGGCAACAAAGGCTGTTGCTTTCCAGCAAAGGCGCACACTTGTTGTCTCACATATTTGTTCGTTTTGTGTTTGGTATAAGAAATGCGGAGGAATCTCCTGAAGCATTTCATGTCAAATTGTTATCACAAATGCTTGTCACTACCTTCCAGAGCAAACCTAACTGAACATATGTGTACAGCAGAACCCCTCTTAAGACCACCCAAGAAATCAAAGAGAAGTGGTTGCAAAAGAGGGGTGGTCGCAAAGGAGGGGTGGTCGCAAAGGAGGGGTGGTCGCAAAGGAGGACTGGTCTCTGCTGCAGGGCAGTAATAGAGTTTAGTGTCGGCACTTGGATATTGTGATGTAACAAATTTGCATCGAAAACACAACTGATTATTTTCCTGATGCAACATGCAATAAATGCAAACAGCTGTGATAAATACAAACAGAAATATAAAAACATAAAATGTGCATTATAATAAATAATGAGAGATAACATTAGTATTGTTATTTGTATACATTTAACAGTTGGCGCAACTATTTAGTATTAAAAGAAATTGTAGATAACATGTTAAAAACAAAATGCAGTTTGATTAACTGAAAGAGTAATGAACTATGAACATTAAATTTCTATATTAATTAGGATCGCGGTAGCAGGTTTTTTCGTAGTTTTTCATTGCACTGCATTATGGGATAGTGTCTGTTGGGTCTCTGTGGCAACCACACCGCACCGAGAGTTGGCTGAGCTGTGCACGGAACTTGGGCACTGTGGCGAGGTAGATGAAGAACTTGAAACTCAGAAAGACGTTCTCGGACACGGCACAGATGACCAGTGCCAGGTTCTTCTGCATGTCGTACGTGTATGTGTACTGGATGTAGCCGGGCTTCTCAACGAACTGTTGGAACAGGGAAAAGGTAAAGGTGGGCAACATGAAGATGACGTAACACAGCGAAATAACTAAGAAGGTCACCTTGAGGCGATCGAGCGACTCTGGATCGAGAAGGTATTTCGCTTGCCATTTGCGCAGTTTCTCGTCGCCACGGTGACGCCCTTTCGTGACATTGACAGCCATTACGATGGCGCACGCACAGATGAACACTTCCGGGAGGACGTCATTCAGAAGGAGATTAATCACAGGGAAGACGTTTTCAACAAACATCTCGCTGGCGTAATGCCCGTACATCGTGAACGTGCAGGTAGTCACACTCATGGTGTAGTCGTTTATCTCAACGAGTTCATACGACCAGAAGTAGTGCATGTTCACACAGACAAGCAGTACCGTCATCAACAATATCGCAGCTCTGGCACGTGCCGGTGTGCACAGCATGGTAACACGTGCCGGGCATGCCGTCGCTATGGCACCTTCGATCGCCATGGCAACCAGCAGCCATTTTGAGCAGTGCAAAGCAAAGTTAAAGACGAACGGATAGACTTTACAGATGACATCCGAGTAGACCATGAGGCGCTGGGAGAGGTCGTAGTTCATCGCGGCTCGCAGCCAATCGTTGCCACAGCGTGTCAGCAGAATGAGTAGATCAATGATGCTGATGGCGACGAGGTAGATGCAAGTGGAGATGCTCTGGTGGATGAAGTGTCGCAGCAGTACAACCGACAGGATATTTCCCAGCCCGCCGAACACGAGGAACACTGGATACATGTAGAGGTGGATGGCATTCTCCACTTTGTCTTCGGTGAAGTCGTAGTCTATGTTAAGGTAGTCATCATATGACACATCCATCTTGGACACAACATCTGCAACAGATCAGTGATTCTCTTATTGCACCTTTGAAGTTATTATTATTATTATGTTACACACTTGTGTATTTGTATATTATTATTGATATTGTTTCTGTACAGTAACTGTACTGGTTCGGGGGTGAACTATACATAAGTATCACACTTTTGTTCACCCCCTTTTTTCTGTCGGTCTGTCTGTCTGTTCCCTCATGTCTCCATCAGTTTCACATGTGTGGGGCTGAAATTGTGGAAGTGTGCCCGGGGGGCATGGTGGTGGTTCGTGCATTAACAGATATTCAGAATTTGGGGTTTTACATCAAATTATGTAAAATGACCAATGTGGATGTTTGACATAATTGACGTAAGTAAGAACAATAGTTATTCTGTGTGTTTCTGCTATTGTTAAGTGATATTCGTCAAACGTCCACCAAACGAATGATTTTTGGAGTGTGAAATTGTCTTTGCCATTCGCGTTGCAGTACCAAAATTTTACTGGGTAGAGCAAGGAGTGACAAGGTAGAGCAAGGAGTGACAAGGTAGAGCAAGGAGTGACAAGCTCTTGCAGGGGCTGCCTTTTTGTCTTGTGCAACGCCGTGCAACTCGGCTAGTTTATAATAATGTAACTCATTCTCTTTGTTGTTGCAAATAAATTACTGATTGATTGATTGATTGATTGATTGATTGATTGATTGATTGATTGATTGACACTGCCATCAAACATGCACAAACATGTGTGTAAAATGATTCTATAAATCTCATATTGTAGGCATGCAGTACCCTACACATGTCCCGGTATGTTAAAAAGTTGGTATACGCAGAAATCTTTGTAGCTTGTGCAAAGTTCTGAATTTAAAACTTACAGTTTTACGATTTAATGATGGAACATATTTTAGTTTAAATGAATGAAGTTTGTTGTTTTAAGTTTGGACATTTCCAAATCCTACCATTTACAGTTAGACACTTTCATGTCTGTTCATCTTGCAGAGGACCAGACTTAGTTAAGACATTAATGTGTTCACAGTAGCATGGGGCCCAGCAAAGTCCAGGTTATTTGGTGTACTGCCAGTTCTTTACATCTTATATAATAAGGGTAAGGAATTCTTATAATCCATATAATTCATACCAATGTAGACAAAGTTTATTTTATTGCAGGGGTGGTTATATGCCCTCGTGTCATGTATAGTTAAAGCGAAATAAAAGTCATGGTTTGGGGGCAGTGCACATAAAAGAGTATACAATCCAGACTATCACGCTAGTGGTTTTCTCAGAATTTGTTCTAAAAGTGGGAGATTTTGGTAAAATCTCAGTTTTGCCTTCGACTGAGATTGGCCAACATGTATACATCAAAGCAATGCAAACTCTCAATCAAGAGAGCTGCTATGTCAGAACAGGAGAAGTTTAGTAAACAAAGGCCAAAATATGTTGCAAACGTTGAAATTAAACATAAACACCACACTACAAACGTACCAGGTATGGTTATCTTACAGTATGGCGCAGCCCATGAAATTAAGATGCTGAGATTGAGATTGGCCAACATGTATACATCAAAGCAATGCAAACTCTCAATCAAGAGAGCTGCTATGTCAGAACAGGAGAAGTTTAGTAAACAAAGGCCAAAATATGTTGCAAACGTTGAAATTAAACATAAACACCACACTACAAACGTACCAGGTATGGTTATCTTACAGTATGGCGCAGCCCATGAAATTAAGATGCTGTGTGTTCAACAAAGTTTTCCTACAGTAAACCACTGCAGTGATACTTTTGATTGTAGTTGCAAATGGTTATGTTTGAGTAACTCTTGTAGGTGCATAGGCCCAAAACCATGACTTTTGTTTCCCTTTAAAGGTGCTTAATCAATTTGATTTGTTTTGCTAGTGTCATTTCAAGTTAATTTTGCAAAAAAACAAGCAAAATGCTAGCTCGTTTGTGCATCTTTTGTATGTTGAGGATGGAAGTCACGCCCATGATCAGCATTGACCTACACAGTGTTTACCATTTTGGATATCCACTATTTTGATCCTTACCAGATCTAATGATTAAAGTCAATTCTTTCAATGATTTAGGCATTTTTTATTAAATCGACTGTGGATGTTACATAACCTATTCACACACTGCATATTTGGACAACAATGAACCACATTTGCGATAGGCTAAATCAGTCGAGGAAGCAGTTTTAACTTTGTAATTTGATTGCCTGTGCATCGATGTTGTTTACTCCCCAGCTGATGTGGCTCTCATTGTTGGCCAAACATATTTAGTGTCATTGAATTAACTCTTAACAATGACGTTATTACCCACTGCGCTGTGGGATCAGGTTATCTAATTGCCATCTCTTCCACAACAGCCAGAAGGTCAACCATGGTTGACATGAGCAACTGGTGTATCGCATGAGAATGCCAGCTCTATAGTAGCATTCCTGTAAACAATGTCTCTTAATAGCAAACACTTAATGCTGCACTGCAAAGACAAAACGCAGTATCTACAGAAAAAGTCAAAATGAGATAATTGGCTTTTTTTGCTCTGCCAGCATGTTGCAGTTACTGTACATTTCAAACTGTTTTAACACGGAAATACGATGCACTAGAACCACCAAACTTTGATAAGGAATAGGACAGATACGGCACAAGTCGATGGTTCAATAATCACATTTTCATCAATTCTGCTGTTTCTGCCTTTTGCCTTTACATGACAGAATTTAATCAGTTGTAAAATATATGTGTTTATAATAATAGCAGTGCTGAAAATCCATTGTTTTTGGGGCTAAGAATAAGATCACATCCCAAAAGTCACGCTTCAAATAAGTATTTACTGTGTTTTATTTTATACAGTGACACATACATTTTCTGAATTACTGCTTTTGATAATGTTTGAATGACACTGATAGTAACCTGTGTGGGAGTGGCCTTTGAGTGGGGAAGGGGTGGAGTGTTTAGCCCCCATTAGGTGGGAAGAGGCTGAAGGGGGTGACAGGGTTATAAGGTTGATGCTCACGAAAATGTCCCCATTAGCTTTTAGGTGTCTTTAATCCAGAAAATTCTTGGAATGGCTTTAATAACAGTATCGGATGGAGATCGATTATCTCTTTCTGGTAATGGTTGGTCATATCCGGTGTGATAATCTGTTAAAGTTTATGGGTACGAAAGAACCGCAAAGTGCCTTTTTGGCATGTCAACAGCAAGGGGTATTATTACAATGATCATAATAATGATACTTAGTAACTTTTAACTGTATAATGACTTGTTTTATTTTATTCTGTGGATATATCTGTACTCTTTTATGACACCCTCTTAATATTCACACACATTTCTTTTGCCTTACTTTGTTGTCCGAAGAGATGCTTAATTTGCTTTGTTTTAATGAAGCATTAACATGCTAGAAACTGCTTCTATTTAACTCCTATATATGGGGCTGTCACTAAAACAGCCTTAGGTCTGATCAGATTCCCTGGTCGTCATAAAACATTGAAATGGCAGAAAAGCCGTGTCCGCGTTTAGAAAGTCTCCTTTATTATCCAGTCATCTCAGTTACAGGCTTTCCAAGGTTTGTAAATGGGCTATAACATAATTATGCAAATCCCCTGTTTCTCATGAGAAACAAAGGCACTGGTGACCACGTGGACCTAATTTGACCTCAGAGGCCCGAATGTCCGTGAATGTGTAACTTACGTTGTCTGTCTTTGACATTATTGCGTGGGATGGGAGCATTATAACAGCTCTGGTGGCAGCGTTTATGGCCAGACTTAGATGTACATGTCGTGTGCAGCTGCATGTTCAAACACTCAGTTTTCATAGGAATAGTTTTATTGATTCATCTCCAGAAGCATGACAGGCAGATAATGAACAATATAAGCTAGTTTTCCTTCAAAATTATTGATTGGTAACAATAAAAATAATAATTAACTTCTAAGGCACCTATTTCCTCAGGAACCTGAGCTCAGCGGCGCAACAAAATAGAATCATCGAGCATAATCATGAACAGGGACGCACAGAAGTCATTATCAGAACGAGGGACAACTGAAGATTTATGGTGGAAATGCAATTTGGAATAAATATGTGTTGAGTTTTTTTCAGAAGATAGCAATAGTTTCAGATGTTTTTCAAAGTGATGGGGAGTTCATTCCAGACCCTAGGCGCAGGGACAGAAAAAGCACGTTTACACAAATTAACTTTTGTTTTTTGGCACAATAAGTTCTTGTGAAATTGATGATCTGAGCTGCCTAGGGATATTTGATAGATGCAGGAGATTAGCCAAGTAGGGTGGTTGTTGTGTAGATAGAGCATAACGTAAACCCACTTAGAATTAGTCAGTTTGTGTGCAAATCTTTTGTCCTGCCAAATGTAGCCATGTGTGTTAATTTTGTCCCAGCAAAGCAATTATCTCATTCTGACGTTTACTTTTCTTGTCTTTGGATAATAATGCACATTGCAGTGGGTACAACTGGTACTACTGACGTCGAAATCTGATGGGAAATAACTCCAAAACATCTCAGTCATAACCGCCTCTATGACTCATTGGTGTCGGCATCATTTTGATAAACTCAACTCGAGTTACTTTCCAAAAACTCTTGGTAAACGTAAACCATCTTAGCTTCTTCCAAGATGGCATTCACTCATGTTTGCTTCACTATGGAAGTTAATTGTCACCTACTTTACCACATGATTGACTTTTTTAAAGATAGCATACGAACATTTTCCAGGGAGACCTAGCAGATTGAGTTTGGTGGGAGATTTGGATCTCTTTACATGTTAATGGCTATGGGCATTTCCAGGCACTGCATGCATTAAAGGGTTATGTTGGTGCAGCCAGCATCAGTGGGTAGGTTTAGACTCCAGCTGGTAATCTCTAACTGCAACACATAAAACTATCAATTAACCCTTCCCTTGTCCTGGAGACATACAGAGATTCTCTGTCACGTGCACTGATATTAAAAGCACCAGTTGCAGAACAGTCTGAGCTCAGGAGAACGTTAACACTGTTTCAGTTACAGGCATCAACATTTACACTGGCCTGCTGGCCCGGTGCCTTTTTTGGGCTGTTGGGCCAGCTGGCCCGGTGGGCCAACATATTTTCAGATCGTTTTTATCCCATTAGTCACAGCCACAGGTTATCATTTCAATCACTTGTCCTTGCCATCCACCCCGGCGCTACAGTTAAACACAATCTTCACCTCATCTGATTTCACCTCATCAGATTTTGTGTTGTCGCTTCGTATAGTTGCCATCTTGTTTTGATATGTATGAGCCTCACAAAAAAGTCCACATGACGTCGCTACTAGCGACCACATGCAGACTTTTTGTGAACTGCGGATGCCCATATTTATTAAGGTTGTGCCATGTTACCAGTATAATATCAGTATATCACAGCATTTTCTTCTGTACGATATGTATCGGCTATCGCAATACACCTTTGACATACCGATTTATGCATAAATTGGAGGATCTCGGGGTCTCGGAGAATTGTGCGTAAATTGGAATATTTCAATCCTCACCACACATAAAAATTACGCTAGATGAGCTTTTGTTCCCAATACAAAGGCATTGCGCATGTGCTATTAAAGTGTTTATTACTTTTTTACTACTACTGTTTACTACTCAGATTGTCTAGGAATAAAATAAGTTGTTCTACTCCTGAAATGTGTTACCTTACAACAAAAATCCCTTACCCAACTGACTGTAGCTTACATATTTTATTACAAACATAGCCAACGTAATATTTGTTAGCGGGGCTAGAATTGAAGCATTTTCTTTTCTTCAAAGTTTGTGATCCTGGGTGATGAAGGCATTTGAGAACCTAGGTGACGGAGGCATTTTTTATTTGTGAAACCTATTGTAAAAATACGCTGAACCACATTCATGACTTGAGCGTAGTAGTGTATTAGCCAGGGGAGTTCATTGATAGACATGGCATGAGTTGTTAGTTCTCTCTCTGTGAGTGTGCGCCTTTGTCCAGGAAGGATCATTGATTGCGTGTGGACGGCACTCAGAGCTGACATTGTTTCAGGTGCTCCACTGGGACCAGTGTTCGTAGGTGGCCACAGATGCCGTCTTGTTGTTACAGTTTGTCCTGTTAGTATCTAGTTGTCACTAGGTATACCATATATGTGTTATGCATGATTCATCAGGTCCAGACATGTCCAACCATGATAACGGAAAGAAGGCAGATTGGTCATCCACATCGGTTATCTTGAAATTGATGATGATAATCGCATGAACACATTGTACATCCCTGCATCTGATGCAGACTTGGGGTCAATTACATTGGAATTGAAATGCCAATTCCAATTCCGGAGTTGGTGTTTTGTTTTTAAAAGGAGTTGTGATTGGTGAAAATGTAATTGGTATTTTCAGTTGCTTTTTCAGTTTCATCGTTCAGCTTTTTAATTTAATTCAAATTATTCGCTACAAATAATAAATAAAATATAATATGTTGCATATATCATATTTGTTTATGCACCGTAATATGGGGAAATTAAATAAAGCTTCTCTAAAATAGTTGTTATTTTTTTAATTGAGGATGTCTATCTTTGCTCATTCACGTACGGTTATTTCGATATGGAATTGATAATTGGAACTGGTGTATTGAAATTTATCTGTTTGAGGTGGAATTGGAATTGGTATGTTTGCCATTTAATTGGAATTATTAAAATATTTCTTGCCATGATCTGAACACATTTATTCCCACTAGAGTATTTATCATTGAAAGTTCACCAACCTGCTAGAAACAGCAAGTGCAGGTTTACCCCACTGAGACGGTCCGGCTAGAATAACTGTGACCCTGCATATCAGAATCACTGATGGTGCAACAATGTATAATGCTGTAATCCTGATTACTGTAATTAACTTACCAACAGATTGGTTTGCTCTCATCCCAGACAGTGCCTGTTCTTCCACATCAGCTCTGTTCCACAGACTCCCTGTTGAAACTGCGCGCAGACAGAAATTTGCAGGTGGCAACGTTTCAACGAGACACCTGTAGTTGCAACTGGCCCACTTGATGCGTGGTGTGGTGTCTTGCTGCTCAGTGGAGGAGCTCCTGGCCAATCAGAGACAATGCTGCTGTCACACTCCTTCTGGCATGCAGAGCCACTGACATGTGGGGTTAGGTCACAATTTCACTTCCCGGTCCAAGGCATGCAAATTAAGTGCCAGTGATTTTGAGATAGTTTCTGAACAGGGAAATGGACAGATTTGTTGACTGCGACACTTCTGCTGTGCACAGGATTAAATTTCTAGTTGCTGGTTAGCAGAATATGGACTTATCAGTGATGGAAGGATCCACTGCATATGCAGACACAATCTTCTTGCATTTGGTGACATCTGACGGGGAGCATATCCCATGTTGATTTTCTCGAATTTTCTCCAAAAAAAATTGAGGAATATTTGACGAAAACTCTACAGATAGTCAGTGACATGACATGCAATAACCTGTGGTATTGTGATAAAATCCAAGTCGATATTATGCGTACAGGACTAAAACAGTTAACGTGGTCGCCTATGGTAAAAAAAATTGTGATCTGTGCCCATGTACACAACTGGTTGGATGGGTTATGTGCCCTCTATGGGAGGAGGGGGTCTGTGATGGGGGTGGGGGATATGCTTTTCTTCCAATGTTCTTCTAGTCTTTTTGGAGTATGCTGAACTTTCATTTTGCTGTCACAAAAAGTAAACCATAAATATGACACCACACTATAACCCATACATTTGACGCCTAGTGTGAAGTATCATTTATGAGGACAATAAATGAATGGAACAGATTATGTACAGATTTTGTAAATGCTCACAGCTTGAATGTGTTTAAAAACAAAATTGACAAACATCTCAGGAGGGCGGGTTACACATAGATGAAAATTTGTCAAATCTTACCAAATCTTGTTATCTACGTTTGGCTTCCTGAGACATGCTTTCAGTCTTTATTTCCTCGCAGGAAGGTTTTTAGGTATTCCGGATTGATCTGCAGCCGGGATATATATTGCAATAGGCTGATACGAAGTGTTAATTTTGACGCACACAGCTGTCTTCATATAGACTGTGAATTCTGCATCATGTTGCAGATATTTGCACAGGTTTCCATATATGCTCATTGTCAGGGATTGTGTGTCCAATAATGTTAACCAGAAAGACCTGACTGGTATTTAATTGTGAATTGATTCAGGAAAAATATATATATTAGGAAATATGGCACATGAAACAAAGGCTGACTTGCTAATTACTGTGCAGGTCTTCTAGAGCCTGGAAAGACACCATCTAAAAGCCAATAAAGGGGAAGGCTATAGCAGCAAGACAATATCAGCAATGACAAACATGACTTAGGGGCATTCCGCATCAAATCAACCAAAATAAGAAAATTGTGAATTCAACCAATTAACCACACATGTCAAACCATAGGGCTCTAGCTTGAAAACACATTTCTGAGTTATTAGATGGAGAGCCCAGAGCTTTTATTTATGTAAACAATGCCAAAAGGTTTGACCCCATGCTGCAAAGTTTGGGGTGGGGGTTGCCCCCCCCCCCCGAAATCACCCATCAAAGGGGGCAAAAAAAATACATTTATTTATGGGAGTGATGCCAAGGCTAAAACCAGTGCCAAATGTTCCCTTAGGGTTCCCGGAGTACAGAATGACCAATGATTCTCCCTGTCTGCAACCCCCAAAGGGTGGGAAAAAGGGGACATTTATTTATGGGAATGATGCCACACTAAAAACAGTGTCAAATCTGTCCTTGGAGTTCTCTGAGTATCGAATGACCAATGCCAACAATTTTAAGTGGGGCCTTCCCCTGCCAGCAACCCCCAAAGGGTGAGAAAAGGGTCACTTATTTAATGGAGTGACTCTTACTTAAAGGGACTAACAACAAGGCACTAGCTAAAATGCTTTTTTTGGTGTGTAAAGTTTAATATTGTATGTACTACATGCCAAAATAAACAAATTAAAAAACAATTATTTATGGGTAAAATTAGATGTTTAAAGCATCTAGCTTGCAAAGCGCGCATAAAAATCGAAGATAATGAGATGAGCGATCACATGGTTTTGTGATGTTAATGATGATATGGGTTTACATTCAGTCAGTGATTTCTATGCAATGCTTCAGTATAGTTTCGCTCACATTGCTATAGCGAGTGATGGCGATGTTAATTTTCCAGAATAAAAAGTATATTGTAATGATTTCATACCGCAGCGGCTAGTGATACTGCAGAATCATCTTCGAATTCGGCTCTTTCGGAGCAGTTTAGTGATGCCAGTAGCCTTTGACTTCCAACTTATTAATTTCTGACCGAACCATGAAAACGACCACATAGAGCTGCCAAACTTCTTATATATCTACCAATATGCATACACATGTGATGTGGTCAAACATTACTCTTTGTGACTTCCAAATAAAGATCAAAAGTGAAAACTTGTCATCTCCTATGCCTAGCTTCGCAGAGATAGGCATAGAAGATGTAGCTAGCTTGTTTTTGTAATTTTTTTATCGTCACATGGAAGTAAGAGTAATGTTTGACCATGTGACATGTGTATATGTATGGTAAATATATGAGAAGTTTGGCAGCTCTAGGTGGTTGTTTTCATGGTTAGGTCAGAAAGTAAACATCGCAATAGCAGGAGTAGCTCTGACGGGTGGTGGTGATTTCGGCCCTCAGAGAATTCGGCCCAACTGCTATGTTGTTTCGGCTTGGTGATTTCAGTGACTGATGTGACATGCAAGATCTACTCAGTTCTAGCTAGTAATGGACCTTCACTTTAAGGGTTTGTTATTCATGTACTTGTCATCAAAGGGACGCCAAGTTTAACTAGTTTCTTTTGAAGTATAATGCTTTGTCTGTTTCGTACAGTGAGCAGGTGTGAATAAAAGACCATGCTTCACATTCAAAATGATCTGATGAAAAACACTATAGATCTGATGAGGGGAAACGCACAAAAATGTGAAATATAGAAACAAGATATTATGATAATTTTAGTTTAATTTATTTAAATTATTCAACTGTATATAATATTATAGTTTTTGGTGTAATATATGATATGAATCTTAATGATATAACAAATTGTATAAATTCTAATGATTGTCTCATTGACTGTGTGTTAAAATGGAAAAAATATAGTGCTGTATTTTATGCAAAAGGAAGCGAAAGCTGTAAAAGCAACTATAAAGTAACAATTTCGGGTTAATGTAGAAATAAATCAATTAACAAATGAGAGAATAAATAGAATGCTTTATTCACAGAAAGACACATTAAACTTCATGTGCTCGCTACGCAATCGTTTGGGCCAAAATCACTATGCCCGTTGTGCTCTGAGGCCGAAGTGGCCAGAGTTGTGGGCCGAACTCTCCAAAAAATTGTGTTTGAATACACCGGGCCGAATTTACCGTGAGCCAACATCACCTGTATCTGCGCTGACAGCTCGCTTCGATCCTAGGTGGACTGTGGTCATCGACGCCCGTGTTGCTGCCTGTGTTCTGCGGATTTGTGGCATCAACATAGCTTCCACTACTGGGAATAATGTGGGCACATCATCCTCTTTCAAAGAGATTTTAGCACCAGGATAACCCAGGGCTGCACCTTCTCTGGTCTGGGTTGCAGTCAAAAAGTTTTCTCGAAGCGAGCAAATCCGGCTGTACTTCATTGGCTTGGCGTTTGCTTTTTTAACATAGTAGGCTCCGTAGGGAACAAACCAACATTACAATCAAATGCTGCACAATAAACCATTATCACACTCACTTCTAAACAACTGCTATCACTGTTAACAGTACGGTGAATGGAACGTCCCAGTCTCATAGCACTTCCTTATCATCAGTGATGCACGTTAAAGCTTGCGGATAAGCATGGGAAAAATATGCATAATCGAGGCATGCCAGTGGAACAGAGCATTATTTGGAATTGCTAATTAATGGAATTGTAATGAATTTTTTGGTGTTGTGGAAATGGAAATATACTACAATATGTAATATAATATGATTTCAAGCAATCATTGTTGTTATTCCCTTTAATGGAATGATGCGAAGGTTAAAAACAGTGTCAAATGTTACTGTGGGTTCCCATGAGTGTGGAATGACCAGTGCCACCAATGTTAGGTCGGGTCTGCCAGCAACCCCCAAATTGTGAGAAAAAGGGGGCATTTATTCATGGGAATGATGCCAAGGCTAAAAACAGTATCAAATCTTCCCTTGAAGTACAAATGATTTTGTGCGCTTCTGTAAATTACGTTGGATATTTGCCAGGGGTAGTAGTAACACTAACGCTAGCTCGATGGATGCTTATAGATCTTGTCATCGTTTGTTGTTCTTTGTTCCAGTTGTTCTGCCCAGACTCGCCATCGTTGCCGCGAGCAACAACCATGCAGGCAACATCGCGTGTCGCAAAGAGATTGCCATGCAGTTGTTCGAGGCCTATAGCGCGCTGTCGTGCTGCTGTATCCTTTCTATTGTATGGGTTTGCACAAGTTTTTGCTGTTTCTGCACCATCTACTGCAAAACCTGCAGCACTCTATGGGGGGTTTGGGGTGTTGAGTCGAATTGAATTGTTTTAGTGTAGTGCTACCCCTGGTAGGAAAAACCTGCATCTGTGTGCAGAGGGGGGTTGCCTCTCAGTGACAAGTCTCACCAGCTTGACCATGCAGTGCTGGCATGTGGTGGCCCCTGGGAGAACTGCACACTCTATGGTCTAACATGATCATAGGAGTGAGGTGGAGTGGAAGGGAGCAATTAAGGAAGAGTCGGAAAGGAACAAGGGAATGATCATATCAGTAATTGTAGTAGTTAAATCAGAGCGGATGACGAGAGACGGGAAGTGGACACTCGAGTGTCACTTGATGTCATCGGGGTTACGTAATTCAATATAATTCGGATACTCTTGCCAATTTCAAATGTCGACTAAAGACCCATTTCTTCCAAACAACATTTTAGTACATGTTGCAGGCGAATATTTTCTGTAATCTTATTCACATTAGTTAGCAATATTTGACAAGTTTAATTTCACTATTTATTATATTATATATATATGATTTTTTTATTGGTATTTGTGTATGTTTATGTAATTAGTTATTAATTAATTGTTATTATATTATTTCTATATATGCTATATTATTCTATATTTATGTTTAAATAATTATTATTAGTATTATTATTTGTTTATTTTGCAATACATCATGTTATCAATTTTTCATATGATTTTAAACATCATGAACAATCTTGGATTCGGTGCTATATAAAATAAAATTTATGTATTATTATCAATAATTCCTCATTCCTCAACCTCTTCGGTTTGGTGTCCTTGACCGTGTCATCAGTCATCAGTGACCATTTGATCAGCGTGGCACTGTTGCCGGGGTTACGGTGTCTGTTTCGAGACATGGAACAGGTGGCACCAGATCATGCCGCAGTTGTTACCTCCATGATCAGAGAGTTTGAATGCGGCAACAGAGGAGATGCCAATGCACACGCAGAGAGGTGAGTCTTGATGCAAGATGTCAGATTGCACAAAGCTTCTTGTACGACATACACCACAAGTCAATAATACTAACAGAATAGAATAATAACCCTTTCCGGTAGTGTGTTTTGCTTTATCTCATTTAACCAGTGAAATCCACATGACATATTGTGGGTATTTAACAAGGTATTTAGCAAACACTTTCTCAGTCATCTGACAAGATTGAACAAGATTGCCATCCAAAGCTGCAAGTTCCAGATGGCAAGTGGACAAGGAAGCCGTTGGCTTATCGAGAGTCCAACACATTTTTCATCTATGTATAGCATAACCATATCAGTTTTATCTTAAAACATTGACACTGACATTTCACAGTTTTGTTCCATTCATTTATCGTCCTCTGGGAAGAAAACTGGCTGCTTCTCACAAGTCCATTTCTCTCGTGGTTCTACCTAGTATAGTATCCCCATGCGTCTTCCATGTCCTATGTGTACGTGTGTTATAAACCAACACAACTTGGGACGTCCATGTGATAAATGGTATGGTGTATTCCTTCTTTTGTTGGCTCAGTAGCTGGATTTGTCATGTGGTTTCTCAATTATTATACTACTTCTGCAGTTGTAATAAAACTATTATAATATATAATTATGATACTCCGAATTTTTTTATGATACTTGCTGCGATACTCCGTTTATTATTCTGTCAGTTGTGCATTTGCACTCTCTTCCGCAACTGGAAATCTATTTTGTGATTTTGTTGCATTCTGTAGAAACAACGACATGGCGTCATCGCTGTCTGCTGCCATGGGGCTGCCAACAGATGTCACCACTGATGACATGAAGGCGAAAATGATGAGTCGATTCAAAGATGTCAAAGACCGAGCTACCCAGTCTCGCACAAATTTCTCAAAAATATTTGGCGCAAAAAAGTGATTTCGCAAAAGCCGCGTTTGCAGAGAGACCATGTGGTCAAACAGAGGAAGAAATTCTAGATAGTCAGCCTAGTCTAACCTTACGTATTAAAGTTAAGCTAGTCACAAGTTAGACAAAGTAAATCCTATTGAAGAATCAACATGCTATAGAATCAGGTTAAAACACAATAGTATTGACATTATTTAAAAGCTTTAGTATTTGGCATATCTTTCAAATTATTCATTACAATAATATTACATGTGATGTACCAGTATTGAAAGATAATGAATGAAGCATTGTAAACCTGATTTCTTACCTGACAATGGGATTATGAAAAACATGTATTTTGCATTATATACAGTAAACACACTATATAAAGAACCCACAAGCTCAGTGCACTGCTTATTTGCATATTTCTGATTGTTTAAAAATAATTACCATGTGCTGTGCAATATTTCTTTTAAATTAAGGGTCATGCCTTTAAGTTGGAATGTAATATAAATGCCATCATGGCGGCAACTTTGGGGGTTCAGGTTTTTGGTCAGGTTTGTTATCAAAGTAGCTTTTAAGGGTCACCGTAATCACAGAATCTTTGAATGAACAGGATCTATAACAAATTGATCAAAATCTTTTTAACAGAATGTTGTAAGATCGTCATTTAATAGGGATGTTTTAAATGAACTACTAAGTACCAACCACATGCACAAATGTATTACATATCAGACACACCAAGAAAGTTGAAATCTGTGAATATGGTTTTAATTCATTTATCTTATTCCATTATAAAGGTTTGTGGGTTGTATTGTGTGACTATAATGGCAAAACATTTTATTGTTATTTATCCATGCTGCTTGGTCGTAAGTTTTCTGTAAATACTATGCTCACTATGTAGAGAGACAGCTGTAAATATGTGCTCATTGTATAGAGAAACAGTTGTAAATAATTATGTGCTCGTGCAATGTTAGTAATAACATTATAAAGACACTCTAGCTATAGCATTAGCACAAAGCATTTCCATTCAACTTGATTCCTTGTACAGCATTAGGATTAAGTTCATCCTTACTAGTGTTGATGTAAAAAGGTGTCTTATGTCAGTGTCATTGCTGGCTGAACTGTTCGCCGTGGTGTTATTATGATTTAATGAAGTCCATGTAAATTGTCTTCACAGTTCACATAAATGTGTCTGCTGGTAACAAAGAATATAGTTTGTTCCAGTGTCGCTTTCTATTTAATGTATCGCATCAACTGTAAATGGGTGTTCGGGTAGAGGGAAACTGGTTGAGAAATAATTGTTGAATATTTAAGTTACTTTTGGAGTGAAGAGGTGTCGCATGCTTCACTCGTGTATTGCAGCGTTCCCATGTCAAAGATGATTCAGCACAACAATTAGCACTAATTGGTTTTATTTTAAAGGATAAAAAATGTATATTGTAGGTGAGTTGTGAGTTGTTGAAATAGCACTTTCCCACTGACTTAAGATTCGGCATTAGCAAAACCACTAATTGCTGTTGGAATGCAGGTAGTATTTTTTAAGTGTGATACACAAATAATAAATATTTTAAGGCACTTCGTTTGAATTGTATTATATTTTTGGTTTGTATATAAAGCACATTGTTTTAGTCTTCACATCAGTTTGGGAATCACATTTTATTTGGATGCATGTTTTGAGTGTAGGGGTTTCTAAATTTGGCGTTGACTGTATGTCACAATTAAGCATGATCCCTTATTTCTGTCTTATTAGCTTTCTATTTTATTAACTTCTATGAAATGCCACAACACATCAGACTGCCTATCGGTGTTTCTGCCATCTATAATGAGGTTGATGTTTTTGCATTAATTTCTTGAATTAGTTTAACTCACTGTACCTTATCGGTTGCCTGCAATGTAACCTTTTTTATTGGTTGAATGCTGAAATGTCATTATTCCATGTCTGGTTTTGATAGCAAGGTAATTTTAGAACTGTTCCAGTAACGACAATAGTCAGAACTTTATGTGGATTTTGAATGCAAATTTTTAGTAAATGGTAGATACAAAATATTAGTGTGGACCAGCATCGTTGACCCTATGTGGATTGGACGTGTGGATACCATCTGTGTTGATGTGAGATTTGTGTAGAGAATGGTGTCGTGTAACATAAAGCATTCCAAAACATTTATGTATGTGTGTATAGTGTACAGCAAGAAGCAGAAGTCAAGCGTACTGTGATTGTTGTTTTATCTGAGCATGATAACTCTATAAAGTTTACATATTACGGTGTTATCTGCAATATTTATTTGCACAAGCAATAAACACTTATAGCATCACCTGTCTTTAGTATTGTGTTCTTACATAACGTGTTGGTATTGAAGTAATGTTATCACCAGGTTTGTGGTCAAGTACACGTGGCTGTACCTAAGTACAAGTACATCAAAACTTATCAAGCACAAGTACTTCAGCACTTGGGGCCAGATCGCTGTTTTAATTCTGCATACATAGCACATGAATAAAGTGCCAGTGATTTTGAGATGGTCTCCCATTTTGGCCATTTTTTTTTGCCTGTAGAATTATTTTTGAACAGAGATACGGCCATTGTTGAGGACTTTGACACTTTTGCTGCCCAGATTACAACATCTAGTGGCTGGCTGCCAACTTATGCATGAATCGGTGATTGTAGGATCCCTTGCGCAGGCAGACCGCTGACCTACAGTGTATATAATTAATAATAATTGTTTTGGACACCATAATGGCATTGGATAGGGAGCATCTTATATGTTGATTTTCTGGAGAATGACAGAAGTTGAAAAAAATTTTCCAGCAGGTTGATGAAATGTCAATTTGCAAACAGCATTAAAACATTTTTAAATTGTCGCTGATGGGAAAATAAATAGTGATCTGCCGCCACTTATCAGGTGCAAGTACACAAGACCTGGTTTGCCTGTTTGTCTTTACCAATGCTGTATATTTTTTTATTCAAACCACGGAAATATGTATATTCTGAGCATTAGCACCACATGATATTTCACTCAGAGACCTCTTAATACTGCACAACTTGAAATGGAGCGTTACTGTTACGTTTTGGATGAGTTAATGTAAATTGCAGTCAGTTAATACATCTTTCAAGAGGCATCTCTTTGGTGTGCAGACTAGCCTGTGTATTATGAAGAGTGCGTTCCTGTTAGCTTACGGTGCCAGAAAATACGATTTATAGCAGAACTATAATTATGATCTGTTAGCTAGATAACTCCCAGCGCGTCAACACCAGAGTAAACCATAGTGTGTATCAGTTACTTATCAGTGTCAAAACTCCTAACAAATAATTAAATCTCCACCAATACAACACCAATATGGATGCATCGATACTGGATTTATGGAGTGGTTTGCTGTAACAGGCCGGTGTTATGCTAAAATATATCCATTATCAAATAGTGTATCTGCGCATGCATGTATCTTGAAGTATGGGAGTTACTAGTCATAGAGCATCTATATTATATATATATATATATATATATACATGTATATATACATATGTATAATTAGTAATTAGCTGCACCAATGTGTGTGCATGAGGAAAATAGTTCACAACAGAAAATGCCGCTTTATATTTTAAATAATTTCTTTCATATATTTTACGACAGAAAATGGAAAGTCTTCCATTATTTACCATGGTTGATGTTCTCGTTCTGTTGTAATTCATTGTTATTATATACAGTACCTAATATTGTAGCTGTAATATGTTTGCTATTAATAAATTGAGGATGAACTACCGGCTGACGCAAGTACAGATACATCAAGTGGATAATATTTGACAGCGAATAAATCTTAGCATGACACCGCCACCGGCATCGAGATTCAGGAAAAGCCGCTGGTTTTTATGACAGTCATTAATTTACGAACTCTGTAAATCAAATGCGTTTTCGTTCCACAACACGAAAGTAGTCACTCTAAAAAACTGTGTCTATACCTTAGCTAGTTTACTGTGCTAATTTATAGCTGCACAGCTTGTAATTTGAAAACGCACACCGTTGGATACAGTCGTATCTTTCGCAGCGAACGCAAGCTGTTAAAGTTGATAACGTCACCTCAAGAAGTGCTCTGCCTCTGGTGTACCGCAGGGTAGCGTGCTAGGACCCTTGTTTTTTACAAGCTATTGTCTGGGGCTCAACCATGTCTTCGAACACCACCAACTCCGTTACCATGTATGCTGACGATACCCAGCTGTATGTTGAATTTCCGCGTGATCAGCCAGCGCAGGATACAACTGCCATTGACCGCATATTTCGAAAGGAAATCAAATTCTAGGGCTAATTAGGAGAACTATCACGTATAAGGAGAAACAGTTAATTGTACCCCTGTACAAAGCAATAGTTGGACCACATTTGGAATATTGTATTCAAGCATGGAGGCCGTATCATAAAAAGGACATAAACAAGCTAGAAAGAATACAACAAAAAGCAACTAAAATGATTCCAGAATTGAGAGACCTTAGTTACAAAAGCCGCTTATTACAATGTGGTTTGACAACACTAGAGACCAGGAGACTAAGAGGAGACCAAATAGAAGTGTTTAAAATAGTGAACGGTTATGAGGATGTTGATAGGAATATGTTCTTCAAACTTAAAGACGGCAGTAGAACCAGCGGACACAAAGCAGCATTAGCTAAGGAACAGTGTAGTTTGGACATGAGAAAGTACTCTTTCTCACAGAGGGTGATAAATGAATGGAACAAACTGCCAAATGATTGTGTTAATTCTAGTAGTGTGAATATGTTTAAAAATAGAACTGACAAATATCTGATATGGGCGGGCTACACATAGATGAGAAAATTGTTGGACTCTCGATAAGCCAATGGCTTCCTTGTCCACTTGCCATCTGGAACTTGTTGTTTGGGATGGCAATCTTGTTAAATCTTGTTAAATCTATCGCGATGTACCGCCGATGTAAAGTCATGGATGGTGTCCCACAACCTTCTTCTTAACGAGTTTAAAACGGAAGCCGTCGTGATTTCCGCTGCGCAGAATAGCAAACGTGTTCAACCTCCTGTTGACCTAGACATTGATGTCTGTGGCTGCTCCGTCACACCGAAACCATTTATCCGCGACATCGGTTTTGTATTTGATGACACAATGACAATGGCGGCGCAGAATCGCAGATACGCCGCGTCTGCCAGGTGGCATACTGTCACATTCGCGGCATTGCAACTATCAGAAAATGCCTTTCCACCATTGCTTGCAAAACAATTATTCATGCTTTAGTCATGTCGCGCTTGGACTTCGGCAACGCTATGTTTTATGGACTGCCCGAGACGCAGCTGCGGAAACTGCAGATGATTCAAAACTCCGCGGCACGGCTGATTACTGGAACCCGCAGACGAGATCACATAACACCAGTTTACATTGGTTGCCTGTTCGTCAGCGAATCGAATTCAAACTTCTTTTACTTGTGTTTCGCGCTGTGCATCATCTATGCCCAGTGTATCTGTCGTCGCTAGTGATTCCATACACACCCACCCGAACACTGAAATCCGCCGATCAACGTCTATTGACTATACCGCGGTACCATCTCGAGCGGTACGGTCGTCGGGCCTTTTTTGTGGCAGGCCCGACACTGTGGAACGCCCTGCCTCCCGCAATTAGGCAAGCCAACTCCGTTGCGGTATTCAAGTCACTTCTAAAGACACATCTCTTTCGCGAAGCCTTTCGAACACTCTGTTGACATTTTAATCACTCGAACATTTTACTTATTTAACTTATCATTTATTTAATTTGTTTATTTAACTTATCTGATTAACTTATATGTTTATCTAATGTATCAACTTAATTGTAGTTGTTTATTTTATCTTTTTATTTATTATTTATTTATTTTATTTTATGTATTTATTTAACTTCTTGACATAATTAATTCATTTAAATAATTTATTGAACTTTTTATTTACCTTATGTTTACCTGTCTTTTAATCAGATTTTATTTTAGCTCTTCGATTTATTTAAAATTATTTGGCATTACCTTGTTAGCGCTTTTGAGCAGGTTTTTAACCCGGATACACGGCGCATTATAAATTAATGTATAATAATAATAATTTGTTAATCACAATTAAATCTTAGAAAGGTAACTGATTATACTTTGCATTTATTTTTGGTGTAAACAGGAGAAGACATGTAATGTTTTACCTGGTATAAAAAGTTACCAATTATTATATATAATATAAATGTAACCACGTCGAACGACTGTTGGGTATTGACAGTGTGTGAAGTAAAAGCTTCCAGAGGAAAAATAGCAACCTCAACAATGGCCGAGAATAGTAATAGGTGAATGTATCACAAATGGAGTTTCCGCTCACAGCGACATAGATAAATTGTCAATATACATATACTGAGCCAGGAGAAGGTTGCTT
This sequence comes from Lamellibrachia columna, assembly GCA_963662155.1. Classification (NCBI taxonomy): domain Eukaryota; kingdom Metazoa; phylum Annelida; class Polychaeta; order Sabellida; family Siboglinidae; genus Lamellibrachia; species Lamellibrachia columna. The sequence goes on from OY759267.1 coordinate 24,654,527, forward strand.
GCATGTAACAACGTGTGTCATCTTCTCCGGCCCAGGGCGAACTGCCCAGACTAATTTCTAAAACTCGCTCAGGTTGTTAAACTGGGAGTGACACTGGGCATAGCGCCCCCTAGTGACTAGCCTAACAAATATATAAACAGCTAAATCCACCAGGGTTACATAAACAAGTTGTTTTTGGAATAATTAAGTTGTCAAAAAACAGTACATTGATACATTAAAAATCCCATTACACTGATCACAATTACTTACTATTTTTTATTATAAAATATTTGTTATAAATTTTTCTAAAGAATCAAAATAATGTTGACTTATAGCAAAAATAATAACCAAGAAGAAAAATTTATACTATCTGTTGACAATCATGTAAAACTAAATTATGAGGTGCAAGAGTTTTTATGCATATGTCAGGAGTAAACAAAACATACAAGACAAGGTTGGACCTCTAGAAGACAGTGCTGGAAATATAATATCACAGGTTTTTAATGGTTACTTAAGTTCAATGTTTACCAAAGAAGATATTAGTTCACTACCAGTTGCTGATGCTAAATTTCAGGAGGCTAAATCCGACTATTTAGGACCGTTAGTTGTAACTCCAGAAATGGTAGCTAAGAAAATAAAGGCAATGAAGAATAATAACTCACCGGGAGTGGATGGGATTCATCCAAAATTACTAATGGAAACAGTAGAACAAATCAGTATACCACTTGCAAGAGTATTCAACTTGTCATTAAAAGAGGGAGTTGTTCCGTTTTAATGGAAAGAAGCAAACGTCATACCATTATTTAAAAAGGGTTCGAGAAATAAGTCAGAGAATTACAGACCAGTGAGTTTAACGTCAGTGATTTGTAAATTATTAGAAAGGTTAATTAAAGACCATATGGTGGACTTCCTCGTTAAGCATAAATTATTAAATTCATCTCAACATGGATTCCTTAAAGCGAGGTCGTGCTTAACAAATATGTTATGTTTTTTGGAAGAAATCACTAAGTGGATAGACGTGGGATCGCCAGTAGATATTATCTACTTAGATTCTCAGAAAGCTTTTGACAAAGTGCCACATCAAAGATTACTACTTAAATTAAAAGCCCATGGTATCGGGGATAGCATAACTGACTGGATAGAACAATGGCTGGCTGACAGGCTGACAACTTACTGAAATTTGCGGATGACACAAAACTGTTTAGAAAGGTTAATACTGATGGTGATAAACAACATTTACAAAACGATCTAGACAGATTATTGAAATGGTCTGAGAAATGGCAGATGTTGTTAAATTTTAGGAAATATAAATGCCTACATACAGGACATGGGAACTTGGATGTAAACTATAAAATGGAAGATACTGTTCTGGGTACTACTGTAAAAGAAAAGGACTTAGGAGTTACAATAAGCGCTGATATGAAAGTTTCAGAGCAGTGTGGTATTGCAGCTTCAAAGGGTAATCAAATTCTTGGATTGATTAGAAGAAACATAACATACAAAGGAAAAAAGTTAATTATACCTCTTTATAAAGCAATAGTTAGACCTCATACAAGAATGGAGACCATATCGTAAGAAGGATATAGATACGCTTGAACGCACACAAATGAGAGCAACTAAAATTATTCCAGAACTGAAAGACCTATGTTATGAAGAACGCCTGAAAGAATGTTGTTTAACAACTCTAAAGACAAGGAGGTTAAGAGGAGATCAGATTGAAGTTTTAAAGATATTGAATGGGTATGAAAATATTGATAGAAATATGTTTTTCTCACTCAAGAAGGATAGCAGAACTAGAGGACATGAGGTAAAATTAGTAAAGGATCAATGTAGATTGGACATCAGGAAGCACTCGTTCTCACAGAGGACAATAAATGAATGGAACAAATTGTCTACAGATTGTGTAACTGCTAGCAGCGTGCATATATGTTTAAAAACAAGGTTGACACATATGTCAGGAGGGCGGGTTAAAAGTAGATGAACATTGTTGGAATCTCGATAAGCCAATGGCTTCCTTGTCAACTTGTCATCTGGGCCTTTGGCTTGGATGGCAAATCTTGTTAAATCTTCTTGTTAAAATGTCTGATATTTCCAACAATTGCATGTAAAAAATATATACTGCGTCAAAATTATCTCTGTCTGTCCAGTTTGTATGTGCTTCCATCATTCCTGGTGAGAGTTAAGCTGAACAAGATATTCCCAGATATAACAATTAAAATTTAATCAAGAGGGTAGAGTAGCTATGAGAGTAAAACGTGTTATTTCTCGAATTTCACATGGGAGGCAAGTTAACTGATGATTAATTTGTTGTGAAAACCTTCAGATAATCGTAGCACACACTTTCCAAAGAGTCAAAGAAACCACAACAGCAGCGGCAACATGCGACCCCGGATTACGCCCACGTACAGTGCATCGCGCGCCCAGTTTGTTTTTAATTCTGACGTCATCATGCAAGGGGGCTATTACAAAAATTTTGGTCTGAACCCAAGAACACATTTTAGTAAGCAACAGCTCCAATAGAGGGCGTCTTTTGCGCGCGCAGAGACGATATATATAATTATATCCGCCATGTCCAGGGTAATTGGGGTCGAAGGTGGTTGTCTGAGATGTTTCCGCTTGCGGCTGGCTGCGACGTCGACAGTTAGAGACATGTCAAGTGCAACAACACATTTAAGAGGCAAGGTGGCAATCGTTACAGCGTCAACAGCTGGGTAAGTCCTTCTTCTTCTTCCATTGAACGGCCAACATCATTATGTTGATGATTTTATCGTTTTACTGGGGAGGTTGCAAAGATGGTCTAGTCCGGGTCATATATTGAGGGGGGGGGGTGGTCGTCTTGCAGCTTGTAATCACAGGAGTGAGTCTAGCCTGGACTTGAAGCTGTCCAGGGACTCAGCCATCACAACCTCCTGCGGCAGTCCAGTCCGGTATGGTCCTGGGAAAGAATGACATTTGTCTGTACTGTGTCCTGCAGGAGGGGATGTCATAGGCATAGCTGCAGGTGTTGTTCCTTCTTGAGCTCAGTCTGCAGCCTGATGGTTTTGGCAGGTGGCTGGAGCTGATGGAGATGAGGCCGTGGTGGAATTTGTACAGCATCTCCAGCCGAGCTTTCTTGCGACGTTGTTGTAGGGTTTGCCAGTCAAGTTGAATATGTTGCAATTACATGTGGTGTAAACTTGCGGAGTATTTGCTTGCGGGAGCTGACAGAAACTGTCATTTGTCGTACTATCGACTACCGACAATTCGCCTAACCCAAGCTAGGGCAACAGACCCGACAGCTGTCGGAGGAACGACAGCGTGTCTTTCTAACATAGGCCGTCGTGATAGTAAAACGTCGAACTGTCCATACACCCGTGTCTGCTCGTTGCACTTTGTGAATGGTAAGTATATATCTGGAAGGTTCACAGTGATCTCGGCCTTTCGGGATCTCGGCCTGAGTGATCTCGGCCTGTTTTGGTGAACTCGGCCAGTGACCTCGGCCTGTGCGGCAGTGAATTCGGCCTGTACAGCAGTGATCTCGGCCTGTATAGCCAGTGATCTCGGCCTGTTTGACGGCGTGATGTTGGTAAGAAATAAGTGCCCGACAGTGAACTCGGCCTGTGCGGCAGTGATCTCGGCCTGTACTTTTCTATAAAAACGGACGTTAAATAAAACTTCTTCTTGTCTAGTCAGTGATCTCGGCCAGAAATAAGTGTTTGTAAAATAAAACTGTGTGTTATGTGTTGTGATAACTGCTATATAATCGACTCAATAATGTTTACTATTGCATGGTCGGACTGACTTATATGACAGCGATCTCGGCCTGTTTCTATAACGGGCCTTTTTATTATAGTTATGTCCGACATATTTAAATAAAAACTATAAATTATCATCGGCAAAATCTGCGTGCTAAATGTAGCCATTTTAATTCATCAGTTATAAGTAACATTTCATTAGTATGTACAGTCTGTTGCCGTAATGTGTACTGATATCATAGTATATATATATTATGTATAGACAGTTGTTGGATATAATGTAGATATATATTTATTTTTGTTATTCGAGTGGGACAACGTTCCGACTCGGAATCGTGGCTAGTTTGCAGAAGAAGACAAAAGGCATAATGTAGAAAGTTTCTATTTTTATTTATAAATCCCTCAAAATCAATACATAAATGTCGTGACGTAACCTATGCAAATAAATTAAAGAAAAAATAACAGCAAAGATGGGAACCAAGAAAGAATTAGAAATTATATAAAATTGCTACTATAACCATATACCACACAGTACAATTAAATGGTAATCACAATATGAAATCCTTAACACAATCTAAAATAGGAATATATATATATATATATATATATATATATATATATATATATATATATATATATATATATAATTAAATCATAATCACAATATAAATTCCTTAATACAATGTATAATAAATCCTTATGTATAATAAATGTATAATGAATCCTTAGTACAATGTATATAATATATACACACACACATATATATACATATAATATATATATATATATATATATAATTATAGAAGTAGAGTAGCAAGATTCGGTTCGGAGAGCACACTTAACACATCACAGGGCCATACAATCAGCCAAATGTCTTCAGGCACTGCATGGCTGTCTTTTCCCCAGATCGATATAGATCCCACTGCATTGCAACCTTCCCCTGCAGGTGTCGAAATGTCTTTTTTTGGTGCCTTCTCAGTTTCCCCTCTGACACCAGTCGCAGGGTGAGTTCGATCTGAGAAACATTATGCTCACACTTTCATATATGGACGTAAGAAATAATGATATTACTCTGTGATCTTTTGGTCTATATTAGGAATGCATGACGTTACTTGAAATGAACATGGCAACATTATGTTAAGGTTTAAATTAAATTACACAATTACATTTATAGTACTGGTTGTTGTGGTATTGTCAGCTACAGCGTGGAATTGCCTACCTGTGCAGCTTCTTCGTACAGCTGACTAGTCATTTGGTAGAATGGCATCTGCTGCTTGGCCTTGGTATTGAATCCGTGATGCCAACCTTCTACGTCGTTGTTTGTCCGGACGCTCTGTCCGAACACTGACCAGCTGGTCGGAGGCCACATTCGACTTGTAATCCAGGTTTCTTTGATGTACGCAACTAAACATAACGGTAAAATTATATACATAGCATACCGATACATATCCGTGTATTATTATTATTATATGTTCTATAACCAAGATTATGAATGCAACGGCATGGCTGAAAAATCTGCTTTCAGCAATCGATCAATCAAAAGCTTATTTCCAACATGAAACATGATTAATTTTTATTTTTACCAAATACAGCACCACAGCAAAAGACAATACCTAAAGCTTCCAGTGGCTCTGCTCTGGCCTTGCGCTCCAACACAGCAAATACTGGGCTGATATGCTCAGCTGGCAGCAAAGGCAGCGCCATCAGCTTGCGCACGTACATGAATGTTGCGTTGTCCTCGAGATATGCGTGACGCAGGCCCAAATCTTGTGCCTTCCTCCACACGGCTCGCCCCCCAGTGGAAAGCGCAGCCCTGGCAACGGATGTCTGGCATCACTCGGTCTGCTGCTCTCCAGGCTGCTCGCTCAAAATCCATTACGATCTCAGCAACTGCCGGGGTACCTGTGACAGGGTCAGTCATTATGGAGTGTTCGTTATCATTGCGTCAAAAATTTTTCATTGGCATTGTCGTCGCATATGGTGAACATGTTGATAATTATAAATAATACTAAGCACCTTCATTGTAATTAACCCTGACCTGGAAGAACTTCGAGAATTGCTTGCAGCACAACAACGTAGTCGTTCGTGCGGCGTCAAGACATCATACAGAAAAGTAGTGGCACTTGCTTCATATTGTCGCCATCTCTGACGAAAGCGTGAATGGACCACAGTTGTACAAACGGCTCTCGTACAACCTTAAACGTGCCGTCGGCGTACCAGCGTTTGGCGTTCTGCAACAAACTAAGTTGTTTCTCTGTTGCTAGCAGAATATGCCGCTGCCCATCGATCTGAAACACCAATAACTGCAGAAGTGAGTTATATTAATATAATCACACTGCCCAGCATGTATATTACTCCGGAGTTATATGACAACGTTTAGTAATGCGGCTTCGTTTTATATATTGACCTCTCTATGTAAGAAATTAAACAGGCCACAATACAAAGTCAATTTATATAACATGACATTACAACGTATGGACATTTCGTGAGGTAACATACGTGAATATCGCACTGGAGAAATCCAACAGCGATGTGTTGTTCCTGCATGGAGAAATCCAGATCGATGGGATCCCAGGGACGAGCTTTCTGCCTTGCATAATTTCCGTTCCGTGCCAGGTAGTCCATACCGGGTAGATTCGGACACGGCACCGCCCCGAGGTGCTTGTTCACTACAACCGTCACGATCTGTTTGACTTGCTGGACTAAAACACAAACGTTAGTTAGTCAAAGTTGATACACGCAGTAGTAATTGTGGTGATCCTGAAACATAGAAAGTGGCACAGTAGTTATGCTCATATAAATATCTATATGTATTGAATTATCGGAAAATGTTGTCTTTGGCCTCGTCTTTTATGGTCTTGCAGATTCTGGCAGCAACGGCTCCACCAGGGGCGGGAGGGTGCAGGTGTGAATGAGCGCCAGTAATGAAAGTATTCCCCACCTGCTTCACGGTAGCTTTGCAGGCAATGTTGGTGTTTCTTACACTACACCGCCATATGGTAGATTTCACTACAACAATATCAACATGGTTATATTATTTTCAATAAGTGACAAATATCAGGAACACAAGCACTGTCTAAATCCATTATAAAGCAAACCTATGACGACACTGTATGTATGTATGGATTAATATATATATATATATATATATATATATATATATATATATATATATATCAATTGCTTACCAGTCCTGGTTTTAACGGTGTACGAAAATCCGATGTTATCGTAGAGCTTGTTCTTTCCTCGGATGGAGGAGTCCTCCAGGAGCTCATAAACCGGGTCACCGTTGTCCTCGGTTTCGGACGCGTTGGGTTGAGGGGTAACATCTGCAATGGAGTCCTCCTGGACGACCCTCGGCGCTTGCAGCGGAGGTAATGTAAACTCCATGTCTGTAGTATTCTGAAGAAGAAAAAACAAATCACATTTTCGTCATCATCATCGTTTTATGAATGTTTCTTTACTACAATCTGCGTTTTTTGGCGTACAATTATGACAATATTGGATCTACCTGCAAGGCGTAGGTTGCGTCAGGGTAGTAAAACTCGTCAGTTGAGCTTGTAGTGTCCATACTGACGTTACCAACATCCACATCTACTGCGTCGTTACGTGCCTGTGACAGACGGGTTGACTCGAACTGTCCGGGCGACAGCTGAAATCAATGTGCCAAAATGAATTAATATTCCAATGTTGTTTACTATCAACATAAAGTAATTACAAATCATTGCATATTTTGCATAATACTCCGCAATGCTCCACAACAACAAAATTATGAATTACCCTTGATGTATCTGACAACACAAAACAACCAGTTGAGATATTCGCCAGAGCAGATGTATTTTCTGTGTCTGCAGGTGCATGTTGTGGTGACGGCGGTGGTGGTGACGGCATTGGTGGTGATGGTGGTGGTACCTGTGTGTGCACCTGCCAAGAAGACAATAACTGGTTTTAGTCCTAAAACACATCGATTAACACATTTGAAGGAATATGCAATTTATTTCATTATTATCTACGTGCCCATTCTCGACAAACAATATTGCCTGGTACAATTATAGTAAAACATGAATACAACAAGTATTATAACTTATATTTGCAATCACTTTTTATAACTACGGGTTTTGTGCACAAAATTATTACCTTTGGTGCACAATTGCAGCACCTCCATTGAGGCAAGTCAACCGAACCCTTCACCAGCTGCCTATAGAAGGCTCTGCTGACACCTGCAAATTCACACGAATAAATGTATGCCGTAATTATGATAAAATATTAAGAAACCCAATACTTCTGATGTTCTTAGACAAATTTTGCCATCCCGCCACATAGCAATTAACTTTCGGGTTGTCATTATTTATGTATATTATCAATAGTGAAGAGGACTGTACAACACACGCAACATACCTGTCCCGCACATTCTGTGTTGCCATAAATTGCACCCGTCGCACAACAGAGCCTCTTGGCGTTTACGCACGATCCGTAAGCAACGGAGACACGTGAACGACTCGTGATTCATGGCGGGAAAGCAGATTCACGATCACAAACACTTAAAACCTTGGTTGTCGTAATTTTACAAACTGTTATAGTTGTACTTTCACGAGCAATTCAAATATCGTACGTTCGCGCTTGTAAGTGAACCCAGTGTTTGAAAAGATCAGCTCAATGAAACAATGCACGAGTCGAAAGCCAATTACTACAGCCTGCCTCTACACATTTTTAACGCACACAAATCAAAGATAGACAAAATGAAAAGAGTAGCTCAATAAAACAAAGCAATATATTATATTTGTGACGTCATTGTGACACCTATATCGGCTAAGAATAAAATCACGACTGATCTGATCGTCAAAAACGTCTTCTTACCAATCGTAGCCCACTCTGACCAATCATCTGTATGGAACACGTCGATCTTACTTCGGCCTGCGTCGATCTGGGCCCACGCAATTAGTAGGGCTTAACTTAAGCTTTTGTAGGCCTAATCGTCGACAACATCAAAAGAGGCCATGTTCAGACAAACAACACGAACAGATCTGCGCAATGAAACAATGCAAGAGTAGAAAGCCAATGACTACCGCTTGCTTCTACACAATGTTTACTCACACAAATCAAAGAGACAACATGACAAGATCAGCTCAATAAAATAAAGGAATGACAGAAAGCCAACTACAACAGCTCTACACATTCTTAACGCACACAAATCAAAGATAGACAAAATGAAAAGATCAGCTCAATAAAACAAAGCAAGAGTAGGAAGCACATTACTATGACCATCACTTTTTTAACGTACAAATAATATTTTAAAACCGATTACATGATAAATATTAACGGGATATTATTTTGTGAAGTCATTGCGCCTATACACCTATATCGGCTAAGAATAAGATCAAGACCGATCGTCAAAAAACATCTTTATTGCCTTGAACATTGTTTATCGTAACAATAAATACATGATACAACTTCTTGTACCGATAAATATGGCCTACATTACTATGACAAGGCCCGTAATCAAAGACAGGCCGAGATCACTGCTGTACAGGCCGAATTCACTGCCGCACAGGCCGAGGTCACTGGCCGAGTTCACCAAAACAGGCCGAGATCCCGAAAGGCCGAGATCACTGGCAACGATCTGGAAGCTGTCCAGAGAAGAGCTACTAGGATGGTCCCAGTACTGAGACATTTAGATTATGAATCTAGATTAAAGGCATTAAATTTACCAACACTGACCTATTGTCATTTACGAGGAGATATTATTATTATATACTTGCATGGCATTTTTCCTTTTCGCACAATATGTTTAACAAAGACTTATACGAAGGCACACAGGGTCATTCTCTAAAGTTGTTCAAGGACCGGAGTAAACGGGAATTAAGGAGGCATTTCTTTAGCCAGAGAGTCATTAATATTTGGAATTCACTTCCGGACACCGTCGTCACTGCACCGTCAGTAAATACGCTTAAAAATCGACTAGACAAACACTGGCGAAACCAGGCAGTCAAATATGACTACAAAGCCACACTAAGGCTAGCCAAGAGCGGTACATAGGCAGATTTTGCCTGAAGACCGAAGAGGATATGTATATGTATGTATATGTATGTATCACTAGGCAAAGTATTTAAAGTTGCACAACAAGTAAAAATAAGTGCCCTGGGCTGTTGCCTGTAAGACTAACATGTGTCATTCACTCATTGACACTTTGAATGGAAGATTATGTTTGAAATTACATTTACAAGCTGCTCTAAAATATGTGTTATATTTTGGTAAGCTGTAATTACTGTGGAGTCGATATAATGCAATTGACCTCAAGTCTGCTACCAGTTATTGCTACCAACAACTACATAGCAACTACACTGATATTAAGTAAACATGTTTCGTCCCTCCAGGACTCATCAGTGCAGCTAGGATTTTCATGTGAACTGAAAAACTGCAGACCTGTTAGTTTTTTGTTTTTTCTTGGATATCTGTATGTGCCAGTGCCTTTGTAGGATCACATTGCTATGGTAACCATATACAGTCAGCGTTTCTGCATCCACTGCTTGCGCTTGTCCTTTTGACATTCCACTCGTATTGGCTGCTACCATGTCACCAGACTCTTGGCAGTAGCACCACAGTGCTTGTGGCTGTCCACATTGACCGCGTTCACTGGACAGGCCACCAGAGGAGGACGTGTGTAGCACTTGCCAAACAGCTCTGGTAGCACACCTACTTGAAAGAAATGGCAGGCTTTGGGGAACATTTCCTCCCACAAAACTTCGTCTTTGACAACCCACTTGCAGTCATAAGACTTCTGGGGCCATATTCATGGACCGGGACTAACCTCTTATGCCATAGCTTAACACCTAGGCTATAGCGTAAACCTGTTAGTCTGTATGCACGAGCACTAATTAGGCTCAATTTCCGGGGATTTCCCGCATAGTCGCGACGTATCGCTACGCCCAAGAACCACCAGGACTAACTCCTTAGTCCATAGCGCAACTCGTGAAAAATGGCGGCCGTGATAGTTTGGCCGAGGCGACTAAAATGAAATCTGCGGCGAAATCGGATATTCCGGGATAAGAGGAATCCGGTAGAAATACATGACAACACGGAATTGTATTCCAAGTTCAGATTTTGTCATCACGATATTCTGCGAATTTTAGACGAGCTGAGGAATGATCTGAACGTGTTGGTTTATCGAATGCACATTTGTACTTTGGGTGTCTGCCAACTCAACAAGAAACCGACCATTTTCTAGGTGAAATTTCTGCGGCTGGCAAGGTTTCCTAACATGTTAGGTACCCATGTGTGAATACAGTCTCCCACAGCCAACGGATATGTCAACAGGAAGAATTTCCACTCGATCAACGTACAGGTAATGTGTAATTTATCAAGTATTCTCAATTTGCTAAAAAAATATGTTACTGATTGTGTGTGTGCTCGCGTACGTGTGTGCTTGCTCGCGTGCGTGTGTGCTTGGTGGTGGAATAATATCACATTCTAGTACACAGTCAAATACTTTCCAGTTAGTAACAGCAGCCAACTTGTCACTGCTATCGTTTAAAAGTTCTTCTGAGCTAATAAGAAAAGGCTACTCTCTGTGGATAGAGTGGAAGGTAGTGCCTAGTGGCATCACAAGGCGGTGATGTCTGTATCCCTTGTTTTACTGCTTGAATGGCAGCTCAGCTATTCAAGTAAAGGCAACTGTTGCCAGTAAGATGAGACCAACATCAAACAAACTGTCATATTCATAACTAATCAAAGGACAGGGCATGACACTGGACCCTCAGCCAGGAGACAACCCCCAACAGCTTACAGGGCAAGGCCCCCCCACCCCCAGTGAATTTTAATGGTGGCTCACTGTGGAGGTGACACAGTGTGTGCCATGGGCTGTTATCTAACTTCACTGTTGTGTATTGATACTCTTCTGTCACTGCCAGAGTTATATAATGCCTGTCACTTTATGGTGGCTGCCTGTAACTTGAGTCCTCTCCCACTGAGCTAATTTATGATTGCTGCCTGTAATGTGAATCTTTCACTATCTGGTTGCTGGAAGCAACCCTCAACTTGTACTAAGGAACCACATGTGGCACATTTTTACACAAGCTATATGACATTGCTAATTTTTATATGCAAATCAATTATTTATAATTAAGCTTGCTTACCCCATGCTTCATCCACTTGCACAGTCACTGACTGGCCGTCAGAAGTCTCCAAGACAAAGCTGTCTGTTCCTTCCACTGAAGCATTAAAAATGATGAGTTTTGTGAATATTACATATTGTGATTGTATTGTATTATGTTCATATTATGTTCATGTTATGTACTAATTTGTACAATTTGAATATGTAAAATGCATTACAGTCCTGTATATATGCTTTTCTTTCACAACATTGTTCATCGTTCATTAAACAATGTTAATATATGCACTTCATTTGTCAATAAAAAATAAAGTATTGTGATGTATTCCATTCATGCATTTGATTCAGTTATATTGAAAAGAGAACAAAATGATAACTGTACTTTCATCACGATTATATACTAATCTATTTATTAATGTATTTCTTAACCAAAACTAATTTTGTATTATAATTTATTCTATCAACAAGTTTGAGTACATCCAACTAAGAAGACACCATTATTGAATGATAACAGTTAACAAAATGAACTGCAATATGTTGAGTTACAGAAAAAGTCGTGTGAATAAATTCACAGTTTTGGCTAGAAAAAAGTCACAGGAAATAAAGTCACAGCATTATTTTACAACAAATTAGCCGAAGACTATATGTATATAAAAATACAAAGTCTTGCATATTTCCACTGATAATTAAACACAGCAATGTTTGATGCATGGCTAATGCAACTACCTGGTCATGGTTGAAAAAAATCAAAAAGTTCAGATTTATTTGATTTAATTCAGGTTTTTTTTATTTATTTGATTTTTTATCTGTATAGTTGCATAATCTGTCTTGGAAAGGAAAGCATGCTGTGTGTCTGAGGCTGTAGCAGTGCTAATTATTGTTTGCTGAGAGGGTGGATTAGCACCTGACCAGTGCTCTGTGTACTCTAAGGGTCTCCAACCAGACTGCAAACTGGTACAGTATTAAACAATTGTAGCCCAGACTGTCTTACTTGAGTCAACATACTGAATTTGTAACAACTAGGGCAAGCTCTAGGTGGACTTTAACTCAGGGCTTCTGACTTGAAAAGATACTTCCTCTGGAAGACAAGTTTGTTGTGGCTTCACTGCATTCAGAAAGGGAATAGCTCAAACACACACAATATTTGACTGTCAGGCTATCTGGTGTCAATACAGCTACACAAGTGTGCGCACTTTGTGCTTTTGTGTTTAAAAAACATACACAGTTATTTGTGTTAAATTCATATAAATCAGCGATTAAAAAATCAGAGTAAAAAAATCATAAATCAATGATTTTTTTTGGAGTGATTTAAATAATGATTTAAATCAAACAACCCTGTACCTGGTATTCAAAGGAAACTATCAATCTCGCTCCTTTTCATTCACAATTGTACACAAGTAAGATTTATTACATGGTAGTGACTTTTTATCAAACTTTTGCACCGAATGTATTTAATATTTCAACTTATATCATAGATACAAAGATCTATATATTATATTTATTTAAAATTGTGATTTTTCCCTGTGATTTCATTTCATGTGACTTTATTTACTACATTCGTTTCGATACCAGCCAACTTGTCAACGTGAAATGGTGAAACTTAAAAGCACAGCACATTATGATAAGTTATGTACATTTTTAGAGTAGAGATGAGACAGCAACTCACCATCAATGCCTGTGGCCATGTCAGTTCTCGCCAATTATATTCATTATGATATCGGCATATGGAGGCGGTCTGTTTGGCGGTCCGCCTCCCGTCTTTTTCTGATCGCGTACACTATTTAAAACCGTCGATTTCAAATCCTTCCATTTCTTCTTGATGTCATCCTCGGTGCGGAGTGCCACACCAAACGCAGTTACCTTGGCGGTGATCTCACGCCAAACTTCCTTTTTCTTCTTATTAGTTATCGAACTTTGAAGTGTACTCATAATAACAACTGTTTCATTGGCAATTCCTTCAACCAGACATAGGATGTCGTCCTCTCGGAAGTTAGGCTTCCTTTTTTCCCACCGTGTGCAGCTTCTACGACATCCATACTGATAATGAACTAAAGAACAAGTGTCATATCGGATGACCAACCGCTACGCCCGGTTCATGCATATGGTCCCTGGGTCCATACAACAAAGTCTCCATAAGTGTGGCCACACACAAACAGCTGGCATTGCACCTGGTAGTAGTAGATGGATCTTCAGGGTGGTGTCTATCACAAAGAGAAGTGTGGCAATGTGTGTGCAGGCTTCCCCAACCCTGCCATACAGTCACAATGTGTGTGCAGGCCTCCCCAACCCTGCCATACAGTCACAATGTGTGTGCAGGCCTCCCCCAACCCTGCCATACAGTCACAATGTGTGTGCAGGCCTCCCCAACCCTGCCATACAGTCACAATGTGTGTGCAGGCCTCCCCAACCCTGCCATACAGTCACAATGTGTGTGCAGGCCTCCCCCAACCCTGCCATACAGTCACAATGTGTGTGCAGGCCTCCCCCAACCCTGCCATACAGTCACAATGTGTGTGCAGGCCTCCCCCAACTCTGCCATACAGTCACAATGTGTGTGCAGGCCTCCCCCAACCCTGCCATACAGTCACAATGTGTGTGCAGGCCTCCCCAACCCTGCCATACAGTCACAATGTGTGTGCAGGCCTCCCCCAACCCTGCCATACAGTCACAATGTGTGTGCAGGCCTCCCCCAACCCTGCCATACAGTCACAATGTGTGTGCAGGCCTCCCCCAACTCTGCCATACAGTCACAATGTGTGTGCAGGCCTCCCCCAACCCTGCCATACAGTCACAATGTGTGTGCAGGCCTCCCCAACCCTGCCATACAGTCACAATGTGTGTGCAGGCCTCCCCCAACCCTGCCATACAGTCACAATGTGTGTGCAGGCCTCCCCCAACCCTGCCATACAGTCACAATGTGTGTGCAGGCCTCCCCCAACTCTGCCATACAGTCACAATGTGTGTGCAGGCCTCCCCCAACCCTGCCATACAGTCACAATGTGTGTGCAGGCCTCCCCAACCCTGCCATACAGTCACAATGTGTGTGCAGGCCTCCCCCAACTCTGCCATACAGTCACAATGTGTGTGCAGGCCTCCCCCAACCCTGCCATACAGTCACAATGTGTGTGCAGGCCTCCCCAACTCTGCCATACAGTCACAATGTGTGTGCAGGCCTCCCCCAACCCTGCCATACAGTCACAATGAGCGGTGCAGACAGTCCCTGCTTTCTCTGCGATGATCCAGGGTTGCAACGGCTTTTCACAAAGTCTCTACTAATGAAGGACCTGTGCAATATATAATAAAAAATATACCTGATACAGACAAAATTAAGCCTTAAGTTAAATCGTGGTTAACAATACACTTACTTAATTATCCTCTGCATACACTAGTTGGTGCATACACATAAGGCTACTATTCATGGTTATATAAAACAAATATGAATTAAATATAATAAAAAAATGAATTCATAAAATATAATAAAAAATGAATTCATAAATATATATAATATAAACAAATATGAATTAATAAAAAATGCCTACATTATTTTTGCATTTACATATCCTTAACATTTCGTACGACATAGTCAGAGCATAAGCCATAGCCTACGCTAGGCCTAAAAAGTAAAACTTAAGCAAAAGTCCAAAACAATCATACCTTCGCTCGTACAACATACAGTAATTTTTCACAAAAACCGCTACATCGCTGATCCATCCAGACGTCAACTGATTGTAGGCCTCAAATCCTTCCATTTCTTCTTGATGTCATCCTCGGTGCGGAGTGCCACACCAAACGCAGTTACCTTGGCGGTGATCTCACGCCAAACTTCCTTTTTCTTATTAGTTATCGAACTTTGAAGTTTGCTCATAATAACAACTGTTTCATTGGCAATTCCTTCAACCAGACATAGGATGTCGTCCGCTCGGAATTTAGACGTCAACTGATTGTAGGCCTCTAGGCTCTTCCACGCCTTCATGTCTTCCATTGTGTAGAAACTCTTTGTAAATATCAAATAATTTACAATGTCTGGGTAGGACACTGCTGGGAAGCTTGCCGCACTCTTGGACCCTGCTGAATTTGGCAACGCATATGGATCTACATCTACGATTCATAAATTCTCCAAATACCTCTGCCTACTCAACAGATCTAAGAATAAGGTGTCAACATACGGTTGTTTGGCCACCTTGGGTCCTGTCTTTGTAGCCATACTGTGATTCTCAACAACAAAGAAACCAATTTACTGGATCACTGCACATTTACAATGGGTTGCTGCGAGGTACTTGTTTCGTGTTTCTAAGTGAAATATGAAAAAAGATACAGCTGTTTCGAATTTAGAGAAATTTTCTTACGATCTATTTAGATCACCAGAAAATTACATTTTGGAATGTCTTGAATATTAGCCTGTCTATATAGAAGCCTAAATAACAATTTACATACCTCATGCAATGATGCAGAGGTCTCTGTTTACATGATCTTTCTCCAGTCAGTAGATTGCTTCATCATTCATTGTCATACTTGATGTACCACTCAGGATAACCTGGCACCTGATATTAGAGACATAAACTCACGAATGTATTAAAATATAAGTAAATTACAGTTAAATACTCAATTACTAATGTCACGAGACGATCACGGCACACGTAGGAGGGGTTACCCTGGTATTAGCAGGATCCTGGAAGGATAACACACCGATGTTTCTTGAACAAGTTTATTCAGTCTTACTGAAGACCCTGCCCACAGTCCGCCGAGACTCAGTACAACTGTTGTCGTGCAGTATCTATAAAGATGATCAACCAATAATAATCCTCGATGCACAATAATAAAAAACCCTTGCTGCAAACCATGTGTCTTCTCTCTCTGATTGTTCTATCCCTTTTTTCCAATCTGTTTTTCTCATACTCTCATTCAAATCCAAGATTACTACACGATGACTTATTTAGTATGATGGTGACAGTGTGTACACAGTGAGCTGAACTGACATTCCTATAACCAAATCCATTGCTTGACTGACTTATATATAGACTAAAGTTGAAACAATTAGAAGAAAATATTTATGCTGAAGAATGGGACTACATCTGCTGCATAGTGCTTAGAGTAAAAAGGTTGCCGACCATATCACCAGCTATTGGCTGATGCCAAAGATCACTAATGCCAGCCATAGTCACCTGGCGGAGCCACCACATTGACCAACCATGACACTAAATTATCACAGATATGTCATAGTCCCGGAGCGGTATGTCACAAAATGCTTGGACGATTTGCAAAAATTTCTTAATTTTTTGTTAGCCAATTATGATGGTCAGAAATTGTAATGGTCAGAAATCAGGAAGATGTTTTATTCATTAATAAACATGCTAATCTAATTCATACAATGATTATAACAATTTTATTCCGTTATCAAATCCTGTATCCACAAGGCAGTGGGGAGGCACAGGCTTTTTTGATGGTGACCTGCTCTCGCCATGTTATAACACCATCATTGGGTTAATGTAGAATTTGTATAAACGTAGCAGCGCCACTTTTTACATCTTCCACACCCTGGTAGTGTCATTGAAATTGAAAGCAATGGATAAGAATATAATTCATTCATTCATCATCCCTTGACCGGGCCGATCGTAGAGGTGCGCGTTTAGAGGCTTCCACAGAGAGCTTTCTCCATCTGGGACAATTGTGAGCAACATCGCATAATTCCTGTGGCTCTAGACCCGTCCACTCTCGAATGTTGTCCATGTACATTTTTTGTGGTCTTCCTCGTTTTCAGCCGCCTTTGACTGTGCCTTGTAGTATTTCTTTGGCAAGTGTGTTGTGTCTGGTTGTATGACCGAACCATTGGAGTTTTTGGCGTTTTACTGTGGCCAAAAGCGGCTCTTGTGGTCCTGCGGCTTCGGTGATGGCTTGCATTTACTGATATATTTGTTATGTGGTCTCTGTAAGAAATTTACAGGATCCTTCTGAAAAATTTCATCTCAGATGCGGCTATTCTCCTTTTGGACTCGGCTTTCATGGTCCAGCTTTCGCATCCGTATGTCAGCACTGACACAACCAAGCTTTTATAGAGTCGTATCTTTGTTGCCGTTTTGATGTTGTTGTTGCTCCGTATCTTCTTAAGTTTTGCTATAGCTGATGTTGCCAGGTTTATCCATGTGCATATTTCCTGTGGAGTCGCCCTCAGAGGAGATGATCAAACCGAAGTACTGGAATGGTTTTATTTCTTCGAGGTGTTCTCCATTCATTAATATAATACTTCTTGGTGCTATTCTGCTGTTGACCACAATCTTGCTCTTTTCTGCACTTATTTCCATTCCGTAAGCACACGCTCTCCTTTCCAGTGTTGTTGTAAGTTCTTGTAGCTCCTCCTCTGTTCCAGCAACAAGGTCAATGTCATCTGCGAATCGGAGGTTGCTGATCTCTCTTCCGTTTATTTAGTTATAGGTTGAACAGCACTGGCGACAAAAGGCATACCTGGCGTACTCCGACCCATGCTCGAAACGAAACTTCTCCTTCGTGTAACACTGCACTCGTTGACGGTCCATATAGTGATTCGAGTAGTGTCACTAGTCCTTCGTCAATGTTATATTGTCACATTACTCGCCAGAGTCCTTTGTGTCACACACGATCAAATGCCTTTTTGAAGTCGATGTAATTGTGATATAGGTCTTGATGGTGATCAACGTGTTTCTCGATTAACAGTCTTATGTTGAAGATTTGTTCTATTGTGCTTCTTTTCGGCTGGAAGCCTGCTTGTTCTTCTGATAGCAGTTCTTCTGCTTTGCCTTTAAGTCGGTTGAGTATTATTCGTAGGATGGCTGATCAGACTTATAGTTCTTACTGCAGCATAAGTTCCCTTTGGTATCATTATTATGAGCGATTTTGTCCTTTCTCCTGGCCAAGTCTTTGTTTCCCAAATCTTTTGGCATATGATCATATGATCATGACTGCATCTATCATTGATAAGTTCAGTTGGTACGTTGTCTACGCCGGGGAATTTTTGTGTCTTCAGCATTCGGATTGCTTCTTCTACTTCTGCTCGGAGAATGGGCGTATCAGCATTTTCATTTTGAGGCTGTGTTCCGAGGATGTTGTCATCTGTGTTCAATTCATAGTTGCATAGTTCTTTGCAGTACTCGGTCCATCTGTCAAGTACTGCCTTTTTTTCGGTAAGGAGGGTGCTGTTTTTTTTTTTTTTGATGTTTGACGATTGGCTTGACCTTTTTTTGGTGAGGGCTTTCAAGATGGAATAAGCCTGCCTGGGACTGTTTCCCTTCATCCCAGTTTCTATTTCAATGCACTGTTCGTTTATCCAATCGTTCTTTGCTTCTCTTATTCTTTTTCTGTTGTCTTTGTTTAGTTCTCGATACTGTTTGTGAGCTTCTTCGTTGGTGTTTCTTGTCTTTTTCAACTCTCGTCTCTGGTCGCAAAGCTTCTATACATCGTTAGATGCCCATGGCAGACGCTAGATCTTTGGTTTGCCTAGGACTTCCTTAGCTGTGCCAACTGAGTTGACAACGTTGTTGATATTCGGCTCCAAGAAGTTAAGCGCTGCAAATCATCCTCCAGTTGTCGCTTTAAATGCGTTGCAATGTTTGGATCTTGCCGTTTCTCTATGTCAAATCTTATCCGAGGGTTCTTGTTTTTCTGATTCTTCCCGCAACCTCCGATTATTGTCATCATTACAAGATCGTAATCACTTCCTACATCAGCGCCGGGAAAAGTTCTTGTTTTCGGCTTATTGATGCTAGACTTGAATCACTGAGGTGTCAAGATGTAGTCGATCTGGTAGTGTGTTTTCCCGTCAGGAGAATGCCATGTTGTTCTCCTGGATCTCCGGTGTGGGAGAATATGTATATATGTGTATATATATATATATATATATATATATATAATACAATACAAAACCTGACCATGTGGCATCTACTAATACAGTACACTGATTTTAATATTACTGCATGGTATGGCACAGACTAAAGTAAAATGCTATTTTTAAAAGTGTAATAAATACTAATAGAAAACTAGCCTAGATGGAACACACGAATAACATACTTATATAAGTATGTATGTACTATGAAGGCCATACAAATACAAAGCTAGCTTACTTGGAACACAGTAGGGGAAGCTTGGGAGAGTTGGGCCACTTTTTACATTTTTACGTATTGTGCTCTCTCTATTCATGGCAGACTACCATTTCCTGCGGTTGTGATATGTACAGACCATAATATACAATCTGTGTCAGGTGATTCAAAATGCAGGCACGCATGTAGAAAGAGGAGGTGATTGTTGTAAGGTGTCATCCCGACCCAACTCTCCCTGGGAGTGGTGAGAGTTGGGCCATATCCAGGGAGACTTGGGCCATAGCTGAGGACAGCTGGGCCACAAAATCGTAGACTTGGGACAGACATGTAACAACTAACACCCAGTGAAGGAAAATGTGAACAATTTAATTCCAAACTTAAAATGACCATTAATAGATATTAAGAACATGGTCCAGTAGTACTCCACTAGAAAAAGTCAACCTTGATCAGCAAAATATTCCAGTTCTAACTTTTTTAATGATGTCACTGATTATTTGGTCATAGGCCCCTATATCAAATCCTAAAATGGAATTATGCCGTGTTTTAACACATGTTAAAATGACTGTGATATTGAGGCACACTTTCACACTCGTCCCAATCAACAATGTCAACCTGTGCTATGTGATGCACAATACGTGATAGGTTTGATGATGCCTAATAAAGAGACGAATGGAAATCCCATCGTGTGAAGTCACAAGGAAATGTAAATTTTCCTGCTCGACAAGCTGTGCTACCAAGCTGTTGAGGCTCAGGTAGCTTCCTGATGATGTCCTTCTTAGGGAATGATGCTTCATCTTTATCATTAAACATGAATGTAGATATTGTCTGATGACGACTGAATTCTCGTCGAAGAAAAACACCTTCACACTTGTCTCCATCAATAACGTCAACCTGCGCTATATAATGGACACTGCGTGATTTGGCCAACACAAATTTTACAACTGCAAAATCACCTTCAATGACTTGGTAATCTGGCTCATCAGCATCACTTTCACCACTTTCCATGAATGGCACATCTTCAGTATCACTTTCTGATGAAGATGATGAAGTGGGGGATTTCCTTGCTCGGGTTTTGAATAAGGACTTTTTAGCTCTATGTTTGACTGGTTGATTTGACTTTCGTTTTTTAGTGTGCCTAGCAGCTAGTGCGTCTGCTATGCTATTATGTACTGGAGTATCGGTTAGAATCTTTGTATCCCCTCTCTTGCGACCTCTGTTGGTAACCTTTCGTGGACCAGCTTTTGGAAGCGGAACAATATCAGCAGGCGATACATAATGGTTACTTGGCCCTGGCTGAGCTGGAGCTGGTATTGCAGTAGAACTCGGTTCTGGCTGTCAGGCTGGTGTTGCAGTAGAACTCGGTTCTGGCTGTCGGGCTGGTGTTGCAGTAGAACTCGGTTCTGGCTGTCGGGCTGGTGTTGCAGTAGAACTCGGTTCTGGCTGTCGGGCTGGTGTTGCAGTAGAATCTGTTTCTGGCTGGGGAACCGGTGTTGCAGTAGAACTGGGTTCTGGCTGGGGAGCTGGTAGTTGTTCAGCAGGAATTGGATTATTTCTCTCCAACTCCTCTGGAAGATCTCGATCAGTAACTGTGGCTGGCGAAAAGTCTGTTTCGTCGAACAAATCCCGGTTGTAAGGGCAAATGCCAGTACTTTGAAATGCTGACATAATGTTTTTTGCAGTGAGGCCATGCAACCGAGCATGGGCAACAAATTCAGGTATTTCATATATCGTAATATATCTTGAAAGTTTGAAACAGCACACATCGAGAGGTTGAAGCCTATGACTGGTATGTGGTGGCATTGTCAGTAACACTACACCATTTTCTTTAGCCAAGTCAATGGCAGCCAGAGAAATGTGGGCCTCATGGTTATCTAAGATAAGAAGAACTTTATTTTCCTTGCTGCATCACGCGTGGCGAATGAAATGGTTCAGGTAGTCCAGGAATAGGTCCTCGTTGACCCAACCACTTGAATTTGCACCCCCAATACACCCTGGGGGGCCACCTTTGGTGAAATGCTCACGGACATTTTTCCGTAGGAATATTAGCATAGGTAGAACGACACTACCAGCTGCATTGATGCCGTACACTGCAGTGACAAGTTGCCCCCTTTCAGCAGAGGTGATTGACCCCACTTGTTTCACTCCTTTTCCAGCTACAATGTTTTCGGGTGCCGAAACCGTCGTGCATCCCATCTCATCAACGTTATAGATATCGTGACATTCAAACTTGTGCAGGTCCATAATGCTTCCGAGGTTGTCATAGAATTTTCCCACGGTATACCGGTTGAAGGCGCTAGCCCTAGCAAGAGATGTTGCCTCTGGTGTTCGGATTGCAAGACGGTTTCTTTCTTTAAATGATATCCAAAAGTGTTCACCAGTCATTCCATTTTCTTTCCAAGAATTAGGCACAGTCACATTGTTTTTCAAAAGCATATTCCACAATCAATGCATGACATTTGTTTCTAGTCATACCATGAAATTGTTCAGCCAAAGTTTTAATATGTGTTGCCAAGTCAGTTTCCATCTCTTGAGAAAAAATCATGTTTTTCAGTCGACAGTTTCCATAGCCAAACACCTTATTTCGTTCACCATTTTGTCCATTTTCTCCATCATGCTTGTTGATGTATCTCTTGAGAGTCATTCTTGCTATATCAAAGTCCTTAGCAGCTGCACGGATGCTGCATCCTCCCCTGACTTGTTCCATTGCTCTCTGTAGAACATCTTCAGGTGCACCTTGATTTGATCTTCTTTGGTATTTTTGTGGCATCTGGAAAAATTATGACATCACTAAGACAAACTTAAATTAATATTTCGAAAGATGCAGTCTGCAGTTACCAACCAGACCTACAGTAATTCTGCTGCCCACTAACAACTAATGATATAAAATATTTAATATTTAATTTCTAAATAAATTTAATTAATACATTTATAAATATATTAATATATTAATATTTACATATAAAATTCATAAGTTTAGCATCATGGTCTATGTCGGCTGGTGCATTCGGCCTCGGTGACATCAGATATAGGCCCACCTTGTGCTGTGATAGTATTCCTCGCCCCCTGCGGCGGCTCGGAACACTATCACAGCACAAGGTAGCCCTATATCTGATAGTCCCCTCTGCCTCATGCACTAAACTATATGTCCTCAAAGTAATAGGCTTTAGAGAAAAGATCATTCACTAAATGTAAGTGATGGGAGAGTTTGGACACCATGCGGGGAGCCATGGCCCAACCCTCCCATCCCTGAGTGTCCCAACTCTTCCCATACCCGCCATTTTTTATTTCAATCTAAATCTTAAGCACAGGCATTGACCACATGGATTTCGCAAATGCCTTGATGGGAGAGGACTGTCACAGCTATCTTGCAGAACACCCAAGAACAGTGTACTGTATATAGTATTGAAGAGATATAAAATTGCTTACCTTAGAGTCCAATTTTTACTATTTTGTGCATAAAATGTTATTTCTGTTAAAAACATGGACAGCAAGCCTGAACTTGTCAAGCCCCTTCTATCAATAAAAAGATAATGTCTTGTACTTCAAATAGATGGCAGCACCTGTCCACAACAACTTGCAACTTCCATGAAATTGGGGGTGGCCCAACTCTCCCTGTGGCCCAACTCTCCCAAGCCTCCCCTAATATATCTTTATCAATACTAAACAAAGTAACTCTGTCTGTCTGTCTATCTACATAAAACCATACTAATATAACATAATGCAGTAATTTAAAACTGCATATAACTAAGAATCCCGTACTAACACAAAGCTAACCTACACGGAACACACTAATATAATGTAACTGTGGCATCGCATGAAGACGGAAAATGGTGATTTCCTTTATTTCGTATAACACAGGGAAAAAAACCCTGT
This sequence comes from Lamellibrachia columna, assembly GCA_963662155.1. NCBI lineage: Eukaryota > Metazoa > Annelida > Polychaeta > Sabellida > Siboglinidae > Lamellibrachia > Lamellibrachia columna. Next base: position 24,678,286 of record OY759267.1, read on the forward strand.
AAAACATACAAAAATATTATTACTACATGCACTACTACAATGGGTGCAACAGAGTCAAAAACATATTCCCTGCATAACATTGATACGTAATGATTACCTATAGATTATCTCAGACACCAAATAGCAGGCTGGCACCTGTGTTATTTGTATCTAGATTTCTATCCAGCAATACTCCATGTCAGACTTCGTACCAACAACATACATAGGTTTATAGTCTTTAAACACTGTGTTCCCAGGTTGGAAATACAGTCAGATGAACCCTAAGTACCAATAACGCCGTATCAACTCCTTAAACACTGCGTACCCAGGTTGGAAATACAGTCAAATGAACCCTAAGTGCCAGTAACGCCGCGTCAACTCCTTAAACACTGCGTACCCAGGTTGGAAATACAGTCAAATGAACCCTAAGTGCCAGTAACGCCGCGTCAACTCCTTAAACACTGCGGTCCCAGGTTGGAAATACAGTCAAATGAACCCTAAGTACCAGTAACGCCGCATCAACTCCTTAAACACTGCGGTCCCAGGTTGGAAATACAGTCAAATGAACCCTAAGTACCAGTAACGCCGCATCAACTCCTTAAACACTGCGTTCCAAGGTTGGAAATACAGTCAAATGAACCCTAAGTACCAATAACGCCGCATCAACTCCTTAAACACTGCGGTCCCAGGTTGGAAATACAGTCAAATGAACCCTAAGTACCAGTAACGCCGCGTCAACTCCTTAAACACTGCGGTCCCAGGTTGGAAATACAGTCAAATGAACCCTAAGTACCAGTAACGCCGCATCAACTCCTTAAACACTGCGTTCCAAGGTTGGAAATACAGTCAAATGAACCCTAAGTACCAGTAACGCCGCATCAACTCCTTAAACACTGCGTTCCCAGGTTGGAAATATAGTCAAATGAACCCTAAGTACCAATAACGCCGCATCATCTCCTTAAACACTGCGTACCCAGGTTGGAAATACAGTCAAATGAACCCTAAGTACCAATAACGCCGCGTCAACTCCTTAAACACTGCGTACCCAGGTTGGAAAAACCTTCAAATGAACCCTAAGTACCAATAACGCCGCGTCAACTCCTTAAACACTGCGTACCCAGGTTGGAAATACAGTCAAATGAACCCTTAGTACCAATAATGCCGCGTCAACTCCTTAAACACTGCGTTCCCAGGTTGGAAATACAGTCAAATGAACCCTAAGTACCAATAACGCCACGTCAACTCCTTAAACACTGCATTCCCCGGTTGGAAATCCAGTCAAATGAACCCTAAGTACCAATAACGCCGCGTCAACTCCTTAAACACTACGTACCCAGGTTGGAAATACAGTCAAATGAACCCTAAGTACCAGTAACGCCGCATCAACTCCTTAAACACTGCGGTCCCAGGTTGGAAATACAGTCAAATGAACCCTAAGTACCAGTAACGCCGCATCAACTCCTTAAACACTGCGTTCCCAGGTTGGAAGTACAGTCAAATGAACCCTAAGTACCAGTAACACCGCGTCAACTCCTTAAACACTGCGTTCCCAGGTTGGAAATACAGTCAAATGAACCCTAAGTACCAGTAACGCCGCGTCAACTCCTTAAACACTGCGTTCCCAGGTTGGAAATACAGTCAAATGAACCCTAAGTACCAGTAACGCCGCGTCAACTCCTTAAACACTGCGTTCCCAGGTTGGAAATACAGTCAAATGACCCCTAAGTACCAGTAAAGCCGCGTCAACTCCTTAAACACTGCGTACCCAGGTTGGAAATACAGTCAAATGAACCCTAAGTACCAATAACGCCGCGTCAACTCCTTAAACACTGCGTACCCAGGTTGGAAATACAGTCAAATGAACCCTAAGTACCAATAACGCCGCGTCAACTCCTTAAACACTGCGTACCCAGGTTGGAAATACCTTCAAATGAACCCTATGTACCAATAACGCCGCTTCAACTCCTTAAACACTGCGTACCCAGGTTGGAAATACAGTCAAATGAACCCTTAGTACCAATAACGCCGCATCAACTCCTTAAACACTGCGTTCCCAGGTTGGAAATACAGTCAAATGAACCCTAAGTACCAATAACGCCGCATCAACTCCTTAAACACTGCGTTCCCAGGTTGGAAATACAGTCAAATGAACCCTAAGTACCAATAACGCCGCATCAACTCCTTAAACACTGCGTTCCCAGGTTGGAAATACAGTCAAATGAACCCTAAGTACCAATAACGCCGCATCAACTCCTTAAACACTGCGTACCCAGGTTGGAAATACAGTCAAATGAACCCTAAGTACCAATAACGCCGCATCAACTCCTTAAACACTGCGTACCCAGGTTGGAAATACAGTCAAATGAACCCTAAGTACCAATAACGCCGCATCAACTCCTTAAACACTGCGTTCCCAGGTTGGAAATACAGTCAAATGAACCCTAAGTACCAATAACACCGCATCAACTCCTTAAACACTGCGTTCCTTGGTGAAGTGCTAAAAATGCAGCTACAATTAATAAAAATTTGATGTACTCCATGCAAAACACAGCATCAGTTATGTAAACCAAGCGTCTCATTCTCTACCAATACACTACTTGTACTGACAGTAAATGTACACCAATCATATGTATCAATACACTACTTGTTCTGACTGATAGTACTTGCACACCAATCATCTGTTCCAATACACTACTGACAGTAAATATACACCAATACATTACTTATTCTGACTGATAGTACATGTACACCTAACAGATTCAATTCACCTTTCACTCATCCAGGGGTGGAAATCAGCACACTTGCCTCTGACAGACACCCCAGTATCCGAAAGACCTTGGCTGATAGATCAGACATGAGTACAAACTATGTCACAGTTTATGGCAGTTTGATGTGTGGCAGGTGCAGAAAAGTGACATAAGTTTTTCTCATGAATGGCAAACTTCTTCAATTTCTCATAGGTGTTAGAGCTGCTTGAGTCATCCTCGGTTTTGTCACTGTTATCACAGTATGCATCAAGTCTTTGTTCTCACTGAATCTGATGGAAGCTTCACATAGGAGTAGTCATGACCAATGTTCATTGGTGCAATAATGTCATCCGTCACTACAGCAGCATTCGTGAAATGTCGCAGTTGAAATATCGTTACCGGATCGATTTGCATTTCAGCATCAGTTGTCGATGGTGTCACAGCAGTAGTAGCAGTGATGGCACTAAAGGTGACATCCGTAATGTCAAGATTGACAGCATCACCCGTTGCGCTGGATGCTTCAAAACTAGTACCTGTACTTGTACGAACCAATGGTGAATCCTTCATCTGAAAAGATTACACATACAGTGACTTGAAAATTTTACAAAATTCATCTTTTGCATAGTAAAAATGAATCACAATATGAGAAAATTTCTCTTGTATATATTATTTTTAGAATATAAGAGTGCCCGTGTCATATAGAATATATAAAGTAATCAACCACCGGGAAAAACATTTTCCCTATGGAGCCATGTTAATTCAACCAATGGGTGTTGCGCTGATCTCTTAATGTTTTTAATGAATCTGTTTGGTCAGTTTGACGGATGCCACTGGTAACATAACCAAACGCATGTAACCAAAATTGTAGCAAAATAACTCCAAAGTGCATTATATTATCTAATCAACATTGCACTATTTTCAATGGGCCAGGGAGGTCAAAATCCTATAAAGGGTCCAAATTCCATAATGAAATATGGATTCATAGGTACACTTTCTATGAAGTTCTTTATTTTATATCTGACACCCGATTTAGATAACAATGCATGAATATTGTTATTGGACCAACCGCAGATCTATGCTTGTGACATATTTACCTTATAAATGCTGCACACGCATACCTGCTCACCTGCCTTCACGTATATATATATATATATATATATATATATATATATATATATATATATATATATATATATAATTATTAGGTATTATACTGAAAGCATCTGCTAGATAGTATGGTGCATGGACAAAAGCCCCTCCCGACAAAAGCCCCACAGACATAAGCCTGTTTCAGTTCAATTATACTGTTCATGACTGTTGCTGTAATACACAGAGACAAGATATTGTCATGAATATACTTCAGGCATGTGGTCAATTCCATTCCAGAATTGGAATTGACCCTCAATTCCAGTTCTGGAATTGGAATTGATTTTCGAAAATTAGTTGGAATTGGAATTGATTTTTGTTTGGAATTGATTTTTTTTATTAATGACTTGATACTGTTAATCTTTACCCTTATATTTACTTCTAAAATCATATTTGTCTGCTATTAGCATGTCACCCTGAATCTGGTAACAGCCAGGAAGCTGTCAACATTACAGCATAGACACTGTCTACTCTGTTATTGAATCATTGTGAATAAGAACAATATAATCAAGCATTTGCATCAAAAAGAAATACTAAGTTACTGTAACAGACAGTAAAACCCAAATCAGACCATTCAGGTCTCATTTTCTTTCTCAGTGGACAAGGTATATTTACAGAGATTGCCAAGTAAGGGCACCTGCCTGCTCATTCCCTTTGTGTGAGAGAGGAAGCCTGCCCCACTTGAATGCAGCCTCTTGTTTATTCAAGCCTAATGTTCAGCCCACAAGTTTCCCAAACTAAACAGGTCACTGGAGTGGGTATGAGATGATCTTGTCACCAGTTGTCTTCTAGGTATCATTGATAGTCAGATCAGTGGTGGAAGATGGGTTCTTGGGGTGATGCTTTCACGAACAGTGGTGGACTGTAACGAGTCAGAGATCAGTTGGTTTGGGGTGCCCCTTGTAGTAACTGCCTTAGTTTTTAATGGTCCTCACAGTCCTTGGCAGCTTCTATCCGTGCCGTGTCACTATCATGGTTGCAGGCAGCAACCATGACCCTGGACCCGATATAAATGGGAAACTGTTCAAAACTCAGATTAACGACCCAACTGTTCAGGGCTGTCTAAAATGTCTGGTTTTGTTAGCAAAAATCCAGGAGAGGTCGCAGCAGAAAGTACATATGAAATGGCTGAATGCCATTTTAAACATTTTTATGGCAAACCTGATATATATACTATATATATATATATATATATATATATATATATATATATATATATATATATATATATATATATATATACACTGCTCCTTAACTAATGCTGCTTTGTGTCCTCTGGTTCTACTGCCTTCTTTAAGTTTGAAGAACATATTCCTATCAACATCCTCATAACCGATCACTATTTTAAACACTTCTATTTGGTCTCCTCTTAGTCTCCTTGTCTCTAGTGTTGTCAAACCACATTGTAAAAAGCGGTTTTCATAACTAAGGTCTCTCAATTCTGGAATAATTTTAGTTGCTCTTCGTTGTATTCTTTATAGCTTGTCTGTGTCCTTCTTACGATACGGCCTCCATTCTTGTATACACTATTCCAAATGTGATCTAACTTTTGCTTTGTACAGGGGTACATTGGGCTTCCGAGATGGTTTTGCAACTGTAGGGAGAGGCGTTGTCATGTCTTGGCAAATTGACAAATATCATTGTCACTTCGCATTGAGTCCTTTGGGCACAATGATCTGTGGCATTGTACGACTGCTCGGCAATTTCCGCTTCACGAGTGGCTGCTCGAGAAATTTGCTGTCTGCGAACTCCTGCACGCGTATGTTTGACGATCCTTTCGCAGAGTGGAAGTGATGACTTCTTGATGTTTTGTACATGGAAATGGACCTGCTGGGCGAAGTCGAAACTGTAATGGTTTCTCCCCGCAAAGCTGCATGCAGAATGTCGACCAGGTGTGACATCAGGTGGCATTTTGTCCTTCACAACCTTGCACAAGTCAGTGTAATGTGACCGCTCTGTTGTGGCTCGTCGCAGATGTTCCTCGTAGCACTCTTCTCACTATCTGGCAAATTGAACAAGCTTCATTACCCCTTTCTGGTAGTACCAGCAGAGATCTGTCGCTGGTCTCATCGTGACAACAAACGGGAGAAGCTGCTGCCACAGCCTTCAAAATGTTCGCAGAGACACCTTGCGTGTACCTGCGACAGCAACAGCACAGCAGTACTGCGTATATACTCGCTCAGGTTGTTAAACTGGGAGTGACACTGGGCATAGCGCCCCCTAGTGACTAGTTAAACAAATATATAAATAGATAAATCCACCAGGGTTACATTCTTCATGCATTTGGTGGGCAGCAGCTTAACGTCTGTCTTGTCTTGGCCGATTCCATGAATATAGCGAGATTTCGCGACAGACCCTGAAGCCGTGGTGATAAAAATCAGTTTGCTTTGATTTCCGCACTTTCTGCTGTCCTCTGCGCGAAGCTGTAGTGAACGTCGACAGGTGCATCCCATAAGACAGCTTTGCGAGTATAGCAATGTCAAGTTCATCATGAGTCATGCCCAGGAACTGAATGCGAACATCGGCCAGTTCATCCACCGAAAACCGACCGTGGCAAGGCTGGCCATCAAACAACTTACATCTGCAGTTCAGCTGGAATTCTGGCTCGGTTTCCATCGCATCGCCGTTACCGCGAGGCATGATCTCATCCGCCAAGTGTTTAATAGCCCCAGGGAACGCAACCTGGTCATCGTCATCAGTAGTGATGGTCACACTGGCATTCGCAGTGTGAGTGTCACTGCCGACACCAGCTGTTCCGCTCCCCTTCGGCTCAACTTCATCCCCGCTCAACTCGGTCTCAGACAAATCGGAGTCATCGTCACCACTGGCGATCAGGCGGGTGACGAAATAGTCATTCACTAGTTCAGACAGAACGTCTTTACTTGCTATTTTGTGCATATTCAACAACATCGGCGAGTTAAGACAACGAGCTACATCGTCCGGGTTCGATTCGTCCGCCATCTTGGATTTTTGCAAATCGTCAACACCAAGAAAATCCTTTACTGGAAGCGGTAATTTCACTTGAATATGTAAATACACCACGATACGTAATTCTGTAATATATACAGATATAACCCTTTAATGCCCACACAAAAGCATGTAAGAAAAAAATTTAAATGCTGTGAATTTGCTATTATGTGGACCCTGAATTCAAATTGCCAATCAAAACATCATGTAAATGACCTTGACCTAGTTTTTTTTATGTATCATGCTACATTGGGCATTAGATGAGGTATAAAAAAATTAATGCACTATAAATGACTTACAACTATTACATCTAACCTACATCTGTTCACAGATGAGTAACATAGTTTAAATGGTAGCACACATAAATGTATGCCTGCGTTTGCATGCAGGCAATACTACATGATAAAATGTGTTCATCGTCCCATCGGTGACAGTACATCAGGTTCAGGCAAAGCCTGAGTTGCACTTGCTGCACTTCACATAGGAAAACGCCGCTTTTCCTGGGCAGAGTGCACATCTCTGGCGTTTCTTCTCCCACAGAAGCTGATGGTCGAGACATTCCTTTCTGGCGTTGTCATCTGGGTGTCCCTGAACCTTCCTTTTCTTTTTTGGCGGCCCCTGCGCTTCGAGCGATGGTCTTCCCCTCTTGCGTTTTCCAGCTGCCACAAGACCACTAGCGATTTTCGCCTGGAAGATTCTAAGTGGCATGGTTTTGGAACTACAATGGAGCTCCTTCTGGTACCTGCGGTATAGTAACTATGCATTGGAAACGGCCAAGATGATTGTGTGCAGCCAGATGTACAAGTACCAGCGTCTGGATTTGACAGTTGGTTTGTACATGGCGCATAACGTGCCTAGCTTGTCAACACCTCCCATGTACGTGTTTTAGGTCTTGACGATGTTGGGCCTTGGGGCTTCAACTTAGGCGTGCATCTTTCTGTCATAGCGTTTCACCTTGTCGAGAGGTTCACGTCCGACAAAGGATGATACCAAGTTCACCGCTTGGTTGTCGTACCAACGTACTGCTGTAATGCTTCCGTTCCTTGGCGATGATCAACTGAACCCTGGCCATTCTTCTTCAGCTGTTTTTCGGACAACAGCAATGAACAGAAATCCATCCCCTTTGAGTTTCTCAACAAGTGGAATGCTTGTGAAGTAGTTGTCGGCACTGATCTTGAAGGTGTGATTTGGCGCTAATGTTGACACCAGTTTCAGGACAACGTCCCCGCTCATTCCAAACTGTGACGCATTTCATTCAGTTGGTTCCTTGCCCTGATACAAATCAAAGTCGTACATGAACCCAGACACCCCACATCTGCCCCACAGTTGGTTCCTTGCCCTGATACAAATCAAAGTCGTACATGAACCCAGACACCCCACATCGGCCCCACAGTTTGAATCCCCACTTGTGCGGTTTCGCAGGTAGGAACTGTCATAACAAGGATTTCCCTTTGAAGGCTACCATTATTTCGTCAACAGATTGATACTCTTCATGTGTCACTTTTAGACGGTTCTTTCTTAGCTCTTCTGTCCACGGATGCAGTTTCCAGTATTTGTCTGCCTTCTCAGCTTCAGTAGGTGTTGTATTGTCAACGAAATGGACACTTGTCATCAGCGATTCGAACCGGGTTCGCGACATTACATCTGCCACTGCTGGGTATCGGCAATCTTCCTCCCAGTAGCATCTGACATCTGAACCAAACCCATTCGGGGTGTTCCAGCTCCAACTTGGTTGTCTTGATTGATACGCCATTTTTCTGCACACTGTATAGGTTTGTATGATACGCAGCCTTGTCCATCATGTCATCAGTAATGAAGAGTTTGAAGTACATGTACGGCGTCAGTTCGCGAGCTGGGGGTTCCATTGGATCGGGAACGAATGCAGCATCAGGCGGTACAAATGCGCCATCCTCCCTCTGGTATGGTCGATGATTTGTTCGATATGTCGATAATGGCTCATCATCACTTGAACTAAAGTAGCCATCAATGTTACGTTCTGGTGCTTCTTCTTCGTCGATCGCCAACTCAGTTATTTCTTCGTCATCACTGCTTTCAAAGTCACTTTCATCTCCATTGAGAATAATCTCGAGAGCATCTTGCGCTGTATATACTCTGCTCATCTGAAAAAAGTAATAAACATGTTTTTTATTAATAAACACAATAGTTGTAATAATAATAAGTCTTACAAATCACACATAATCTAGTATAACGTTAGAAAAGTGAACGTTTTGTTGAGGACGCACGAACGTTAAATTTTTTTAATGAAATGGTATAATAATAACGAATAAAAGTGATGTAGATTATCTCTATTAAACTTTCATAAGCCTAACAACAGCTACGTTGACGTCTGTGAACATTGAATGCTCACTGCTAATCCAAATGCCAATGTAACTAAATCCGGGCTACGGATGACAGTGATATATTGCTTGCTTAGCTGTCTAGTGTAGCATGTATGATACAACATATAAAAGTCAGTTGCAGCAAAACTTGTTCACACTGCGTTGTCAGGCTGTAACCATTATAGACACTGAGTGGCATGTTACGACATTATCGATTATTTGTAATAGATACTCAACATGAGTTCGTAAAATGTGGCATTAATCTGAGACAAAACTGGCGGTACTTGCAAAATGGTGGAGCACAGTTTCCTGTCACTCAGAAATTAGTTAATGCAAACCCACAATATGTCGCTACTATCATTTCTGCAATCTAACTACATGTATCATAAAAGATACATTGGGCATTTAGGATTGTATGGCATTATATGTTGAGTAATTAATGTAGATAAATGATGATCATATATGATACATGGGGCATTAACTACACCAGCAAAACAGCAAACTAAACTATATTCTATCTATGTAAGCACTTCAATCCAACTACAACCTTGCAACAACAAAACTCCAAAACTTTCGATAACTATCCTACGCACTCAATATCATCTCAACGTATTTGTGCGCACTGCAGCTACATAGAGGCACGCTTAAAATAGCTTTCCAGTAGTATGCCATATATGGGCATATCAAGTACTACTCAAAACATGTAACTGTTTGCAAAGTAGTGCGTAATTCTGTTTAAAATTGGGTGATCTGTGAAAAATACTAAGGTCATAAAAACAAACAAAAATGAGCAACTTACACTCGGAAAAAGAGAAAACTGCTTCATAAGTACATATATGAGTATATTAGTTGAAACATCGTAGGGAAATCCCCAAACCGACCCGGTGAAGCGAATTTACCATTATGACGCTTTTACTCGCAATTTCATTCAGCGACTTCCGACGGGTTTTCTCAAGACCGCCACACATATGCAGTGTCTATAATTAGTTCCTTAATATAGTTACAGATGACTGTCAAAATAAATGTTCCCTAACCTAATAGTAATACTTCATGACAACCCATGAAACCAAAATAACAATGCTCACCCCAACTGGGCACTGCAGGCCTAACCAAAAGTGTTATAATGTGTCTGAGCACGGACTCAGTGCAACCACATCCTGCATTTTACAGGGGGTCATCACTGTCCCTGCATAATGTATTTTGTCCATCATAATACATTAACTATGTAACAGTACTAAACATGAATAAACTTAACTTTCTAACCTGTTCTACCAGCTACTGGCAAAATGTCATTAACAGCCCTAGCTGTTAACAGACACCTGGTGGGGACATTCCTCCCTAAGGTCCAGACAGTTCATTTGCTCCCCATCTTCTTAGCACATCAGTAATCCAAGTCACTATTAAGTAGTTATAACTGAACATATAAATATGTTTACATAGAAAGATGAACAATTGGGTAGTAGACATTTTGGTACCATTATACATTGAAAGTATTTATTTTCTAAGGTATAACATAGTGTTTAGAAACTTACGAAAACAGGGTTGTTGTCTTGTTGACAGTGGGATCAGGCCTGGCCCACTGGGACACAGCCCCTCCCCCTGACCACATGTTTCATTGGTTTTGATTGGTAATGGATATGTTAACTTGGCTCTGATTGGTTCAGTTATAGCTGGCAATCAAAAGTAGGTGACTCTATATTTGCATATTTGTCGTAGTCAAAAGCACATACTTCTTCTACTACTGCTACACTGCGGCAATGCTGTGGCTTCACACCTATATATATTAGGCATGAAACCACAGTTAGCCAGCAATGACTGTGTTACCCAAAGCACTGCAGCTGTGAAGCTAATGCTGTGCCAGGAGGCTGGACACCACTAGCATTGATGCTATGCATCTATGCTGTGTGGTTATGCAGTGCTAGGTTGACGTCAACCGTCTAGCACTGCATAAACCAGTGTCCGGACACTGGTTGCAGTTACAGCATGCATAGCTATACAGCGTCCGGACAATGGGTGCATGTATAGCTAGCATAGCTATACAGCATATATAAATGTGCTACATACACTCTCTTTCTCTAAGGTTACAAATCATTTCTCTACTGTCTGAACTTATTATTTTCATAATACAATCTACAATAATCAAATGTCTCTTCATCTGAATAAGTGTCACTTTCATCACTTTGCTCTAGTCAAGCATTGTTTGTTGCCTGATCGCACAGTACAACATCTTCCGCAGTTAGTTCATCGTCATCCATCCTCATTCGTGGTCGCTTGTTGCGTGGCTCAACGACGTCCAGGAAGTCACACAGTTCCTCATCACTCGAGCTGCTGCTCTCTGTCTCATTCACCGGATACACATAGCCATGGAACAAATTTTTCCATATAGCTGGATTCAGTGGTTTCTTAGCCATTTTCAAGAAGCCAGCTGGCTTCGTGAACTTATACTCTATCATTCTTGACGCGAATGCCTGCCGCTCCAAAGCACCACCATCCTTCCAGAAAGGATAGTTCGCTGTAATGAACAGCGGTATCCGTGGAACACGCGCAGCACCCTTGTTCTTGACAGCAACTTCTGTCACAGTTCCCTCTGCCAACTTTTTGAAAGTCTGCAGGGTTTCGTCTGTGAAGCTGGGTTCTTCAATTAATCCCAGAGAGCACTGCGCGAGCTCCATGAACGGGAAGCTGGTGGTGCCTTGAATGGTTGCAGGATACTTGAACAGTAACGCAATGCTACGAATGATGAAACTCTTGCCACTGTTGGGCACACCATGCAGGAACATTAGGTTAGTTTTCTGCATTTGCATCGTTAGTATGCGCCATACATCTGACACGAATGACTGCAGTGAATAACCATGGAAGGAAAGGAGGTGGCGAATTAGTCTCATAGAGACGTCAACATCGAGGTACCCATCATCGGATTCGAATTTCTCCCATCCAATGTTGCCATAGCGGGTCTTAAACCCCTGCATTACTTCCAAAGACTTATCAACAGCAAATGCTTTGTAGCAAATGGAGTCGAACATTGGATGAGTGAGGGCACGCTCAAATGTTGACGTATCTGCTGCCGCCAACGCACCTTCAATCAAACTCTCACGTGTCGCGTGGCCAAATGTTGTAATCAGCCACTTCACGTACTTGTAGAGATTCATACTCTTACCGCTGGGCATCTTGAAGTCGTGTTCGTTCTCTACAGCGTTACTGGGACCAGCAACTGCACCATCATTGATAAGTGCAGGTGGATCCCTTTCAACATGCTGTTCGAACACCCAACTGCTGAAACCATCCATCAACTGACAAATCGGCACACGCCAAGTTATCCTGGGTTCTTGGGTCAAATAATTGGCCCAACTCCCTGGGAATTTCGTGGTCTGTGTGAACGGTATTTGACAACCGGACGTTACAGCTTTGTGTTGCGCCACAACATTCGACCACATGGTGTCAACACCTGGACAACACTTTGACAGAAAAGTCAGATGGAAATGCTCATATCGTGACCATGGCTTTTTGTCATTGCACGTGTCCGGCCCATGGAACACGACATGAGCATCTCTCTTACTGACGAAGTTCATAAGTTTCATGCTCGCGGAATACAAGTTAGCACCACTACGCACCTGTTCATCGGCCTCATAGTTTGTCATTATGAAGCAGTGGAAACCTTTATCGCCAAACGTCACATAGTCTGGCCTCTCTTTACGAATGTTGTCCACCATTTTCTGCGTAGACCCATTCCAGCTGGAATTGTTCGCAGTTCGTGGCACGTACAGGCTGAACTGGTTACGGGCCAGCCATGGATACACTGCCTGATACATGGTCAACCCATGATCTACAAATCGAAGGATTCCATTATTTCTTGCAACATTCTTATTATTGCATATAACTGAACAAAACTATAACCGAATGCAATCATTCTTCTGGCTCTTCTTCTTTGACCTGCAATCAACGATTGTAAATCATGTTAAGTTTGAATTTACTGTCATCTGTCGTTATGTTTGACGCGTAGTTACGTAGTCCAGTTGGCCATTGACAGAGCTGAGTGCGTCTGTGATCATGAACGGCACTGAATTTGTCCCGGTAGAAGTCGGTCTGCGCAGGCATGAACCCGGCATATTGAGGCGACCCGCTTAACGTTTCAATTTGAATGGTGCATTCGTACATGCAGGTTATCTGCCAGCAGATGTTGCCGGTTTTGTTTTCGGAATTCAAAATCGGTGGTATCGCTAGGACCGCTATCGGAGGCGGTGCGCTAGGGAACATTGGCATTTGCGACAGAACACTTCGACCAGGTGTAGGCATTTGTTCGTCTTTGTAGTCTTTAGAGTCGTCGTGATTCGGACCCGGACGTTTCGAGAAATTCATCGTTTTCCCGTCCGGTCTGAACATGTTGCGCATTGCACCATGGACCTCTATGGGCAGCAGCCTGTCTATGCTCAGAATAGGTCCATCCACCAACGTGTCTCCATGCATTGTGAACGCCATGTTATTGTACCAATATGGATTGGAGTTCAACCATGTGTACTGCCATGTCTGCCCTGGATTCAGGAATTTTATTTCCTGTGTGTTCCACAGAGAAAGCAATTCATCAAGGTGCATTGACTGGTGAGCAGCGTTCATATCTTTGTTGAACTGCTGCTTAAACCATTCTCTGTGAACAATTCTCTGACTCGTTATGTGTTTCAACTGACCCTCTTCCCGTGTACTAGGCAAGTTGTGTTTCATGTTAGCATTAGGCAGAGTAGTTTGCCACTGACTTTGCTGGAACAGTCCTTGTTTGCTGTCAACATAGGTTAACAGCTGCGGCCTACTATCGAACAAGAAACTCGTATGCACGCTGCCTCCCACCTGCGTTTTTTGGTCTATAAGTGGCAAAACATTTGTTACTTTGAACCCGGCACTCGATATCCTCCAGGATGCAGACGGCGTTAGGAATGTCTCCATTTCAGCCCGAGTCATTGACCCATTTAGATAGCCGTACGGAATCTCAAAACACGTGTGGTGAATTGTTAGTTTAGCCAGATCACCATCGTACGTGCCTGTCATTGGCACGTAGTCCCACACACCAAATGCATTCTCTGAATTAGTTACATAGTGTTGGAACGTTCTACTGAAACTTAGCGTTCTGATTCCCGCTGTATCGGCGTGACTAGGTTGCAGGTTACCTAAGGTCACCGCTCCTACAGCTGTGTCTCCCGGTCCTACTTGGGGCTCTCCCCCGTCCTGTTCCATTCTAGCTGAGTCAAAGGATAAGTTTTCACCTAATATTGTACTTCCTGCGTAAGCAGACCCGTCTTTATGAAATAAACCTCTTGAATCTACAGTTAAATCTAAATCGTCATCTGGCGCTGCATTAGCTTTAGCCTTTTTTACAGCAGCTGCTTGCTGTTCGTCTTCTGCTTTGCGTTTAGCTTCCCTTCTTAACATACCATCACTTGCGTAGTTTGTTAGCGTGTCAATGAATTCTTTCCCTTGTATTATCGCGCTTATAACAGTCCCACTAGTACTCTCTGTATTCCTTAAGCAGTCAACTAATTCGGCATCTGCCGCTCTAGTAGTAATGGACGGATTACCGTATTGAATGTCATGAACCCGACAACATTCGTCTATAGAGCTTAGTGGTTCAGCGTTTAAATCGGTTGTGAAAGGCCCGCAATAGTTATGCCCTGGATAATGTAATGGCATACTTACCGCGGAGCTTAGCCTTCAAGTCCTCGGAATTTTTTCTGATTCGATCCATTGCGTGGCCTTCGGCTGCACATCCAACAACAGTTGTGGCGGCACTTTCTGAGCCAGCCCTTATATAGCATGAATGAAACAAAGGCGCTTATTGGCTAATGTAATTCATTGGAAGATGTGTCCACGGCTGTTATTGGAGGGGCATTTGCATACGTACAGTATTTGAAAACACAGTACGTAGCACATTAACCCTGCCTTGGAGCAGTGCGAGCTAGCCAGCGTGAAACTGCAACCAGTGTCCGAAATGTGCTACACACTCTCTCTAATCTCTAAGGTTACATTTGTTTCCTCTACTTGTTGAACTTATTATTTTCATACCAAATGGTTGAAGCTTCAACATGCATAGCTATACAGCATTTATAAATACATGTTTCTTCATCAGAGTCACTTTCACTGCTGTCACTTTGTTTTAGTCAAGCATTTTGTGTTGCCTGATCACACAACACAACGTCTTCTGCTGGAACTGCTTGATTCCATCTCGTCGACCGGATACACATACCCATGAAACAGATTCTTCCAGATAGCTGGATTCAGTGGCTTTTTAGCCATTTTCAAGAAGCCAGCTGGCTTAGTGAATTTGTACTCGATCATTCTGGATGCGAATGCTTGTCTTTCCAGTGCACCACCATCCTTCCAGAAAGGGTAGTTTGCTGTTATGAACAGCGGGATTCGTGGAACATGCGCAGCGCCTTTGTTTTTGACAGCAACTTCTGTCACAGTGCCCTCTGCCAACTTTTTGAAAGTTTGCAGTGTTTCATCGGTGAAGCTGGGTTCTTCGATCAATCCCAGAGAGCACTGCGCGAGTTCCATGAACGGGAAGCTGGTGGTGCCTTGAATGGTTGCTGGATATTTGTACAGCAACGCAATGCTGCGAATCAAGAAACTCTTGCCACTGTTTGGCACACCATGCATGAAAAGCAAGTTAGTTTTCGGCATTTGCATTGTAAGGATACGCCACACATCTGACACAAATGTCTACAGTGAGTTGCCATGGAAGGAGAGGAGGTGACGGATTAGTCTCATAGAGACGTCAACATCGAGGTACCCATCATCAGACTCGAATTTCTCCCATCCAATGTTGCCATAGCGGGTTTTAAACCCCTGCATGACTTCCAAAGATTTATCCACTGCAAATGCTTTGTAGCAGATGGAGTCAAACATTGGATGGGTAAGGGCACGTTCAAATGTTGACGTGTCTGCTGCCGCCAACGCTCCCTCTATCAGACTTTCACGCGTAGCATGGCCAAACGTTGTGATCAGCCACTTCACGTATTTGTAGAGGTTCATACTCTTACCGCTAGGCATTTTGAAATCATGTTCATTGTCAGCAGCATTGCTGGGACCAGCTACGGCACCGTCATTGATGACCGCAGGTGGATCTTTTTCCACATGTTTCTCAAACACCCAACTACTGAACCCGTCCATCAGTTGACAGATCGGCACACGCCAAGTGATCCTGGGTTCTTGGGTCAAGTAATTGGCCCAACTTCCCGGAAATTTGGTCGTTTGTGTGAACGGGATCTGACAACCCGATGTCACGGCTTTGTGCTGAGCAACAACGTTTGACCACATGGTGTCTACGCCTGGGCGACATTTCGACAAGAACGTCAGATGGAAATGCTCATATCGTGACCATGGTTTTTTGTCATTGCAAGTGTCCGGACCATGGAACACGACATGAGCATCTCGCTTACTGACGAAACTCATCAGTTTCATGCTAGCTGAGTACAAGTTGGCACCACTAGGCGCCATTTCATCTGCCTCATAATTGGTCATTATAAAGCAATGAAAGCCCCTGTCACCAAATGTCACGTAATCCGGTCTTTCTGCACGAATCTTGTTCACCATGGTTTGCGTGGACTCATTCCAGTTCGAATTGTTTGCCGTACGAGGTACGTACAGGCTAAATTGGTTACGTGCCAGCCATGGATAGACGGCCTGATACATGGTCAAGCCATGATCTACAAATCGAATGATTCCATTATTTCTTGTAACATTCTAATTATCGCATATAACTGTACAAAACTATAACCGAATACAATCATTCTTCGGGCTCTTCGTCTTTGACCTGAAATCAGCGATTGTAAATCATGTTCATTTTTAATTTACTGTTATCTGTTGTTATGTTTGACGCATAGTTACGCAGCCCTGTTGGCCATTGACACAGTTGAGTACGTCTGTGAGTGTGAACGGCATTGTATTTGTCTCGGTAGAAGTCAGTCTGCGCAGGCGTGAACCCGGCGTACTGCGGTGACCCACTTAACGTTTCAATTTGAATGGTGCACTCGTACATGCAGGTTATCTGCCAGCAGATGTTACCGGTTTTGTTTTCGGCATTCAAAAGTGGTGGTATCTCTAGGACCGCTATCGGAGGCGGTGCGCTAGGGAACATTGGCATCTGAGACAGAACACTTCGACCGGGTGTAGGCATTTGTTCGTTTTTGTAGTCTTTCGCGTCGTCGTGATTTGGACCCGGACGTTTAGAGAAATTCATCGTGTGCGCGTCGGGTCTGAACATGTTTCGCATTGCACCGTGCACCTCTATGGGCAGCAACCTGTCTATGCTCCAAATAGGCCCATCAACCAACGTGTCTCCATGCATCGTGAACGACATGTTATTGTACCAGTATGGATTGGAATTCATCCATGTGTACTGCCACGTCTCTCCTGGATTGAGGAATTTTATTTCCTGCGTGTTCCACAGAGACATCAATTCATCAAGATGCATTGATTGATGAGCAGCGTTCATGTCTTTGTTAAACTGCTGCTTGAACCATTCTCTGTGAACAATTCTTTGACTCGTGATGTGTTTCAACTGGCCCTCTTCGCGTGTACTAGGCAAGTTGTGTTTCATGTTAGCATTAGGAAGACTATCCGTTCGCCACTGACTTTGCTGGAACAATCCTTGTTTGCTGTCAACATAAGTTAACAGCTGTGGCCTACTGTCGAACAAAAAACTCGTATGCACGCTGCCTCCTACTTGAGTTTTTTGGTCTATAAGTGGCGACACATTTGTCACTTTGAACCCTGCAGACGCTATCCTCCAGGATGCAGCGGGCGTTAGATGCGTCTCCATTTCAACCCGAGTCATTGCCCCATTTAGATAGCCGTATGGAATTTCAAAGCATGTGTGGTGAATGGTTAGCATAGCCAGATCACCATCGTACGTGCCTGTCATTGGCACGTAGTCCCACACACCAAATGCATTCTCTGTATTATTTACATAGTGTTGGAACGTTCTACTGAAACTCATCGTTCTTATTCCCGCTGTATCGGCGTGACTAGGTTGTAGGTTACCTAAGGTCACCGCTCCTACAGCTGTGTCACCCGGTCCTACTTGGGGCTCCCCCCCGTCCTGTTCCATTCTAGCTGAGTCAAAGGATAAGTTTTCACCTAATATTGAACTTCCTGCGTAAGCAGACCCGTCTTTATGAAATAACCCTCTTTTGTCTATAGTTAAATCTAAATCCTCATTAGGAGCTGCATTAGCTTTAGCTTTTTTTACAGCAGCTGCTTGTTTTTCGTCTTCTGCTTTGCGTTTAGCTTCCCTTCTTAACATACCATCACTTGCGTAGTTTGTTAGCGTGTCAATGAATTCTTTTCCTTGTATTATCGCGCTTATAACAGACCCACTAGTACTCTCTGTATTCCTTAAGCAGTCAACTAATTCGGCATCTGCCGCTCTAGTAGAAATGGACGGATTACCGTATTGAATGTCATGAATCCGACAACATTCGTCTATAGAACTTTGGGGTTCAGCGTTTAAATCGGTTGTAAAAGGCCCGCAATAGTTATGCCCTGGATAATGTAATGGCATACTTACCGCGCAGCTTCGCCTTAAGGTCCTCCGAGTTTTTGCGGATGCGGTCCATAGCGTGGCCTTCGGCTGCACCTCCAACAAAAGTTATGGCGGCACTTTCTGAGCCAGCCTTATATAGCATGAATGAAACGATGGCTGTGATTGGCTAATGTAATTCATTGGAAGATGTGCCAACGGCTGTGATTGGAGGGGCATTTGCATACGTACAGTCTTTAAAAGAACAGTACGTAGCACATTAACCCTGCTATGCTGTATAGCTATGCATGCTGTAACTGCATAAACCAGTGTCCGGACACTGGTTGCAGTTACAGCATGCATAGCTATACAGCATAGCACAGTTCATCGTCACTAGAACTAGAGGCGATTTCCTCGTTAACTGGATACATCATGCCATGCAACAAGTTCTTCCAAATGGCTGGGTTCAGTGGCTTTTTAGCCATTTTGAGGAACCCAGCCGGTTTGGTGAACTTGTATTCGATCATACGGCTTGCGAAAGCCTGTCGTTCCAGGGCCCCACCGTCTTTCCAAAACGGGTAATTCGCTGTGACAAACAATGGAATTCTGGGTACTCGCGCAGCGCCTTTGTTCTTTACTGACACTTCCGTTTCAGTGCCTTCAGCTAGCTTCTTGAATGTTTGAAGCGCTTCGTCCGTGAAGCTAGGTTCTTCTATCAAACCAAACGAGCACTGCGCGAGTTCCATGAATGGAAAGCTGGTGGTTCCCTGGACTGTTGCTGGATACTTGTACAAAGCAGATATGGTTCTAGCTATGAAACTTTTGCCGCTGTTCGGCACTCCCTGGAAGAACATCAAGTTGCGTTTCTGTAGACGCAAAGTGAGTATTGCCCACACATCTGTTACAAACGTTTGCAAGTCATAGCCATGGAAGGTCAGGAGGTGGCGTATCAGTCTCATTGATACGTCGACATCCAGATACGCGTCATCAGTTTCGAATTTCTCCCACACAATTTGACTGAACCGGGCTTTGAATCCCTGCCTTATTTCTAAGGCTTTGTCCACCGCGAACACTTTTGTGCACATTGCGTCAAACATGGGATGTGTGAGAGCGCGTTCGAATGTCGACGTATCAGCTGCCGCCAACGCTCCTTCGATCAAACTTTCTCTGTTACAGTAACCAAATGTCGTGACAAGCCATTTAAGATACCTGTAGAGATTCATGCTCTTGCCACTCGGCAGTTTGAAGTCGTACTGGTTCAACTCTCGTGTGGCAGTACTGGTTGTTGCCACTTCACCGTCATCTACAATTGTCGTTACAGGTTCTTTCTCTACGTACTCTGCAAACACCCACATGCTGAACTCGTCCATTAACTGACTAAATGGCACACGCCAAGTGATGCGCGGTGATTGTGTCAAATAGTTTGCCCAGCTACCCGGAAATTTAGTGATCTGGGTGTTCGGTATCTGACAACCTTTAGTGACTGCTTTATGTTGCGCAACAACATTTGCCCACATTGTGTCCAGTCCCGGTCTACACTTCGCAATGAACGTCAGATGAAAATGTTCATAGCGCGACCACGGTTTCTTGTCTGTGCAAGCATTAGGCCCGTGGTACACGACATGAGCATCGCGTTTGTTGACGAAGTTGATTAACTTCATACTGGCAGTGTGTATGTTAGCACCGGGAATGGTTACATCGTAGGCATCATACTGAGTTAGTATAGCACAATGCAAACTCTTATCACCGAATGTTACATTCTCTGGCTTCTCTTCTCGTACTCTGTCAACCACGGGTAGACGGCCTGGTACATTGTGAGGCCATGATCTACAAATCGAATATTTTTATCAGCATTTTATATATAGTGTATACCTGTACAGCTGTATAGCCTATCACTACCACTTGTTTTATTCTCTTGGCACGACCTGAAATCAACGCATATACACATTGTTAGCTTTGTGGAAGTTCTGTGCATTTGTTATGTTAGCTTCATAGTTACGCAGCCCCGTCGGCCATTGGCACAACTGTGTGCGTTTGTTGCCATACACCGCGCCATACAGTGCAGTGTTGAACACATCTTGCGTCGGCGTAAAGCCCGCGTACTGCGGTGACCCACTTAACGTTTCTATTTGAATCGTGCACTCGTACATACACGTGATTTGCCAACAAATGTTTCCCGCCTTATTTTGGTCATTAAAAATCGGTGGTATCTCTAGGACAGCTATCGGAGGCGGTGCGCTAGGGAACATCGGCATTTGCGTTAGGCAACTTCGCCCTGGCTGTGGCGTGCATTCTCTGTCATACACATGCGCATTGTCATGGTTTGGACTAGGTCGTTTTGAGAAATACGGCGACTTTTCGTCTGGTAAGACATGCCCATTGCGTGCGCCATGTATTTCTATTGGAATTAACCTGTCTATGCAGAGAACGGGCCCATCTACCATTGTGTCTCCATGCATACTGAACGACATGTTGTTGTACCAGTACGGGTTAGAGTTCATCCATGTGTATTCCCATGTTTGACCTGGATCTAGGAATTTGATTTCTTGTGTATTCCACAAGGACAACAGTTCGTCTAAGTGCAGTGACTCGTGTTTACTGTCTTCGTCCATTTGGAATTGGTTTTTGAACCATAGTCTGTGTATGATTCTGCTACTCGTTACTGGTCGTAACTGGCCTTCCTCTCGTGTACTAGGGACATTATGTCGGAGATTAGTATTAGGAAGGTCTTCGTGGTCCCACTGACACTGTTGGAACAATCCCTGCTTACTGTCAACATACGTTAACAATTGTGGTCTACTGTCAAACAGAAATGTTGAATGTACAGACCCTCCTACTTGCGTTTTTTGGTCCAGAAGTGGTGCGACGTTTGTAATTTTGAAACCCGCAGATGCTATTCTCCACGAACTGGCTGGCATGAGATGCGTTTCCATCTCTACTCTTGTCATTGATCCATTCAGGAACATGTACGGTACTTCAAAACAAGTATGGTGCATAGTTATTTTAGCCAATGTAACATTGTCTGGCATTGGCTCATAGTCCCACGTCCCGAATGCATTTTGACTATTTGTTATGTAGTGCTGAAAAGTGCGGCTGAAACTCAAAGTCCGAATACCGGCTGTGTCTGCATGACTAGGCTGTAAATTACCTAGTGTGACTGCCCCGACTGATGTATCGCCTGGCCCCACTTGTGGTTCAACCCCGTCGTGCTGCATAGTTATTGCGCAACCTCCAAACGATACGTTTTCTCCTTGAACTGAACGTCCAGGATAGGGTGTACCGTCTTTATGAAATACTCCTCTCGAATTTATTCTTATATCTAAATCAGTGGGGTCATCTTTACCTACAACATTTGCAGCGTCTGAATTAGCTTTTGCTTTTTTAGTAGCAGCTGCTTGTTGTTCTTCTTCTGCTTGCCGTTTAGCTGCTCGTCTTAACATACCATCGCTAGCATAGTTTGTTAACGTGTCTACTAGTTCTTTACCTTGTATTATCGCGCTTATTACTGAACCACTAGTACTCTCTGTATTTCTTAAACAGTCAACTAATTCGGCATCTGCTGCTCTAGTTGTTATAGAAGCGTCGCCGTATTGGATGTCATGTGTTCTACAGCACGCATCTATGTCACTTACAGGTTCTGCATTTAAATCGACAGTGAATGGCCCACAGTAGTTATGACCAGGAAAGTGTAATGGCATACTTACCGCGTAGCTTTGTTTTCAGGTCATCCGAATTCTTGCGTATCCGGTCCATGCTGTATGGCCTTCGGCTGCAACACCAATGTCAGTTATAAATACACTGCCTCCCTTCGTGTTATAGGGAGCAAAAGCCATAAATCACTCAAAGCAGTAACAACGTGTTCGTGCGCTGATTGGTTAATGTATCAATGGATATGAATGGCGGTTGTAAGGATGGCTGTGATTGGTGTACGCTAACTCATTAAATTTAGTCTCTTCCTCTGAATGTATAGGTAGCACATAACCATGCTGTAACTGCAACCAGTGTCAGTTACAGCATGCATAGCTATACAGCATATATAAATGTATTTATATATGCTGTATAGCTATGCATGCTTTCTTTTGTCTACTTTGAGAACTTGTTATTTTCATACCACATTCTAGAGGCTTCTACATGCATGTTTATATCACATTTATAAACACACATTTCTTCTTCTGATTCACTTTGTTCTAGTCAGGCATTTTGTGCAGCCATGTCGCACAACACAACATCTTCTGGTGTCAACTCGTCGTCCATGCGCATGCGTGGTCTTTTGTTACGTGGTTCCACCACGTCAAGGAAGTCACACAGCTCATCGTCGCTGGAACTGCTTGCGTCTGCGTCATTCACAGGATACACATAGCCATGAAACAAATTTTTCCAGATTGCTGGATTCAATGGTTTCTTTGCCATCTTGAGGAAACCTGCGGGTTTCGTGAACTTATATTCTATCATCCTTGACGCAAACGCCTGCCTCTCCAGCGCACCACCATCCTTCCAGAAAGGATAATTCGCCGTGATGAATAGCGGTATTCTCGGAACCCGCGCAGCTCCCTTGTTCTTAACAGAAACCTCTGTCGTTGTTCCCTCTGCCAGCTTTTTGAAAGTCTGGAGGGTTTCGTCTGTGAAGCTCGGTTCTTCAATTAACCCCAGAGAACACTGCGCGAGCTCCATGAACGGGAAACTGGTGGTGCCTTGGATTGTCGCAGGGTATTTGTACAAGTGTGCAATGCTGCGAATGACAAAGCTCTTCCCACTGTTGGGTACACCATGCATGAACATGAGGTTGGTTTTCGACAGTTGCATTATTAGTATACGCCAGACATCGGCAACAAACGCTTGCAGCGAGTAACCATGAAAGGTCAGGAGGTGACGGACAAGTCTCATTGAGACGTCGACGTCGAGGAACTTATCATCCGACTCAAATCTCTCCCACGTAATGTTGCCGTAGCGGGCTTTAAACCCTTGCATTACTTCAAGAGATTTGTCAACAGCAAATGCTTTATAGCATATGCTGTCGAACATCGGATGAGTGAGGGCTCTCTCAAATGTTGACGTATCCGCTGCCGCCAAGGCTCCTTCAATCAGGCTCTCGCACATTGAATGACCAAATTGTGTTATAAGCCATTTGAGATACTTATACAGATTCATGCTCTTCCCACTAGGCAGCTTGAAGTCGTTCTCGTTCTCAGCAACGTTGCTGGGGCCAGCGACCTCACCATCGTTGATGAGAACAGGCAACTCTTTCTCTACATGCTGTTCAAAAACCCAATTGCTGAAACCATTCATCAACTGACACGTTGGTACACGCCAGGTTATCCTGGGATCTTGGGTCAAGTAATTTGCCCAGCTGCCGGGAAATTTGGTTGTCTGGGTGAAAGGTATCTGGCAGCCAGACGTCACGGACTTATGCTGCGCAACGACATTAGACCACATGGTGTCTACACCCGGTCGACATTTCGACAGGAAGGTTAGATGAAAGTGCTCATATCGCGACCACGGCTTTTTGTCATTACAAGTGTCAGGCCCGTGGAACACGACATGAGCATCGCGTTTATTGATGAAGCTCATCAATTTCATGCTGGCGCTATACAGGTTTGCACCAGTAGGCGCCATTTCGTCGGCTTCGTAGTTCGTCATGATGAAGCAATGGGTCCCCTTGTCACCGAACACAACGTAGTCCAGCTTCTCTGCTCGCAGTCTGGTCACCATGGTCTGAATGGGTTCACTCCAGTTACGGTTGTTGACAGTACGTGGCACGTATAGACTGAACTGATTACGTGCCAACCACGGATAAACGGCCTGATACATGGTAAGTCCATGATCTACAAATTCAACGATTCCATTATTTCTTGCAACATTCTTATTATGGCATATAACTGTACAAAACTATAACCGAATACTATCATTCTTCGTGCTCTTCGTCTTTGACCTGAAATCAGCGATTGTAAACCATGTTAAGCTGCCATTTACTGTCATCTGTCGTTATGTTTGAGGAATAGTTACGCAGTCCAGTTGGCCATTGACACAACTGTGTACGACGGTGATCATGAACTGCATTGAACTTCTGTCGGTAGAAGTCGGTCTGCGCAGGCGTGAAACCGGCGTACTGAGGAGACCCACTTAGCGTTTCAATTTGAATTGTGCAATCGTACATGCAGGTGATTTGCCAGCAGATGTTACCGGTTTTGTTTTCGGCATTCAAAAGTGGTGGTATCTCTAGGACCGCTGTCGGAGGCGGCGCGCTAGGGAACATTGGCATCTGGGACAGAACACTTCGACCAGGCGTAGGCATTTGTTCATTTTTGTAATCTTTAGCATCATCATGATTGGGACCTGGACGTTTGGAGAAGTTATAGGTATGCGCGTCTGGCCTGAACATGTTGCGCATAGCACCATGAATTTCTATGGGCATCAGTCTGTCTATGCTCAGAATAGGCCCATCAACAAGAGTATCCCCATGCATAGTGAACGACATGTTGTTGTACCAGTATGGATTTGAATTCATCCATGTGTACTGCCATGTCTCGCCAGGAATCAGGAATTTTACTTCCTGCGTGTTCCACAGAGACATTAGTTCGTCTAGATGCAGTGTGCACAACTCTTTGACTAGTAATGTGTCTCAGCTGGCCCTCTTCGCGTGTACTAGGCAGGTTGTGTTTCATGTTTGAATTTGGAAGGTCAGTCTGCCACTGGCTTTGCTGGAACATTCCTTGTTTGCTGTCAACATAAGTTAACAGTTGCGGCCTACTGTCGAACAAAAAACTTGTATGGACATTGCCTCCAACTTGAGTTGTTTGGTCAATTAGTGGCAATACATTTGTCACTTTGAACCCCGCCGACGCTATCCTCCAGGATGAAGACGGAGTCAGATGCGTCTCCATTTCCGCTCGAGTCATTGACCCATTAAGATAAGCGTAAGGAATTTCAAAACATGTGTGGTGAATGGTTAGCATAGCCAGATCACCGTCGTACGTGCCTGTCATTGGCACGTAATCCCATGTACCAAATGCATTTTCAGTATTAGTTACATAGTATTGGAATGTTCTACTGAAATTTAGCGTTCTGATACCGGCTGTATCTGCGTGACTAGGTTGTAGGTTACCTAAGGTCACCGCACCTACAGCAGTATCACCC
The DNA here is from genome assembly GCA_963662155.1 of Lamellibrachia columna. Classification (NCBI taxonomy): domain Eukaryota; kingdom Metazoa; phylum Annelida; class Polychaeta; order Sabellida; family Siboglinidae; genus Lamellibrachia; species Lamellibrachia columna. Next base: position 24,704,103 of record OY759267.1, read on the forward strand.
GGTCCTACTTGGGGCTCTCCCCCATCCTGTTCCATTCTAGCTGAGTCAAATGATAAGTTTGCACCTAAAATTGTACTTCCTGAGTAGGCAGACCCGTCTTTATGAAATAATCCTCTGGAATCTACAGTTAAATCTAAATCATCATCAGGAGCTGCATTAGCTTTTGCTTTTTTTACAGCAGCTGCTTGTTTGTCATCTTCTGCTTTGCGCTTAGCTTCTCTTCTTAACATACCATCACTAGCGTAGTTTGTTAGCGTATCAATTAATTCTTTTCCCTGTATTATAGCGCTTATAACAGATCCACTAGTACTCTCTGTATTTCTTAAGCAGTCAACTAAATCCGCATCTGCCCTTCTAGTAGAAATGGCGGGATTACCGTATTGAATATCATGAACACGACAACATTCGTCTATAGAACTTTGAGGTTCAGCGTTTAAATCGGTTGTAAAAGGCCCGCAATAGTTATGCCCAGGATAATGTAATGGCATATTTACCGCGCAACTTCGCCTTCAAGTCTTCGGAGTTTTTTCTTATTCGGTCCATGGCGTGGCCTTCGGCAGCACCTCCAACAGAAGTTGTGCCGGCACTTTCTGAGCCAGCCTTATATAGCATGAATGAAACGATGGCTGTTATTGGCTAATGTAATTCATTGGAAGATGTGTCCACGACGATGATTGGTGGGGCATTTGCATACGTAGACTCTTTCAGAGTACGTAGCACATTAACCCTGCTATGTAGCAGTGCGAGCTAGCCTAGCGTGTATAGCTATGCATGCTGTAACTTCCAGAAAGGATAGTTTGCCGTTATGAACAGCGGTATTCTTGGAACACACGCAGCGCCTTTGTTCTTGACAGCAACTTCTGTCACAGTGCCCTCTGCCAATTTTTTGAACGTTTGAAGCGTTTCGTCGGTGAAGCTGGGTTCTTCAATCAATCCCAGAGAGCACTGCGCGAGTTCCATGAACGGGAAGCTGGTGGTGCCTTGAATGGTTGCTGGGTATTTGTACAGCAACGCAATGCTGCGGATCAAAAAACTCTTGCCACTGTTGGGCACACCGTGCAAGAACATCAAGTTAGTTTTCTGCATTTGCTTTGTCAAAATACGCCATACATCTGATACAAATGTCTGCAGTGAATAGCCATGGAAGGCGAGGAGGTGACGGATTAGTCTCATAGAGACATCAACATCGAGGTACCCATCATCCGACTCGAATCGTTCCCATCCAATGTTGCCATAGCGGGTTTTAAATCCCTGCATGACTTCAAGTGACTTATCAACGGCAAATGCTTTGTAGCATATGGAGTCGAACATTGGATGGGTTAGGGCACGTTCAAATGTTGATGTATCTGCTGCCGCCAACGCTCCTTCTAGCAAACTTTCGCGCGTAGAATGACCAAACGTTGTTATTAGCCATTTTATGTATTTGTAGAGATTCATACTCTTACCGCTGGGCAGCTGGAAATTATGTTCATCTTTCACAGCATGGGGCCAGTTACAGCATTGATGACTGCAGGTGGATCTTTCTCCACATGATGCTCGAACATCCAACTACTGAACCCGTCCATCAACTGACAAATCGGCACACGCCAAGTTATCCTGGGTTCTTGGGTCAAGTAATTGGCCCAACTTCCCGGGAATTTTGTCGTTTGTGTGAACGGTATTTGACAACCCGAGGTAACTGCTTTGTGCTATGCAACAACGTTGGACCACATGGTGTCTACGCCTGGTCGACATTTAGACAGGAATGTCAAATGGAAATGCTCATGTCGTGACCATGGTTTTTTGTCACTGCAAGTGTCCGGCCCATGGAACACGACATGAGCGTCTCGCTTTCTGATGAAATTCATCAGTTTCATGCTTGCGGAGTACAAGTTCGCACCACTAGGCGCAATTTCATCAGCATCATAATTAGTCATTATGAAACAATGGACACCTTTATCACCAAATGTCACATAATCTGGTCGTTCCTCTCGGATCTTTGTCACCATGGTCTGCGTCGACGCATTCCAGTGGGAGTTGTCGGCCGTACGAGGTACGTACAGGCTGAACTGGTTACGTGCCAGCCATGGATACACAGCCTGATACATGGTCAAGCCATGATCTACAAATCGAATGATTCCATTATTTCTTGTAACATTCGAATTATCGCATATAACTGTACAAAACTATAACCGAATACAATCATTCTTCGGACTCTTCTTCTTTGCCCTGCAATCAACGATTGTAAATCATATTAAGTTTGAATTTACTGTCATCTGTTGTTATGTTTGACCCGTAGTTACGCAGCCCCGTTGGCCATTGACAGAGCTGAGTGCGTCTGTGATCGTGAACGGCATTGAATTTGTCCCGGTAGAAGTCAGTCTGCGCAGGCGTGAACCCGGCGTATTGAGGTGACCCACTTAACGTTTCAATTTGAATGGTGCACTCATACATGCAGGTTATCTGCCAGCAGATGTTACCGGTTTTGTTTTCGGCATTCAAAAGTGGTGGTATCTCTAGGACCGCTATCGGAGGCGGTGCGCTAGGGAACATCGGCATTTGTGACAGAACACTTCGACCGGGTGTAGGCATTTGTTCGTTTTTATAGTCTTTCGCGTCGTCGAAGTTTGGACCCGGACGTTTAGAGAAATTCAGTGTTTTTGCGTCGGGTCTGAACATGTTTCGCATTGCACCGTGAATTTCAATGGGCAGTAGCCTTTCTATGCTCAAAATAGGCCCATCAACTACCGTGTCTCCATGCATAGTGAACGACATGTTGTTGTACCAGTATGGATTGGTATTCATCCACGTGTACTGCCATGTCTCGCCTGGAGTAAGGAATTTTATTTCCTGCGTGTTCCACAGAGACATCAACTCATCGAGATGCATTGATTGATGCGCAGCGTTCATGTCTTTGTTGAACTGATGTTTGAACCATTCTCTGTGAACAACTCTCTGACTCGTTATGTGTTTCAACTGGCCTTCTTCGCGTGTACTAGGCAAGTTGTGTTTCATGTTTGCCACTGACTTTGTTGGAAAAGTCCTTGTTTGCTGTCAACATATGTTAACAATTGCGGCCTGCTGTCGAACAAAAAACTCGTATGCACGCTGCCGCCTACTTGAGTTTTTTGGTCTATAAGCGGCAACACATTTGTCACTTTGAACCCTGCAGACGCTATCCTCCAGGATGCAGCGGGCGTTAGATGCGTCTCCATTTCAACCCGAGTCATTGCCCCATTTAGATAGCCATACGGAATTTCAAAGCACGTGTGGTGAATGGTTAGCATAGCCAGATCACCATCGTACGTCCCTGACATTGGCACGTAGTCCCACACACCAAATGCATTTGCTGTATTAGTTACATAGTGTTGGAACGTTCTACTGAAACTCAGCGTTCTTATTCCAGCTGTGTCGGCGTGACTAGGTTGTAAGTTACCTAAGGTTACCGCTCCTACAGCAGTGTCACCCGGTCCTACTTGGGGCTCCCCCCCGTCCTGTTCCATTCTAGCTGAGTCAAAGGATAAGTTTTCACCTAATATTGAACTTCCCGCGTAAGCTGTTCCGTCTTTATGAAATAAACCTCTTGAATCTACAGTTAAATCTAAATCATCATCAGGTGCTGCATTAGCTTTAGCTTTTTTTACAACAGCTGCCTGTTTTTCGTCTTCTGCTTTGCGTTTAGCTTCTCTTCTTAACATACCATCACTTGCGTAGTTTGTTAGCTGTTCGGCGTCAGCGTGAAAGAGGCGTTTGCGTCCCCCTGCATTTTGTGGTGTGTCTTTGGGTACATGTTTGTCGTTTACCCAGTTGGAGAAGTCCTGCATTGTGGGTCCCTGGCAGGTGCGCCATGTCTATCTGGGCGGCGTGGACAAGTAATTGGCCCATGCGGACAGGAATTTCATCATCTGTGTAGCCGGGATGTTGCCAGTGCCGTCTACCAGTGCTCGGTGCTGGCAAACCACGTTGTTCCAGAGTGAGTCGGAACCGGGTCTGTACGGGCCGCAGTAGGTCACATGGAAGTGTTTGTATTGGTTCCACGGTTTGTTGTCTGTGCAAGTGTTTGCACCGTGATACACGATGTGCGCGTCTCGTTTGGCGATGAAGGTCTGTAGTTTCTTGCTTGCCGAATAGATGGTTATTCCAGGGTCGGCTGCGTCGGCGTTATTGGGAATGATTTTCATCGAATTGTTGTCAACAAGTTTGATGTCGTTGTTGGTGCCGGCGTCTTTTTGGAGCTTTTCGAATGCATCTTGTTCACACTGTGGAGCCAAATGGTTGTAGGTGTTTTTTTGAATTTGTATTTGAAATTGCGTTGGATTGATCCAGGGGTAGACAATTTGGTACATAGCCACCCCAGTTTCTGCAATCAAATCATATTTATTAGTAAATCATGAGCATGTCAAATTATGAATATTGCTTGTGCCACTGGATATAAGTTTCGTATTATTACTTTCGTTCGTCGCCATCGTTCTGGAACAGAGAACATGATTAGCGTATGAATGTTGATAGTGTTTTTTGTCTGTCAGAGGATAACCGTAGTTGCGCAGCCCTGTTGGCCATTGACAGAGTTGTGTATGTCGTCTAGACATCATGGTTGGATATTTGCTTTCACCTGCACAGGGTCTTTGTGTGTGCCAACCGATGAATTGTGGCAACCCACTCATTGTCTCAATTTGTAGTGTGACTTCGTATACTGCCATACATTGCCATACTACTTTGCCACCTTCGTTTTTACTTTTAAGTAGTGGTGGTATTTCTATGACACAGAGTGGTGGCGGAGAACTAGGTGCCATTGGCATTTGTGAGAGTAGGCTGCGACCTGGTGTTGGATGTTTGCGTGGTACTCCGTTGTCAGGTTCCTGAAAATTTGGTCCAGACTCTATTTGCCATTGATCAGCGCTACCTGGCGTCCATTTGGTGTCGTCTCCGCTTACGAAACTCGCTATTTCAACTGGCATGTGTTTTGAGAAACTTAACATTGCACCTACATAGTACCTGTTACTTGCCCAGTTCATGTGCATGTTGTTGAACCAGTATGGATTGCTGTTGTTCCATTGATATGACCAAGTGTCACCGGGATACATGAAGCTGAGTTTGTTCACAGTGATTTCATGTGATCTAGTCGGTCATCGTGATTTTGTGCTAGATCTTTGCCAGTTTGATAGCCAAACCAGATTTTTGGAATATACTGATAGGAGTCGATTGTTCTGAGTGAACCTTCCTCGCGAGTTTGTGGCAGGTTTACCCTCATGTCGTTGTTCAGTAGTTTTTGTTCTTTTGTGTTGTAGTAGCCGTATTTAGAATCAACATATCCAATGGAGTATGGTCTGGCAGCAAATTGCATTGTAGCATTTACGTTGTCGCCGACTTGTGTTAAGTCGTCATAGATTGGAATTATGTTGGTTATTTTGAAACCGGCTTTTTGTACTCCATGCTGTTGCAGGCAGTAGAAATGTTTATATTTCTGCCCGAGTCATGGAGCTGTTCAAGTAGTGGTATGGTACTATGAGCCCTGGATGCTGAAAGTGTAGCTTACCCATGTCACCTGTAACAGTTCCGACCGAACTGTTTTTCATGATTTGTTAGGTAGTGCATGAATGTGTTAATGTTCGAATACCCGCTGTGTCGGCATGCGTGGCTTTAGTGTCGCCTGGTGTAACTAGGCCACTACCTACTGCTGCTGGTCCAACAGCTGGTTTGCCAGCGTCGCTGTTGTTATCCATGTTGACTGATTCTGTGTTTGAATTGTTGTGTATTACTTCGTCTGCTTTAGCTCGTTTATGCTTGGCGTCTAGCTGTTTGGCTTCTGCTTTTCTCTTTTGTCCTGTTCTCAACATTGAATCGCTAGCATAATTTGTGACTTTATCGGCTGCTGCTTTTATGTGTATAATACTTGAAATAGCTGTTCCCAATGTTGAATCCGTTTTGCCTAAACAATATATAAGTGCTTCGTCTGCTGCTTGTGTAGTAATAGTTTCATCTCCATAAGCTAAGTCGTGTATCTGGCAACACTCGTCTACCTGTCCTACAGCTGGCTGTTCAAAGTCTGTTGTAAATGGTCCACAATAATTGTGACCTGGTACATGTAAAGGTATACTTACCTCTCATCGTTTTGCCGATGATCTCATTTCTTGCACGTATTTGTTGCATTTTGGTGTTGGATGTGATATCGCCGTCATAACTGAGCTCCTGCTCTGTGCACTGTCTTATATACCTCCTAGTTGTCTCTCATTGGTTGATGTAAGCTTGGCTGTGATTGTGTAGTAATAGTTTCATATCCATTTCTCTGTGTTTGTTATCTTGGCTGTGATTGGTCTGTCAATCATTTTTGTGAATATTTAATGAGTTTTGATTGACAGCTAACTTGCATGTGTAGCGTGTTTTAATTCGCTTAACTTGCACATATTTCTACTTGGAGAACAGCGACGCCGCTCAGACGTGTAAGTTGATGTCAACCGTCTAGCACTGCATAACCACACAGCATAGATGCATAGTATCAATGCTAGTGGTGATTGCTGCTATGCAGCAATGCAGTGGTGTTATGCAGTGGTTGGCATCTATGCTGTGTGGTTATGCAATGCTAGACGGTTGACATCAACCTAGCACTGCATAACCACACAGCATAGATGCATAGCATCAATGCTAGTGATTAATGTGCCTTTAATCCTTCCATCCTAATACATCTCTTTCTTTCTAATAAATCGATAAACATCATAATCATACTGCACATTACTACTTAGCAGTTATTTCTAGCATTTTTCATCAAACTATTCTCAATTCTACTTCTATCAACTACATCGTACATTCCATTCATGTTCATATAGTCACTGAATGTCTGCTCTTGCAAGTACAATAGTCATTTCTCTTCCTCTGCAAGCAACAGATCATCATCATCCACTTCACTCTCACTTTCCGGAAGTTCCTCTCTACATTCCGGCTGAAAGATTGACTGCCAAATCGCTGGATTCAGCGGCTTCTTAGCCATCTTCAGGAATGGCGCCGGTTTCCCCAGCATGTATCTGTGCATTCTTATTTTGAATGCTTCGCGATCGATGTGGCTCCCATCCTTATAAAATCGTTCTTAGCGATGACCTCCCACACATCTTGGATAAACGGCGCATATTGGATGCCGTGGTGTTTTAACCAGTAGTGGAACAGCTTGAGCGACACATCTATCCCCAGGTACTTGAGATCCTGGGTAAACTTCGTCCAGTCCATTTTTCTGTACCTCTTCGATTCCTTGCACACACTCCATAGTGCGATCCATGGTGAACGCCTTCTGGAGCATGACATCAAACTGGGGGTAAGTGAGAGCGTTCTCGAAATTTTCCGTGTTTGCACAATTTAGCGTGCCGGCGATCAGTGACTCGCGACTGTTGTGCCAGTGTTTGTGTATTTGCCATTTAAGGTAGGTGTAGAGAGACATCGCTCGGCCGCTCTTCAGAATAATCATCTCGGGCCTTTTCAATTCCTCGTCACCGTGGAACATGCGCTTGCGGCCACCTATATTGGCTGCGACTTCTTTCGGCACGTATGGCATGCTCACCCATTCCATGAATTGCTTCATGATGCTACCAACGCATGGTCGCCAGGTCTGCCGCGGTCTCTGTGACAGATAATTGGCCCACGAAGCCGGATACTTCGTGATCTGCGTTGCCAGTATGTTGCCCACAGCTGTCGTTAGCGCTCGGTGCTGAGACGTTACGTTGCCCAACAGAGTCGGTTCTGGGTCGACTGCCTCTGCTGTACGTCAGGTGGAAGTGGTGATACTCGTTCCAGGGATGCTTGTCGTTACAATCTGACGGGCCGTGGTAGACCACGTGGACGTCCCGTCGCTCGATGAACCTCAGCAGTTTCTGGGATGTACTGTACACAGTAATTCTGGTTTCACCAGCATCTGATGTGTTGGATACGATTTTCATTGCCGAACCAGGAGTGTGTAGAATAATTTTTTCAGAATATTCGTGTTCATTATAGAGCTGGTTGTACACAGCGTGATGGCCATCTGGTGCGATGTCTCAGGCCATTGCTCGGTATTTGTACCGTGAATTTGTTATCTTTAGCAGCGTCGCTACAATTAGCCTGCAGCTTGAAAAACGCTCTCACGGTTGCCCCTTCCTCGTGCTTTTTAAGATTGGCTTAGTGCAGGTTCGACTTGATGTGTTCATTTACGTCATACAGGCCTGAGGCGGTTACTTTGACATCGCGTGAACACAAACTGCATCTAGCGTACTGTTTGCCTGCTTTGCTTGGCACAGTCATTCTGCCAAACTTCTCCAACCACTCGTTTTGGAACTTTCCAGTGCACTTTCGCCTTTTTGCAGGAGGAGCCATCTTGGGAAGTTTAGACAGGTGCACTTTCTTTGGCCAGTCGGTTGACTTCCGGTCGAGCACACCATCTATTGTGCACTACAATGAACTAAAACACAGACTAACAATAAACGGTTATTTCATTGAATCAAATGTTATTGTTTTTTTCGTCTGATATGAATTGAAATCCGTATCAAAATAGAGCATACCATATTACTCCAAAAATCGCCAAAATCCGTATCGGATACGGGTAACCCGTACCATGTGGCAGGTCTGCCGACAGTCCGTGAACCAGTCGGTTTATATGAAATCTCTACGTCGAAGGCATATCGCAGTAGCCGATACATATCACGCAGAAAAAAATGCTGCAGTATACCGATATTATACCGTAGTAAAATATTGGCATTTTCAATTCATAAAAAGTTTGCACGTCATCGCTAGTAGCGATGTCATGCGGACTATGTAGTGAGGCTTGTGCACATAAAAACAAGATGGCAACTGTACAAAGCGACAACACAAAATCAGATGATATGAAGATTGTGTTTAGTTGTAAGGCCATAGTGGATAGCAAGGACAAGCGATGCAAACCATGACCTGTGGCTGTGTCTAATGTGATAAAAATTATTACCACCGGGCCAGTAAAATATGGAAACTTGTGGCCCAAACTGGCCCGACTGCCCCAAAAAAAGTGCCGGGCCAGTGTTCATGTCGAGGCTGCCAAAGAAGAAGTTGGCGAGGTGGCTTATTGATTTCCTTTCTTCCTCAGGCATCGCCTCATAATGATTGTGGGCATGATGGTTTCTTTATATTATGTTAGCAGTGTGTTGAATATTACCTCAGTTGCATCCATGTCTGACAATGTGACGACAATGTGCTGCAGTATCACTTTAGATATCTCACCAGTTGACTGTTGACATGTATAGTCAATGTCGGTCCGGATTTCTTTGAACGTGGTCAATGTGTCTGTAGCAGACTTCGATGTGATGTCCCTCATGCTTAACACCCACAACTTCCCACTACTGTCGCTAGCTTCATAGCCCATGTATTTCTCTCCCTTCATGCTTGTTTCGTCTGTCAGTAGGCAGGTGTCTTGTTCTTATGTGAATACTTCACCCACTTGTTGTGCTAGGTGGAGGTGTTGCAGGTCATACCAATCACAGTACTTGGCACTCTGTCACATTGTTTGCTGGTCATGTTTAGTACAGATTCAATCACTGGACCAATTTTGGAGACACATTATGATTCAGAAGTTCATACATACACTTTTGGCATTCGCTTCTGTAACAACGTGAATGTTCATCATAGAGATTAACAGTGTCAGTGTCATCGCTTAGTAGACTTTACAGCCAATCAATGGACGTTCGAAGATCCTTGTTTTCGTTTTTCACTTGTGACAACTTCTCCTGAAGAACACGATGTGTGTTCTCAGTGCAACGTTGGGATGCAGGTGTCGCTTCACTTCTTTCCTGATCAAGTTTGGCTACCTTCTGTAATATTTTTCCCTTGCCGCTGTACGTTTGACTCCTTTCTGTAACTCATCGATCTTCTATTGCTTTGCTGTAAGGTTGTCTTCAAACGTCTCGGCCAGTTGTATTATTTCCTGGGAATGTGTTTCCAGCTTTTGTGATGCTAATTCATATTTCATCTGCAGTTGTGATAACTGTTGTTGAGCCTCCTTCAGTTCTGATGCAAGGTCGGACGAAACCGTCTTGTACTTGTCAACCTCTTCAGTCATGATAACTCTGGATTTATCAGCTTTACTTGAGAGACTGGGTTGTGACGACATGTGCTGTAGGAAGAATATATTCCTCTTCTAGGTAGGACTCAAGTTGAGCCTTTGATTCAGGGCGATGAAATTTCTTCAGTGTCTTCAATCTGTTGATGCATCTGAAGTACGAATGCTTGACAAACTAGGAGATGAAGACGAGGTTGATGGTAACTGTTCACATATTTCGACTACTGCATCTATAGCTGCAGCCTTGCCAGATTTAATAAACACATCTAAAAGTTGTGTAATCTTCATTGCTGCACAATTTAGAGGAAGCTGACCTGTCTTATAGCTTAACAATATCTGTTGAAGTTTGTGACAATTGAGATTATCCTGTGTAATAACAATGCAGTGTTTCCAAATGTTCGAATATTTTCAATGTAACATAATTCCGTTACATATGTGCATTTCAATATCAAGGACACATCATATCTTACATATTTTATGTTTTCTCTTATTAGAATTAATTGATGTTGTTTATGTTTTTTCAAACTGCAGACATTGAGCTCGCTTTTGATATGTTCTAAAGATTTTTTTTAAATATATGAATATTTTTTGAGGTCTTAATATTTTCTTGCAGTGTGTTCCACAATTTCACGCCATATAATATGATACAATTAGCTTTTTGTGTCATTCTACAACTCTGTTAACTCTCTTGTCACAATTTGGACTGGATAATTTCCGTTCCATATCGGACACGGCGCTGCCCCATCATGCTTATTCACTACAGCCTTCGCGATCTGGCTGGCTGGACTAAGACACAAATGTTATGTTACTTAGTCAAAGTTGATACACGCAGCAGTAATTGTGGTGATCCTGAAACATAAAAAGTGGCACAGTAGTTATCCTCTTATAAATGTCTAGATGTATTGAATTACCGGAAAATGTTGTCTTTGGCCTGGTCATTGATGGCCTTGGAGATTCTGGCAGCAACGGCTCCACCAGGGGGCAGGAGGCTGCAGGTGCCCATGAGCTCCAGTCATGAATGTGTTTGCCACCTGCTTCACGGTAGCTTTGCAAGTAATGTTGGTGTTTCTGACACTACACCACCATATGGTAGATTTCACTGCAGCAACAACAACATGGTTGTATTATTTTTAGTAAACGACGTAGCGATGTATATCAGGAACACAAACAAGCAATATGCAATTATTTAAAATAACTACGTGCCCATTCTCGCCATACAATATTTATTAGCTGGTACAATTACGGTAAAATATGAATACAAGAAGTACAATAACTTACATTTTCGGTAAAATTATGATAAGTTTATATAATTACGGGTTTTGTGCTCTCATGTCAGCCACTTGAATCTACAAAAAATGCAGAGTTTGCATGATAAATTGTTTACTATTATATTATTGCAACTAGTTCGTCCAATATTACCTTTGGTGCACAATTGCAGCACCTCCATTGAGGCAGCGAGGTCAACGGAACCCTTGATAAATGTATGCCATAATTATGATGATATATTAAGAAATATAATAGATCCCATACTTAGGTTGCAAACCATATATTATATGTTAACAATAAGTTAAATTTAACAACTAGAATAGCTTAATATATTACTATTTGTATACATACATTATATTTTCAAACAATGATTCGTTCGTAGAAGCGAAAAACGCAAAGAGAATGTCACAAACCGTATTGACCCAGTAACTGACCCAGCGTCTTGCCTCAAGACAGTTTTTTTTGGGTAGGGGCCTACTCGTATTATTTTTCACATGTAACTCATCTGGCCTGTATTGTCATTGAAGATATGTTTGTCCATAATATGAACACGCACGATTTGTAAACAACGGAGACACGCAGAAGGCTCGCGAGTCATGGCGGGAAAGCAGAATCACGATCACAAAAAAATTTTAATCTTTTATAAACTATTAAACTCTTATAGTCGTACTTTCACAAACAATTCAAATATCATACTTTCGCGCTTGTAAGTGAACCCAGTGATGAGTTCTCGTTATTCCCCTCTTTATAAAACTGGGTGGCAGCTATGATTCTGACCAATCAGTAGTGCCTTTTGTGGCTTCCGGTGCACTTAACCAGGGCTTGACATTATCGTTTTTGGCCACTTGCCCTTCTGGCAAGTGACTACTTACCCGACTAAATTTTTTTACTTGCCATGAAATCATGGATGAAATAAATGTATTACCATGTGTTTGTGCACAAAACCTATGTGGTTCCACCAAATCTTTAATATAGCAACCATAAAACCAATGCAGATCAATAACATAAATTCTGCAGTCCCTGCTCAGCAAATAGCAAAGTTCCAGACGCATTTAGCTGTATACATCGACTGTTTAGGGAGTACAATGTGCTACTGCCATTAACCGCTGGAGTTGTATTGTAGCCAGTGAGGACCTCTAAACGCTTTTAACACACTTCATCGTTGAGAATCCCAGCTCACACACAGCTGGGTTAACTGGCAGCACGAGGTAGATCTCCATCAGGTGGCTCAGCGCAGCAAATCGTTCCCGGAAAATGTGATTGTGCAGAATCAGGCACAAGAGGTCTCGCATAGATTTGTTATAGTGCTGCCCCCTGGAAACAATGACCGAAACTTACACCTTGCACAAAACCAGCATTGTACTTTCGGTGCAGACTTCATGCCCATACATTTAAAATGTGTCCACTGTAAACAGCTGTCACATGCGATTGATCTATTGTCCTCATCGATGATGTGTTCCGTGCATACGCCACAGTAGAACACAGGGATCGGGTCTGGCTTCTTGGATGACGCACTGGAGCATTGCCCAAGCAGGCGGTTCGCAACACTTCCTCAGGCTGAACATCAACACGTTGTCGTCAAGCGCAGCCGATGTCCCAATCATGCGCGTCACTTTTTCTGCTGTGCTCTTGATCTTTCTGTTAAGGCTTTCGAGGAGGTTATTCCTTTGTTCGCTCAAGCGTGAAATGTGTCACCTTGAACCATGACACCCATTCATGCTTGATCGGTAGCCAGTTGCGCTATAATTAGGCCATCGCAACAGGAACATCCATCTCCTGCAGCAAAATGCACTGCTCGTCGAACTGTTACTCACAACGAGTAGCAGCCATTGCTCGTTGGTCAGCACGTATCCCCATTTTGTCCAACATGACTGTTTCATCTGTGTTTACTCGTGTTATCTACAGTATAAAAAGCAACTTGTGGGAACAGAAACACCACAGCGGTTATTTTATTTAAGCTGTCATTGCAGTGTGTAGTCGCAGATAGTCTACGCTGCAAATATCGCTAGATCAACTATTGCTACAATAACCTCCCTCGAGAAGCTGCGCAGAATTTGAAATAGGCCCAGTTGGAGTGTTGCAGCAGGGAATGCAAGGGAGAAGATGGTGCACTCTGTCATGTCTTTGTCGGTCATGATTACCTCGGTACATGGCTTCATTGTGAGCTTTGAACGCCTGCAACATGTCTATATCAGCTGTTCGTCTACACATGCAGGTTATTAATTATAGTCTAATTGTAGTATAAATGCAGTCAAATCTCACTTGACGTTCACCTCATCAATGCAGCTACCTCGTTATTAAGGTTAACTTTGATCAGTCCCAAATTATTTCCGATCAGTAAAGGATAGGAAATAAGTCCATCTAATATAGTCACCTCACTGTTCAGGTCCCTTTGGCCCAGTTGTTTTTCTGTAATAATATTAGGACAATATGCATTAATGCTGTAAGCCCCATTTAAACATGTAAAAAAACTGCTCAACTTTACAAACATACCTTCAACATATGGGTGAGGGCAGCAGCTGTCTCTGTGGAGATCAAGTAGACGCTGACGACCTGGGAATGCCCATTTCTGTCATTGCCAAGCATCAGGAACAGGGGCATTCCCAGATCCGTCAACCATTAGCAGGAAACTTCTTGTATCCGTTCCTCATTTGGTAATCCTGGAAGAAGAGCCCTGCGAAGACACCCTCCTTGTCATACAACAGACCCTAAACATGTCATGAAATACCTCCATGACAGACCCTAAACATTAATTTAACAAACATTAATTTAAAACACATTAGGATGGCTTTGTCCATCATATAAGAAATAATTTCTTCCGGAAGTAAAAACAACCTTGAGGGACAAAGACATTTAAAAGTAGAAATATGTACATCTATGTAAATACGCATACAACATCAGCCTTCTCAATCAGTGAATTAGGTGTGTTAGGTATAACATAGATGGCCTGGAAAATATATATATATATATATACATGAATGATGTATCCTATTTTATATGCACATTACTTGAAATGTTTTTTTTTCCAAACTGCACGCACAGTTACGTAAATATGGTAGTCAAGTGCTGAAAGAATGTAGGTGTAGTGCATAAAATTAACAACAAAATAACGCTAGGATTATATCGCACAACATAATAATAAGACCCTCCATGCCTTTTAGACAAATGACCACTTCGGTGAGATCGTTTCCATTTCCACTTTGCATCCTTGCTTTTATGTTGCTGACATCTCACAGCGTGACAACCTTGCCTGGCGTCTCGTGCATGTATATCTGTAGCAACTTCTTGCTGACATCTCGCAGCGAGACTACCTTGCCTGGCGTTTCGTGCATGTATATCTGTAGCAACTTCTTGCTGACATCTCGCAGCGAGACAACCTTGCCTGTCGTCTCGTGCAAGTTCGTCTTGCTGCTCCTCAGCTTCAGTTTACCAGTGGCGATCCTCCTCGTATTCCGATTTGACAGTTCTCTTGATGGAGTGTTTGCATTGTGTCGAAACCTTCAGCTGAGGTACATGCTGGAAGATTGTTGGTTCCGCTTCAGGCTTTAGTGTTCTCTGTTGCTGATGTTTTAAAGGATCTTGATTAGTTTATGAAAATTTATCAACTTCAAAACACAACTCTTCAAAATAATTGAAAATGGGCTGAACAATGTCTAGCATATCGCAATTGTGAATCCATTGCTTCACCACTGTCTGTTTTTCCAGAGGAAATCGGAAAAAGACAACTCTATACCTCGCTGAACCATGTTTACATCTGAATGCTGCACAGTACAGCATTGTAAGAGTTTTTGCTGCATGTGAATCCAATGTAAAAGAAAATAAAACTGTAACTGCACATCTCGACCACATTAAAAATACACGCAATCAACACCGTCTATGTCACAGGCATGTTGGGGTTAAGGGGCTGCTCGCCACTTATTGGTCAAAATTGCAAACATTGATGATTTTGTCAGCCTCCTCGAAAACACTACCTTGATATTCTTGATTATAGTTGCAAATGGTTAGTTTTTAAGTACTCTTGTAGGTGCAAAGGTCCAAACAATGCCTTTGGTTTCACTTTAACATGCAGTCATGGATATGGTCATTTTAGTGTTTTTATTCTAGGAGAGCAAATTGCTCTCCTCAACATTATTTAGGGAAATTAGGAGGATTGTTTGTCGTTCTTCATCATTTTCTCATATTTCAAGGCCTGCATATATGGGCCACGACGAAGTGGACAGAGGCTCAAAATTGAATATAAAACGTGGCCATTTATTTGTAAAATATAGTTTTAGCTAGTACTAAATAATAGACCAGTAACTAAGTAACAACAAAATAGGATCATCAGCCATTTTCCAGTTAAACTGCTTGGCAGTGATACATTCCCAGCAGATACTGCTCGTAATATAGGTGTTGTCTTTGATAGTGACTTCAACTTTCACCAGCATATTTCTCATTTAATCATATGTGTGATCTCCGTCGAATTCGGCATCATATATCTGCAGACCTGCCAATATTTTATGAACAAAAAGCAGAAGATCTTCCTCTTACTGTAAAAAAAACACAGAAGACTTTTTGCTCGGAAAAACAACCAAATTTTATATTGAAAACATTTGGAAAACAAAAATGTACAACAAAAAAGTGCGAACAATGCCAACAAACATGGCGTACAATTTAAAAGAACTGATAAAACTAGCCACTGCCACTCGGGCTCATCCGGGATCAAATTTTTGCCAGTCCAAAATGTTTTCATAATGTAACAAAATGGATGTGCGCGCTTGATCGCACGCTCAGTCGCGTGATAAAAAATGTAAGTATAATATTCATATATAATCAAGTTAACAATACGATAAAAATATATATGTATATTTACTTACATAATCATTTGACTAAGTCTTAAAAGACAGGGGTAACTACCAATACATTTACCTGTACATATTGTGTGCATCATAAATAATAATCATTAATAATTCAAAATAACAACTGACAAACATAGATCGTCTTCTAACGTGAGTCCATTTACTGCCTGGGAATACTGTACCACCCACAATTAAAACATCATAGCTCTGCAAATTATCATCATAAAAGTATGAATGTGATATCATTTTGTTGGTTGCTAAGATACTATTTTCTATAATAGAATGATAATAACAACAACACATTATGTAATCATGGGAACATTACTATCTGAAATTAAAAATTTCATCACAACTGAAAGCAGATTTCACCCTGCTACCAAACAATTTTAGAGCGGCTGAATGTCCCTACATCCAGTGGTGAAAATGTAGCCAAAGATTTAAGCTATACAATAAAGCAAATATGAATCAAATACGTTGAACAGTTTTGTTTGCATCACGGTTTTTGTAGAACCATGTTAAACGTTGACGATTTTTAAAATGAGTATCAAAACACAAAGCAAAAAATAACCATATTTCACCCTGCTACTAGATAATTTATGAGTGGCTGAATGTCCCTATATCCAGTGGGACAAATGTAGCCATATGTGTAAGCTTTAACATAAAGTAAACCTGAATCAAATATGTTGAGCAGTATTTGTTTTATGATGTTTTATGTACAAACATGTAAAATCGTTAAATTCTGTTTGTTTTGGGTTTCCCCACACACATCAAAGATGTTGAGTGGCAGGTGGATACAATGTAATTACTGGCGGGCGGGCGGCCGGCTTCCAAGAAAATTATATTGGCTTGACCTATTTCTCACAGTCTGAATTTGCCTGTCAACTGAATTTGCCACGCGTTGTAGTTAGCATTGCGTTGGATAACGGGTATGTCGGATTTAAAAAAACGACATGGACGGGCTAGTCCGTCCAAAATAAATCTTTACCCGTCCAAAAAAGCACTTTACGCATTTCCAAAAGACGGGTGGACGGGTCTGTGGATGAGTCGATGCTGCCACAGTTCAGTGTCATTCCCACAGTCTGGTCTCAAGCAGCTGGTCTGTGGTTGTTGTAGATGCCGGTGGCATGTCGTGCCCTGTCGAGAAGGTCTTTAGTTGGCCGGAACATGTGACAGTCATAGTCAGTGTTCACTTTCACCTGCAGCAGGTTGCACAGTGTCTCAGCACCAAGAGATGACCGGAACTTGGTGTCGTTCTTGGTGCCAATTTTATTTTCACTTCGGGTGGCGCTGCGATCACCGGGGAAATCGGAAAAAAGCGGAAGGTTTTCAAAGCATAGCGGAATAGCGGAAGGTTTTCTCAAAAACCCGAAAAAGCGGAAGATCTTCTGCCAAAAGCGGAAGACTTGGCAGGTCTGGATTATCTGTATCTACTTTTAAAACAATATCAACTGCATTAATTATATTAGCCGCCTTGACTATTGTAATTCACTACTAAATAACATTGCTAAAAGTAGGTACCAGCAGCCAAAATGCAATGAAGATTTATGACAGTGAAATTTATTGCAATGAATAGAAAATAAAAAAACATTAAAAAAAATTCTATCTTAAAAATTAAGGAAATTACGGCCATTTTCATCTTTGTAAAATTTCGCGATTTGGCAACCTTTACGACAGACGATGTTTGACAGTGTGTCACGTATCTATTTAAACAGCAACACATCTCCTAAATCACTCTCAACATGGCCTACTGTACATAGAGACTGTACCCAATTTTTTAGAGCTGTCGCACACACATATGGCTTTGGCATTCCTTAAAAAATGGCAAAATGTGCAATTATTACATTGGTTATAAAGTACTCGATTTACGCCATTTTATCCCCATATTTAGTGGGCTATAACATTTGAGCCGTTCTACATATCTTCAAGAAATTTTGACATGACTTAAAGGAAGTTACACTTAGGCTAATTGCTGTCCTGATGTTCAGAAAAAGATAGATTTTCCAAAAAACACAACTTTACCACCAAGCACCAGAAGTTATCCCTTATTCAGTGATCACCAGTCACAATCACCAGTCACAATCACCAGTCACAATCCAAACATAAAAGTCAGCAAGAAAAAGAGTTCAGCAAGTTGTTATGTGCAAGTTGTGTCATGTACATTTTTGTGTCAGAAATGTTACTGTGGATTTCATGAAGCAGTCAACTCCATTATGTTGTTGCACTGTTGATAGGTAGATCAGCAGTATTCTTCAACATAGTCTTGGTATGCCATTCTGATCTTTGGCAAACAGTCTGTTGTCCAAAGTCTTGCTGTACTGTTGGTTAGTTGCATGTTGAAACCATGGTAGAAAACAAAACAAGCTTCAACATAGACAAAAGCCATAGTTTTAATTTTTAAGAATGTTAGTGAAACGGTCCCCATGTGTTAATTGTCTGGATGCCCAGACTATGCAGCCTGGCTTCCTCTAAGGCCACCATGGAAGATTCCATAATAATTATAGTGTACTAATCCAACATACGTCCGTTCTGTCCTCAACGTTTACCATTTTTATATCCACCATTTTTATCTTTACTATATCTAGTCAATAAAGTCAATTCTTCCGATTATTTGAAGTAGGCATTTTTATTACTGCAGTTTTTGCATAAATTAGTCACACACTACATATTTGGACACCAAATAACTGCATTTGCCATAGGTTAGATCAATTGACGAAACAGTTTTCACTGGTAGGCATCGATTCAACTGCAATGTAAGCGTATACTTACGGACTAACTTGAGCAGTTCACGTAACACGATTTCGTAATTGATTTCAGCTTCCCAATCTTCGGAAACTTCATACTTGATGCTGAAAAAAATGTAATAAATCTACATGTTGGAATGGAAGTTAATAAATATTATTGGAACTTAGTAACACGGAATGGTAATATGTAATAGTAATGATTACAATTGTTGAAGTAATATTAATAGTGACAAATGGAACAGAACGCAATGCAATAGTAATTGAGGTATTACTTTGCTAATACATTTAAACATTTCAATCACACCAAAATTTAATTTCATTGAAATTGATCAGACCAATTTTTTTTTACATAGTGGGACATAGACATGTATCGTTTTAATTTTTTTCACATGCAGTTTTATTTATTTATTCATTTCAAAACAGTTGTAATAAAATTGTTTAGTATAATAATCATGACAGTCAATTAAGTGTAGCACTGTTAGCAAGATACACTCTGATAGTGTGATTGCGGCATGGCTAATTTGGTGTTTGAAGCCAGGTCCACCAGCCACTTATCTTTTTCACACGAACCTATTCATTAATTCACTGAAACACGATAAAGGTTTCAGGCTTTCAGCACTAAACAGACTTTAACATCTCAATCAATCAATAAATCATTGCCATCTCCCAACCGTAGCTGCTAGCCTGCCATGCTGGGTAATGTTTTTAAAAAATAAAGGGGCTTATACATTTTTTGGGTGGTTTTCTCAGTTAGTAGATTTGATCAAAAGTGTAAAAATACATCCTATCCTTGAGCCAATAATTAACTGTCCACCAAGCAGCCACAGAGCAGTATGGAGTACTTCGGCCTTATCAGACTGTGTTATGTTACAGTGACATTGCTTTTCTGTTTTATTCCAGTTAATATATTAAACTTCTACATCCGACATAAATTGTGTGGGGTTAATTTAATTTTTTTTAGTTAATTGTAATATAATTAATTATAATCCCATCAGTTATTTTGAATTTATGTAAGTGATTAAGTATATGATATGTTTAATGAAAAGGAAATATTTTTAAGTAAAATATATTAGTAATAGTAGTAGCTGTAATAGTAATATATTACATTGCGAAGTAGTATACCCCACGCCTGTCTGTAACTAGAACTACACATGTCGTCCAGTTCCCCCTCCCCGGTTCGTAAGTAAAACGAGATATGACTACGACTCACTAAGACCCCCTGCCAACTAGCCTACATTCGCTCCTACTTTGTGTACATATTAATACTACTAAATGTACTCACCATGGAACTGCCGCATGATCTCTCGTTACGTAAACATAACACTGGTAGTATGAATTCGCTTCATCACTCGCCTGCACCTTTACAATAACAGCGTACATTTCAGGAACGGAATCCATTCTACAACAGAACAACATAAACATTATCATATACCATGGTACCATTCAATACATCACATACATTATATTTATTAGCTGTGACAATCCGTGAATGTAATTACCTATCAATGGAGGAACACAGGAACATATAGCAAAGCCACATTCTATAATTGGACAACACAAACATATATATATGTTATATATATATATATATTGTATATATATATATATTGTATATATATATATATAATATATATATATATATATTATATATATCATAAACACATTGCACTACAAATGTGTTTAATTTGAATGGAGTTTCAATCATTAATAAACTTATACACATGTACTTACAGTACTTTTAAAAAATCATGCACATGTAATTTTTTTATAAATTGGCAATTTTCTCAAATTGTATAAACTCATTCATACGAAATATTTTTTTTTTGGTATATAAACAGTAAATAGGACCTACCTCCACTCCCTTCAATTCAAACTTTTCCTTGATGTCCGACATCAAACTAATCAACGGCACGATGCATAGTGAGGTTTGTCTTGATCTAGCACGTCCATAATGAGAGGAGCTACAATAAAAATATCGCTTTTTCCGAATCCGGTCGGCTACACGGCTAATGGACAAGGCTGTATGCCAACAGCACGTCAGTCCTGTTAAACGCCATCGAAAGAAGTACCGCACAGAAATAATGTATTATGTTGTCTGGTGCAGCAATTGCAATGAATTACCATGTTCGCCACCAATCGATGTATCACAAGAAGTTTTCTTTTACATATAAAGTGGTGGGGAAATTGTGCATAATTTGTTCCAAAGCTGCACTTTTAATGGTGAAAAAAAACTAGGTGGAAATAAAGAATGCATGTTCTTAGTTGAGTTTGTCACATTAACTAATTACGGGAATAAATTTCTGAGCTTAGCAAAATGCTCAATTTAACAAAATGTTCACATAAATAAATATATAAGATTCACCCTAAGTCTGGATGTCCCGTAACATTGTATCATTCGTTGGAGCACCGACTGGTGCGTTGATCATCAACTGAAAAAGAATTTACCCATGGGGACACAATTATTGGCTATTTGTAACTTATTTTGGTTTTTACATTAACTAAAAATTCTAACCTTTCATTCGTTACCTGCAAACTGTACTGATGTAATATGTATTAATTAATTGAGTGTACACGTTCAGTAACCATATATATCGTTACTGCACGCATGCGCAGTAACCATGTATTCGGGCGCGCTAACACGCGCACACTGTGTAAAGCTTTATCTTTATACAGGGACTCTACGCACACAGTAACGATTGCGCCACTTATCAAACATCCATCCCAAACCAACACTTGATTTTCCATCCACAACACACTTGTTGTATCGTGCATCATGCATCAAAGCAAGCACACCACACCCGACATGCACAATGCCCAGATGCAAAGAAGTTGTGTCCCTTCACAAGAGGCTTGTCAGCAGTGGGTAGCATCATAAGGGCTTTTCCATTCGCATCAAGAACTGCAACTTGACATTTCACAGGGCATTCAACAGTAGACATGCATGAATACTGCAGTGGCACAACATCCATTGATTGTCCAATCAGCTACGAGTGGTTCCGCGATGTTCTTCAAGCTTTGTAGGTGCCAGAAGCTGGGGTTACTTTGAACATTATTAGCCTTTTTCTTTTAATTTCAGCAAAACCAAGAGGTGGAAATGCAATTTTTACCAATCAGTATTGAGGCACCAACTAGACCTAATTGGTGTGCAATTAGATTTATGCTGACAATAACTGCTATTTGATTTTTGATTTTTTAGATGTTCAAAGTTACCACAGTGTCAGGATATTTTGAACATGCAGACAGATGTCTGCGTTTTCTTTTACTTTACTCCACATGTTGTACTGTCCTTTATTCTTTCTGGATATTTGACCCCTCTCTTAAATATGCATTTCTTTGTCCCTGGGTCATCTGAGAGGTTGGTCTCATCGTAGTTGAATATTGCGTTGGTGGTACTGGAGTTCCATCTTCTTTCTTTAGAGTTGTCTAGAGATTCTAGAAGAAATCTGTGGCTGATGAAGCTGAGACTCGAGCTCTGGCTTTCTTGATGTTCTGACATTGGCGGGTTGAAAGTTCACCTTTTCTTCGCTTAGTGTCCCCAATAGGATGCCATACTCCTTGTGCGCCTTGCGCAAACTTAATCGTCCATCCTGCACTGCTGCTTTGGCTGCAGTCAACTTTTCTTCTCCATAATTTGCGTATTGCCGAGTTCCTGGATGCCTCTTGTATTTTCTAACCATCATACAGTCATGTAGATTAGCTGCAAAATAGATTAATTTATAAGTACATTTCAAATTCAATATAATAAAAATAATAATGAAGTGTGGCATTTAGTGTTGCTTACAAGATGAATAACATCTGCTGTAGAATTCCTGTATGTATTTGGGGTAACTTTGAACATACTCAGAAGGTTACGGCCTGAAATCGGCCACGACCCAGACTACTAGCCCACCGCCCCCACAGCCACACCCAATCGCTGTTGAATGACGTCCCACGAAGGACCCGAACCTGCGGAACGCGGAGAAAGGGAAACCCCACAGTTGACTCACTCAAGGCTCCCTGTAGTCTCTGATGGATGGAATCTCGAAGAGTGGCCTCCAGAAGGCAGTCTGATGGGCCAGAGGGAGGGCGGGGGTCATCCCCTTCCACTGGCCGGCCAGGACAGTCCTAGCGGAGGCCACGCACGCGCGTTTCAGGCTTCCTGGCACGGTGGTTGGTCCCGGTGACCACGTCCCTCGACTGGGGGGAACAGCCCCAGGAGGTCACGGTCTATGGTGTTCTGTAAGTTCCCAGGGTCACCACAAGGTGCCTGGGTAACGTACGTCAGGAGCTCGGGGTCAATGAGTGCTATCTCGGCTTGGCTTGCTATTGCAGCCAGGAGGGGTTCCCTCCATTCGTAATCATTCATGACTTAATCAATTTCATCGACCCCGAGCCTACCTGTGCTTTCGCCTCGGTCATTGTCACAATTCGGTGTTTGTGTCAGTATCGGTAACGGTAACATCTGGGTGGGGGTGTCCACATCCAGTGGGGGTGGTGGAGGAGGTGATGGGGGGAGTCCCTAGTGACCCTTGTCACTACTGTTGGCGACTCCACTGGTCGCATGGTAACACTATCGGCTATAGACCCGAGTGGGTCCGCCATCACCTCTGTCTGAGCCGATTCAGTCCTCCACGGAGTGGACACCGTATAGAGTTCCACCAGGCTTTTGTAGTCCGGGCGCCTTTGGTGCCCCTTGATGGTTTCATGTGGCATGGTCGTCACAAGGCTTTGATTGATACTCTTGGCACCCAGACTACGCAGCCTGGCTTCCTCCATGGCCATCATGGCCATCTCTTCACTATCCCACCTACTCCGCTGCCCTGATAGCCGCCATTCGATCAGAGTGGTAGGATTCGGGGTGAGCTGCCCTCGAGTGGACTGCCAATCCACGTACGCCATGGCACTGCTTCCCACAGTGGCGGCAGAGCCCGATGGGAGAGATGCCAACTCCCTCACGAGTCCCTTGCGGGGGGGTTCCTCAGAGGAGGAATCCTTATTCATATTCTGTAGCTTACTTGTAACCGCAAGTAATCCCGCCCAGTTGGTTAGACTGGATGGGATTGGAGCTGGCCTTTCGACCAGCTCCGGTGTGGGGCTGCCACATGGCCGCACTAGGAGAACCCTAGTACGACCGGTTGAGGTGCTTGCGCTGACGGCTACCTCAGCTGGTACCGGGTGACGACGACCTAGGAGAAACCTAGAGCGCGTGCCTTCGCGGGGCCTGGATACCACTCCCGTGGTGCCGCTCTGGTTATTTTTATTTGGGTTTTTGATTTCGTACCTACGTGGCACCCCGGCCGACTGCTCTTTGGTTTACCATCGCAAGGTGATAATTGACACGGGTACCTCGGGAAGGTGGGCAGCCAGTCTATGACGAGTAGAGGCTTTATGCTGGAGGCGGTGCCCCAAGGCTATGCTTTTCACCCCTCCCGAAAGGGGGGGCTATCCAACTGCGGTTGTAGGGGGCTGGGGGACTAGACCCAGTCTTACAGAGCGCATTTGCTTACAGGCCCTATGGGGGAGTAACTGACTTAAAAAAGAAAAACGGTCCACTCACATTCGGATCATCAAACCAGTTGACGACTTGCCATTTGGCTAAAAAAAAATAAACACATAATTTGCCCTCCAGCCCGGGAAAACAATGTGTGAAAAACACTCAAATATGATATGTATTGATACAAAAAACAATAAATACAACAAATGAATATGGTGCGCTTAAACAAAAAGACTGCCCGGGCTGTGGCTAATGATTATCCTTACGAAGGAATTTAATGTTCAGAACGACAATGTATCAGGGGTCACAAAAGCAAAGAGACGCCACTCTCCGTTGTTACACAATTTCTCCTACTGCCAAGCAGTAGTCATGTGGAAGGCCCTGTAGACCTTCCACCTCATTCACATACGGAAGCCGAAAATACCACCAATTCCGTTTTTGAAATCCCGAAGGTACGACACATGCTGGCTGACTTCAGAGACATAGCCCCCGCCAGTTGAATATGAGGGCACTGAAGAATATATCCCCTGATGCCCCCTCAGAAGGCAAGTTCATTTGGCACCAGTCACGGACAGCCGGGGTGTCGTATTTCACGCACTTGCTCTCGTGGGCGTTGTCGAGGTCTGCGTTGTCCGCAACAACAGACGCATCGACAACCCAGCAAGCGTTTCGTGAGTACAACACCGCGTCCAGGATCTGCGGGCTGCCACCATGCACCGTGATCACCGGAGCGCGTGTCACCGCCCAGCCGCGGTTCTCCATCTTGTGGAGGAACTTCTCGAGGAGAGCATCATGTCGCATAATTTGATGCCCCCATGTTCGCGGGCACACTTGGAGGACATGTCCCAAAGATTCTACCCTCCAGCATGCATCGCACCTTCTGTCAGCATCGGGTCTACCCCGAGCGGCTCGTTGCTTTGTTGCGACGGTCCCCGACCTAATCTGTAAAGCATGTATATAATTTGCTCCTGTTAGGAGGGCGTGCCATTTGTGACCCACTCATGTATATAAGGTACGGCCCGTGAAGCCCGCAGGCCGCAGCCATCGACTGCCCCGTGCAGTGATGCCACTAGCTCATGCTTTGCGTCTGTCATGCAGTGAACTATAATGTCGCCAACCTTGGGCGGAGGGTTTGTGCAATGTCTCCGCTCATTCGCGAAGGTGCGTGAGTTGGCAACCAGGGTGCCGATAACCGGGTCAGGCACCCTGGCGAGACGATCCAACCTCGCCTTCTTGAGAAGGGGGATCGTCAACTTGAATGATGGAATACCAAGTCCACCCTCGCGCACCTCGCTGTGGAACAGCGCGTTCACCGCGTCGTGGGGCAGCTTCAGCCACGACCTCAGGCTCCGACGGAGTAACTTGTCGAACCGTCTTAGGACACCATTGTTACTTCGGGATAAAACCAGCCTATGATATAGTTTTGGCACCAAGTGGTTATTCAGAAAATACAGCCTTTGCTGAGGCATTAATGGTGCTCTGGTCAGGTGGTTTAGTCCGCGAGTGAGGAGCTCCTCAG
The DNA here is from genome assembly GCA_963662155.1 of Lamellibrachia columna. NCBI lineage: Eukaryota > Metazoa > Annelida > Polychaeta > Sabellida > Siboglinidae > Lamellibrachia > Lamellibrachia columna. The sequence continues at coordinate 24,729,964 of OY759267.1, forward strand.
CAGACGAACCACCCTCCCGGGTGCTCACAGTGATACCGAGGTATTAATAACCCTCGGAAATGGGTACAGTTGACTAGATCCCCCCTGCAAGGGACACATACGGCGTGGGATCGCAGACCCAACGGCCCGCTTTCCCGTCCACCGCTATTGTCAGTGACCTCGACTTGTCAGGATTTGACGTGAGACCACAGCGTCCTAGCGCTCTGTCTAGCTGCCGGCTCAGATGCTGGATGCCGATCTTGCTCCTGGCCATCAGGACGATATCGTCCACAAAGGCCAGGTGATTGAGGCGAGGACCATCACCTCCTACTCGGACGCCCAACTCCGGGTCGAGAGCCTCGATCGCCCAGTCGATGATGCAGTTAAAGAGGATAGGTGAGAGCGGATCGCCTTGCTTCACCCCCCTGTTTTGGGCCAGGGGCTCACTCAAATTTTCACCAACATGTAGGCGAGTCGCGGCCTCTGAGTAAAGGCACTGCAAGTATTCAATGAATGGTCCAGGCACTCCCATTCTCTTCGCCGCCAGGAAGAGGGAGGCGTGGGACACCGAGTCAAACGCCTTCGACACATCAAGGAACACCAGCGAGAGCGGTTTTAGCTCCTCGCATGAGTCCCTCAGCAGGCACCTCAAAAGGAATACATTGTCAGCTATACCATCACCTTTTGTGAATGCCCTTTGCATTGATCGAAAAATGGATCCCACCAGACAACCGAGTGGCGAGCAGCCTGTGGAACACCCAGGCCAAATATGGGCCAATTGATATGGGATGGTATTCTTTGGGCCCCTTAGGAGCCGGTACCATGGGGATAAGCACCGTTCGGCTGGACCGGAGTCCAGCGGGCAGATAGCCGATGTACAGCCACACAAAAAAAAACACACTATTTGCCCTCCAGCCTGGGCAAACAATGTGTGAGCTACACTTAACTACAATAAGTATTGAAAATACAAATGAACAATAACTACAACAACCAAGTGATATGCGCAAACATAAAATGGAAAAGCCCGGACTGGGGATAATGATTATCCCTCTATACGAAGGAAAACTGTTTGTATAGGCGACAGTTCGTCAGGGGACACCCAAGCAGAGAGCCGCCCGAACTGATATTTGACAAGTACCTTCACTGCCAAGCAGTGGTCTTATGGAAAGCTCTGTAAATTTTCCAACCCCATTCGCACACTGAGGCCGAGTAAACCACCAGTTCAGATTTTGAAATTCCGAAGGTACGGCACATGCTGGCTGACCTAGGGGACATGGCCCCCCGCCAGTTGAAAATGAGGGCACCGAAGAAAATCTCCCGTGATGCCCCCCCCGGAAGGCCAGTTCGTTTGGCACCAGTCACGGACAGCCGGGGTGTTGTATTTCACGCACTTGCTCTCGTGGGCGTTGTCGAGGTCTGCGTTGTCCGCAACAACAGACGCATCGACAACCCAGCAAGCGCCTTGTGAAAACAACACCGCGTCCGGGATCTGCGGGCTGCCACCCCGCACCTTAATCACCGGAGCGCGTGTCACTGACCAGCTGCGGTTCTCCATCCTGTGGAGGAACTTCTCGAGGAGAGCATCATGTCACTTGATTCGATGCCCCCATGTTCTCGGGCACACCTGGAGGACATGCCCCAGGGATTCAGTCCTCCAGCACGCGTCGCACCTTCTATCCGCCTCGGGCCTACCCCGAGCGGCTCGCTGTTTAGTGGACACGGTAGCGGATCTTATTTGGAGGGCATGTATAAAATTTGTACCTGTTAATAATGCCGTGCCATTAGACCCATTAGACCCATTCGTGAAAGTATGAGACTGCGCGTGATGCCTTCAGGCCGCAGCCGTCGACCGCCCCGTGCAGCGCTGACGCCATTTCACGTTTCGCATCTGTCATGTTGTGCACGATTGTCTTTGATTAGGCGGTGGGTTCATGCAACGCCGACGCTCATTTGCAAAGGTGCGCGAGTTGGCGACCAGGGCGCTGATAACCGGGTCCAGCACCCTGGCAAGGCGATCCAGCCTCGCCTTCTTTAGAAGGGGGATCGCCAACCTGAACGATGGAATGCCAAGTCCACCCTCGCGCACCTCGCTATGAAATAGGGCGTTTACTGCGTCATGGGGCAGCTTCAGCCACGACCTGAGGCTGCGCCGGACGAGCTTATCAAGCCGTCTTAATACACCATAATTGCTTCTGGAAAGCACCAACCTGTGGTAAAGCTTTGGTATCAGGTGGTTTTTAATCATATACAGCCTCTGCTGGGGCTTTAATGGGGCCTTGGTCAAGTGGTTCAACCCGAGAGAGAGGAGCTCCTCAGCGGATGAGCCACCCTCCCAGGCACTCACGGTGACGCCGAGGTATTTGTAGCCCTCGGAAATGGGCACAGCCGGCAAAACCCCCCGTGTGAGGGACACGTACGGCGTGGGATCGCAGACCCATCGGCCCGCTTTCCCGTCCACCGCTATCGTCAGTGTCCTTGACTTGTCCGGGTTTAATGTTAGGCCACAGAGCCCCAGCGCTCTCTCTAACTGAAAGCTCAGATGCTGGATGCCAATCTTACTCCTGGCCATCAGGACTATGTCGTCCGCGAAGGCCAGGTGATTGAGACGAGGACCGTCACCACCAACTCGGACGCCCAACTCCGGGTCGAGAGCCTCAATCGCCCACTCGATGATGCAATTGAAGAGGATCGGTGAGAGCGGATCGCCTTGTTTCACCCCCCTGTTCTGGGCCAGGGGTTCACTCATATATTCACCGACTTGCAGGCGAGTCGAGGCCTCTGAGTATAGGCATCTCAAGTATTCGATAAACGGCCCAGGCACTCCCATTCTCTTCGCTGCCAGGAAGAGGGAGTCGTGGGACACTGAGTCGAACACCTTCGACACGTCAAGGAAGACCAGCGAGAGCGGTTTTAGCTCCTCGCATGAATCCTTCAGCAGGCACCTCAGAAGGAAAACATTGTCAGCTATGCCATCACCTTTTGTGAATGCCCTTTGTCGTGAGTTAAAGTGTATCCTACTGGAGAGACGAGTGGCGAGCAGCCTGTGGAATACCCTGGCCAAGGAAGGGCCGATTGAAATTGGGCGATATTCCTTTGGACTTGTTGGGGCCGGTACTTTCGGGATAAGCACCATTCGGCTGGTCCTGAGTCCAGCGGGCAGATAGCCGATATACAGCCACATGTTAAGGTGCGCGAGGAGAGCGTGAGGATCAAGCTTGCGCAGATCGGCCGGTGTGATGTTGTCAGTGCCAAGGGCACCTTTCTTGGTGTTCCGCAGTGTTGCCTGCAACTCTGTGAGGGTGACAGGCGCAATTAGGTCCCATAGAACTTCGCACTTTTGATCCAGGTATCGTATTCCGAGTCCACTGCTTTCATTTGGGCCAACTCGACAATCCAGAAGGTCGGTAGAGTCAATTCCATGATAATATTCTTGGACATTTACCAGTTCCGCATACAAGGCGGTTTTCCATTTATTGAATTCAACGTTACGTAAAAGACCACCGTCTTTCCCAGGCCGGGAATTACAGGACGGACCCGATAAATTTGGCCGATGTAAAACCGACCTTACATCACTCGTAGTCGAGGAAAGACTCTCCATGGGGGCTTCGTCCGTATCGTCAGAATCCAGCTGTGTTGCCTCAGCTTGTGGTTGCGGGCTCCTCCTCCCGGAGCTATCAGGTAGAGGCCGGTGCTCACCCCGGGTATTTTCGAATGCGACAGTTGTATTGCTCTGCCTCCCAGAGCTATGTACACGAGGCCGGGATTCCCGGGATATAACGTTTGCATTGCCACAAAGAGAAGAATCGTTTTTACGAGGGGTGTTAATCTCCTCCTCACCCACGTCTACCACATGCAAATCATTATTGTCACACCTAGAAACACTAGTATTTGGTTCATCGTCCATATTTCCACCTTCCTCACCGAGAAGGTCTGGGCACTGCCTCCCATTGCTATTAGTCACTCGAGGCCGGTCATACCGGGAAAAGTCATCGTTGCTCCGCCTCCCGGAGTCATCAGGGCTCGGAGGCCGGACAAGCCGGGATAAGTTACAATTGCTCCGCCTCCCGGAGTTATCAGTATACCGAGGCTGGTCAAGCCGGGACGAATTGTTAGGGTGTGAGTCCCCCGACGGGGGCTGCACAGAACCCTCCGCGCCGACTGCGGGCTCGTCGGGCACCGTCTCTTCCAGCTCCATCGCGAGGAGCGTTCTTACCGCCTTGTACTTGGTAGTACGGCGCGTCCCCTTCATGGCGTCAAAGGACCGGCAGGGGACGACTCCTCGGAAGAGTTGGTTGATGTTGTGCCCGCCAGGGTACAACCTTGATGCCCGCAGCTCGGCACGGGCCAGGTTCTGAAGCTCTTCGTCGGACCATGAGGCCGACGAGTGGTAACGTTCTCCGACCCCGTCTCCTGCGGGGTTGCATAGGGCTCTTCTCCTGGGCGTGGAGTGGGTCCCCGCCTCAGTTGGAGTCCCCGCACCCTGGGTGTCAGGGGTGGTGGCTGGCATAGTTACTCCCGCACAGAGAAGAGAAGCGTGAAGTCGGTCGATTGTATGACAAAGATAAATTTTTATTTGTGCTGATATTAAGAGACTGAGTTTGCATGTTGACTATATCTTTCAACTGTCATCTATGACACTGAGTAAAATCGACGACTCTGTGCTGATCTAGACTGTGCTGATGTTCAGTAAAATTTCAACTGCCAGTCTGCCATTTTATGTTAACCTGTGACTGACAGATGTGATATTGAGAGGGAAATAAATTACTAATGCCATTGAATCGTCTCATTTCCTCCATAAATGACATATTAATCAACATTTACAATTTTATGAAATATAACACAAATTAATCAAAATGAATAATTTTATTAAATATTACACAAACTTTAAAAAAATCACCTTAGATCCAACATTCCCAGGACCAGTAACTTTTCAGCAGGACCAGCAACTTTTTGAACTTGCTAGTCCTGTGGACCAGGAACATTTTCATTAGAGGCAAACCCTGCTAGTGGCCCGTGTGGAATGTACACCAGAGGTTATGCAGCTTTTCTGAGCACAGCGTTCTCAGATTCTGCCCAAGTGATGTGGTTATTTCTACGGATGCTGTCCACTGGGCTTCCTGTAACCTACATCAACTCATATGACATATCTCAAATGAATATAGAATATTTCAAGTGGTTGAGATTTGTTAGTTTTTTTTTACCGTGTGGTGGCGCCACCATTTCCCATTCGGATTCTGTTGTTGTCGCCATAAAATTTTAATTGGTACTTGTTGGCACTATGAGTTTTGTACAATGAAATAAATGTTTACTTGCAATTGTTGAAACGGATTTGAATTGCAACATGTCATTGATCACCGTAGGCGTATCCTATGCAAGGCCAGTGCCGTAGTAGGCAGTCAATCGCCATACAATTTTTTCTATCTTGCTGTTGTAAGACGAAGAAGAGCTTGCTCATCAAAAACGTAAGTGTTTTCATGAAACGTGAAACCTTACAAAAATGCCATAAACAGCAATAAACACATCTTTCATGTCTGTATGCATTCTTACATATATCACTTAAGTTACCTGACAATAACCATGTAAAAGCGTGAAATTATTACCTTTTTGTCAGAACGCACGTGCTTGTAAAAAAAAATTATATAACCGGATGTTGTACAGTGAGCGAGATTACCAAACGGGATTCTCGTACGTCAATATAAGGTCACGCTAAGGCCAAGTATATTGATTCTTTGTGAAAGTATCCATAAGTTAAAAAATTATAGCTGATTAGAAAACCGCTTTATAGAAGAAGAAAAATTGTCGTCATCCTCTGAAAAACAGCAGAGGTAAAAGTAACTGTTTCTTCAACTGTGTGTGAATACTTTATGTAACACGTGCAGGGTTGGGGTCAAGTACAGTTGATCAAGTACTCAAGTACATCAAGTACCCAAAATAAATATCAAGTACAGTTCAAGTACTCACTTATGTACAAAGTACTTAAGGACATCAAGTACTGACATATCAAGTACAAGTAAATAAATGGGCCTATTTTAATGGTTGTAATATTTTTCGATATTTTGCCATGTTTATTTTGCAACACAAATTTATGTGACTTTTTTATATGAACAAAACTGAGCATCACATTTTATTATCATTTGGTTGTGAAGATCAAGCAGAAAAGTTCACATAAATTCTATAAATTTTAATAATTTTTATTGAAACCATATTTCATGTATACAATTGTTACATTATACATCATACATTATACATCATAATACTTGGCAATACTTGGTCAAGTCCAACCACTCCATTGTTCATTTCATATTTGACCTGTCATTGCACTTAATCATCATGATAGTCTCAAAGTTTTTGTCTGTGAGCCAACACCTGTCTGGAGGAACACCTTCCTAGCAATGCTGAAAGTCCTTTCTACCGATGCTGATGATGCCATGACTGTCAGATAATTGACCGCCAGCTTGGCTAGGGTCGAGTACATGTTTGAATGTCCCTTCCAGTATGCGAGAGGGTCACTCTCTTCGGCCATGGCTGCCTCACCAAGGTATTGATTCACCTCAGCCATGACTGATGCTGGTTGAACTGTTGCAGCTGGTCATAAAGCTGAACAGCTTGCTCCGCTTCTTGGCTGGGCTGCCTACACTCACTGCAGAGGCTTCTGGAGGAGCGTAATCAACAGCCTTCACAGACAGCTCTGCTGTAACAGCTTCCCGTTTATTGGCATCCTGGCACCACTCGAGGTTGAAACGAGGGTCAAGACAAGCAGCAAGCCTGAAAACCTCATTGTCCTCATACACTACCATGCGCTTGTCAAGTGATTTACTCAGGGCTGTGATGAAGCTGTTATTGTAGCGAGACTTCGTGGTGGTTAGATGAATCCGAAGTCCAATGATGGTTGGGATGATGAAGCTGCAGTGACTGTCTTGTCACGGTGTCCGATGTCTGTTGCCTCCTCGAATGGCTCTGGGATCTCGAGCATATCTTTGAGGATGTTACGATCATATGCAGTGATGGAGGGTGCATCACGCTGTTCCAGTTTGGCTGGGGTTAACAAACAAGGAGTTTACAAACTAAATCTCCCAGTTGTGTAAACGGTGGGTCTTTTATCAACTAGGAACCAATTCATCATCATCTCATCGACACAATATTTAGGGGGGACGGAGGTAGAAAGGGATTACAGCTGCACGGCAAGGTTTAGAAAACATAGAACTAGGACATGGATATACAGTGTACGATACAAAAAATACATAAAAATTACACTGTAGAATACAGGACTAGTGACATATAGTTAGAGCACATAGAAAGCATAGAATTAGGACATTCATATACGAAACAAGAAACACATAAAAATGACACTGTAGAATACAGGACTAGGGACGTATAGTTAGAGCACGTAGACAAACATTAGTACTGCACGGCAATTCTTTAGAAAACACAAAACTAGGAGATGAATATACAGTGTACGAAACAATACATAAAAATAACACTGTAGAAGACATGACTAGGGATAGATAGCGTTATATATGTATATATTTTTTAAAATAGAGATGGAATAGGAATATCAATAATTTTAGTTGGACTAGACCGGAGGATGGAAGAGGGAACAGAACCGTAGAAATATTCGTAAGGTTTATAAAATAGTCAACCAAATAAACACAAATTCAGGTCTGACCACAGCTTTTATTGTCTAGCATAATGCCGCACACACTTCCGTATTTGTTTTCGATAGCGGCCCATCCCCGCCTTATTAAGATGCACCCCATCACGCAACATGTATTGTTCCCAATTTTGGGACAACGCCCGATAGTGGTATTGGTGAATATAGGGGTTTCCCTCCATGAGCCGTCTCATCTCAGCATTAGGATCTTGACGCACTTCTTCAAAATCGGACCGACAGGGATCTCGCCGCCGCCGCCGCCGCATGATCTCCCCCACAATGACGTGACGCATGGAAGAGCATGCGTGCAACTCACTTGCACATTTGTAGATGGAGCCGGCCAATATGTGAGGATCGCACCAGGGTCTACTAAGATCGTTAGTCCCAATGTCTAGATAAATGATAGAGGGCCGAGTCACACGGACATGATGATAATGCTGGCGCACAGCCCCCACCTTCATACCTCCGACCCCACGAATGTCAACATGATCGAACACATCGTCGACGTACAGCCGACGTATCCACCTCCAGGCGCAGCCTCCTTACAAAGCTGTGACCTAGTATAAGTAGACGTTCTCCACTGAAATCAGGGAACAAAACGGAAAGTTAGTCTTAGCACAGTAAGGGATAACAGAATAAGGTAAACAGATAAACAATCGGTAGACGGGTAGACGGCCAGGACATACTTTGATAGATTTCGAAAAAACAAACCCCGCCTCCCTCCCTCCATATGTATGTTTCTTTCCCCCGAAATTATAAAAAAAATTCCTTTTTTAAAATAAAACACCCCCCCCCCCCCGTTTTTATAACGAACTTCTAGAGGATGCTGCTGGAAGGTATGCACCAGCACTGCTGCCGTACTGGAAGGAGCATCGTGTAGTAGTATGGCCCCCCTTCCCTCTGGCCGAACGGCAATAACGTAACATTACCAGAGATTGGCAATACCACGAGATGCAACCAGAATGAATGCACAAGCGCTGCTGCCATTCTGCAAGGGGGCATCGAAGGGTGGAGCCATAGGATATAACAATAAAAACATACCTTTTTCGCTCAGCCATGCTGATAGAGTTAACTCTTTCGCTACGGAATTTTTGGCACCTTTTTTCCTTTTTTGTACGGAATTTATTTTTTGCTAGAAAAAAAACTCTGGGCATGGTTACAAAAATGGTTATATCTCGGTTAATAATAGAGCTAAACATAAAATATATACATCATTGGAATTGCGAATAACAAAGCAACAAGTTGCATGCATAAGATCATGTGTGGATTAATTAGTATAATTGGTACATTTTTTTTAATTACAAAAATTAAATATCACCCAAAAAACATTTTTTTTTCTGCAGATTTTCATTCTTCACTTCTAAAGCTACACCTAATTTACTGTGGAAATAATAATTATTAGTAAATACCAATACATTGCTATACTACATTCTAAAAAAACATACATGTATGAGTCACGAGTGATATTTGACGAAGCAGTCATTCGGATGAAGATGAGGCTTGGCGGAGCAGCCAGTGCAGATGAAGTTGGTGCGACGACGTTTGTCACTCGTGCTGCACACTACACAATTCCGGTCCTGTGCGACATGCCCGACTAGATGCCTCTTGCGGTGTAAACGCTCGATGTCTGGGCCGGCCCTTGGACGTCCGATGACACGTGCTTCCTCATCCTCCGGTACCAGCGTTGCCGCTTTCTCTGCAAGGGCCGTCAACAACATTTGCTTGTACCTCTTCAGACTGATTTTGTCTGCAGGGTCAGTGCGTGTGAGGCAGTAGAGAATGTAAGAGTTCACCTGACATATCTCCAACAGCCAGAAGAATATGCGCTTCCACCATTTGATGGTCTTGCGCGTGAACTGGCCGTAGTAGGCCACACTCTGGTCGACTCGGTCACACCCGTTCATCGACATGTTGTAATCATGAATGAGGCTAGGCAGTGTCACCTCATTACCCCGCTTCCGAGTGACTGTCACATGCTGAACAGTTGCTTTCGTAGATACGAGAATGCATGGCTTCTTTGCCTTCTTGTCTCGCCACGCGACGCAGAGGATGCCGGGCTTATCGTCACGATACCATCTGGACTCATGATGCTCGAGTTTCAGTGTTTTCAGCTGAGGAGGAAAGTTCTTCCTGTTGATGTTCAGTGTGCCAGTGTAGTACATGTTTTTGTTGGTGAGGTAATCTAGCAATCTGTAGGTGGTGTAGTAGCGGTCAGCAATGACATGATGACCTGGTCCGAGTGGTCGCAGCAAGTACTCGAACACCTTTTCTGCCTGCCCGGATGACGGGTCCAAGTCAGGGTCGTAAGACGTCTCCGCGCCGAAGTATGTCAGGATGTTATGCACGTAGCCTGTGGTACTGTCACACAAGCCGAATGTCTTGATGTGGTATTTCTTCGGCTTGGCTGCATTGTACTGTTTGTACTTCCATCTGCCTTTCCACCCGATGACCATTTCGTCGATCGCAACATTTTCGAACGGGTAGAATGCAGCCTGGAATTTGCCAATCAGTTCGTTCATGAATGGCTCAATCTTCGCTTTTGATTCCGAGCCAGTTTCCGAGGCGTGTAGCATTGTGTGGTAAATTGCCTCGAATCGATCTCTTGCGAACATCTTGTGGTACCATGGGGTGTAGTCAGCTGGGAATGTGGACCAGTAGTCTTTGATTGAGGGACGCTTGTTGAGGCCCATCGCGATCAAGACCGACAGTAATTTCAGCAGTTCGCTTTTCGTGACCGGTTTCAGGTTTCCAAACACAGACCTGCGTTGAGCTGGAGTGTTTTGTTGTTTTCTCTCAGCAGCGTACTCGTTGATTAGCCTGATGATATTGTCCAAAACGTCAGGAGTGAGAAGCGTAAACAGGCAATCGAGGGGTGTGGCACTGTCGTCCAAGTTGGCATTGACGCCTGACGGTCTCGGGGGTAGAAAGCGGAACGACTGACCAGGCGTGTCCGTAACACTGGTAGACACATCTACCCATGGGTTAGGCTCAACCACTTTCTCAATTTGCCCACGCTTCGCCTTCTTCGCTTTCGGTTTTGCCGTCGAGCGAGTCGATGACGACGTTGAAGCCGTTGCCGTTGGCGTTGGCGAGTGTTCATGGACACAGTGACGGCGCGTACCGACGGCGACGGGCACTGCCACAGCTTCACCTTCACTGTCACTGCTGTCACTTTCACCAGCCGAAGAACTACTAGTACTGATGTCACCATCCTGATCATCATTCCACTTATCAAGCAACAATAACGCCTGTTGTGCGGAAAAACGCTTCCGTGAAACCTGCCTGCTAGGTGCCGCCATTTTGACAGCACTTTGTTTTGATTGGCGAAGTAGGTTGGCTCAGTACACAATTAATGTATGTGTAATCAATTGGCCAATCAGGAAATGAGTTACTGAAACATTTCGGGAAATATTGTGTCGAATTATTTGATTGGTTAAAAGTAACTGGTGCTGAAATCTAGCGACCATAATAAAACCATTTAGTCAAGCCGCTGTCAGCGGCTCTCCGTACGCACGGGTTGAGAAGCCGAGCCGTTGTCAGCGGCTTGCCGTAGCGAAAGAGTTAAGGAACGACGGTTAGAACGACAAACAAAATTCAAAAACGGCTTACAGAAGCCAACCGAGGAGTTGGAACAAACTACACCAGAGGGAGTCCCGTAAACAGGCCTGGGAAGGCGGGCTCAGGAACAAGAGTAAGGACAAGACACACCAGGAGGCGCCACTTAGAGGACCTTGGAAAAGCGGGAACAAATCGATGAATACACTAGGCAGGAATACTATTTATAGAACTCGGGAGTGGTAATTAGTACCAATTAGACTAGGGGATGGAAAGAATAATAGGAACCCAATAGGGGATCTGAGAAAGGCCCGGGAAAGCATGGCTCACAAATGTGATGGGTCATTTAGAGCCAGGTTTATCCAAATCTCAGTATATAATGCATATTCGTAGACAGGAGATCCTGGGGGGTTTATACAACTAGTTGTTAGAAAGAAAAAAATGGGAATAAGGTCTTTTAATAGATGTAGACGTAGCAGCACTATAGAACCCTTAATTATAACATATATGTCATCAATTCATTATCTAGGTTCCTCACGTTAAAACCCACATTATGAAGGGGGAATAAGGCTAAAACAATTATATGTATGTATGTATTTATATGTATTGTTTATCAAGCCCATTTCAGATAGAAGGAAACGAGACAAAAATAAACTTACAAGGGAGTAACCCGGACCCACAAGAAATTACAACCAGGGAAAACGTACAATATATACCACAGTCTGTTGCCAGAGCAATGGAACACCTCTTTCCAGACCCTTATGAAGGCGGATTGAGGGGTAGACCCTAACACTAAACAGCAAGTACGGAGCGAATCATTTTCACTTGTGAATTCCATCTTGTTGCATTCGTTGTCTGCAGCCTCACTTCCCCCTTACACATGTAGTATACGTAATGAAAAAATGCTTGTTCATATGACTTAAATAATTAGCTAATTTAATATTATGTTTCATTATTTCACAAACAAGCTAGCATGTTGTAGGGGATACAGAGTATGTTTTATTTTTTCGCAAAATTTATTTTAACCCTTTAATGCCCCATGTATCATATATGATCATCATTTATCTACATTAATTACTCAACATATAATGCCATACAACCCTAAATGCCCAATGTATCTTTTATGATACATGTAGTTAGATTGCAGAAATGATAGTAGCGACATCTTGTGGGTTTGCATTAACAAATTTCTGAGTTATAGGAAACTGTGCTCCACCATTTTGCAAGTACCGCCAGTTTTGTCTCAGATTAATGCCACATTTTACGAACTCATGGTGAGTATCTATTACAAATAATCGATAATGTCGTAACATGCCACTCAGTGTTTATAATGGTTACAGCCTGACAATGCAGTGTGAACAAGTTTTGCTGCAAATGATGCTTTTATATGTTGTATCATACATGCTACACTGGGCAGCTAAGCAAACAATATATCACTGTCATCCGCAGCCCGGATTTAGTTACATTGGCATTTGGATTAGCAGTGAGCATTCACTGTTCACAGACTTCAACGTAGCTGTTGTTAGGCTTATGAAAATGTAATAGAGATAATCTACATCACTTATATTCATTATTATTATACCGTTTTATAAAACAAAATTAAGTTTTTTAACGTTTGTGCGTCCTCAACAAAACGTTCACTTTTCTAAAGTTATACATCATTGAGCTTACCCTTAGTCATAGGAACTAGATTATGTGTGATTTGTAAGACTTATATATCTATTACAACTATTGCGTTTATTAATAAAAAACATGTTATTACTTTTTTCAGATGAGCAGAGTATATACAGCGCAAGATGCTCTCGAGATTATTCTCAATGGAGGTGAAAGTGACTTTGAAAGCAGTGATGACGAAGAAATAACCGAGTTGGCAATCGATGAAGAAGAAGTACCAGAACATAACATTGATGATTACTTTAGTTCAAGTGATGATGAGCCATTATCGACATATCGAACGAATCGTCGACCATACCAGTGGGAAGATGGCGCATTTGTATCGCCTGATGCTGCATTCGTTCCCGATCCAATGGAACCCCCAGCTCGCGAAATGACGCCGTACATGTACTACAAACTCTTCATTTCTGATGACATGATGGACAAGGCTGCGTATCATACAAACCTATACAGTGTGCAGAAAAATGGCATATCAATCAAGACGACCAAGTTGGAGCTGGAACAGCTCACTGGCATGTATCTCCGAATGGGTTTGGTTCAGATGCCAAATGTCAGATGCTACTGGGAGGAAGATTGCCGATATCCAGCAGTGGCAGATGTAATGTCGCGAACCCGGTTCGAATCGCTGATGACAAGTGTCCATTTCGTTGACAATACAACACCTACTGAAGCTGAGAAGAAGGCGGACAAATACTGGAAACTGCGTCCGTGGACAGAAGACCTAAGAAAGAACTGTCTAAAAGTGACACCTGAAGAGTATCAATCTGTTGACGAAATCATGGTAGCCTTCAAAGGGAAATCCTTGTTATGACAGTACCTACCTGCGAAACCGCACAAGTGGGGATTCAAACTGTGGGGCCGATGTGGGGTGTCCGGGTTCATGTACGACTTTGATTTGTATCAGGGCAAGGAACCAACTGAATGAAATGCGTCAGAGTTTGGAATGAGCGGGGACGTTGTCCTGAAACTGGTGTCAACATTAGCACCAAATCACACCTTCAAGATCAGTGCCGACAACTACTTCACAAGCATTCCACTTGTTGAGAAACTCAAAGGGGATGGATTTCTGTTCACCGGCACAATCCGTCCAAATCGCTTAAAAGGTTGCCCGCTGTTGTCCGAAAAAGAGCTGAAGAAGAATGGCCGAGGTTCAGTTGATCATCGCCTAACAAGGAACGGAAGCATCACAGCGGTACGTTGGTATGACAACCGAGCGGTCAACTTGGTGTCATCCTTTGTCGGACGTGAACCTCTCGACATGGTGAAACGCTACGACAGAAAGATGCACGCCTACATTGAAGTCCCCAGGCCAAACATCGTCAAGACCTACAACATGTACATGGGAGGTGTTGACAAGCTAGATATGTTGTGCGCCCTGTACAAACCAACTGTCAAATCCCGACGCTGGTACTTGTACATCTGGCTGCACACAATCATCATGGCCGTCTCCAATGCATGGCTACTATATCGCAGGCACCAGAAGGAGCTCCATGGTACTTCCAAAACCATGCCGCTTAGAATCTTCCAGGCGAAAATCGCTAGTGGTCTTGTGGCAGCTGGAAAACGCACGAGGGGAAGACCATCGCTCGAAACGCAGGCACCGCCAAAAAAGAAAAAGAAGGTTCAGGGACACCCAGATGACAACGCCAGAAAGGATGGTCTCGACCATCAGCCTCTGTGGGAGAAGAAACGCCAGAGATGTGCACTCTGCCCAGGAAAAGCGGCGTTTTCCTATGTGAAGTGCAGCAAGTGTAACGTCTGGCTTTGCCTGAACAAAGACCGCAACTGCTTCGTTGCATATCACAGATAAATCTGATGTACTGTCACAGATGGGACGATGAACACATTTAGTCATGTAGTATTGCCTGCATGCAAACGCAGGCATACATTCATGTGTGCTACCATTTAAACTATGTTACTCATCTGTGAACATGTGTAGGTTAGATGTAATAGTTGTAAGTCATTTATAGTGCATTCATTTAAAAAAATATTTTTTTGTATATCTCATCTAATGCCCAATGTAGCATATATGATACATTAAAAAAAACTAGGTCAAGGTCATTTACATGACGTTTTGATTGGCAATTTGAATTCAGGGTCCACATAATAGCAAATTCACAGCATTTCAATTTTTTTCTTACATGCTTTTTATATGTGGGCATTAAAGGGCTAAATAAGACTAGTGAAAAAATCTAATTGATTAAGCACCTCAAACTGAATTTTTACTTTTTTATTATCAGATGTTGTCAACTAAGTCGGTGTCAAAGAAGAATGCGCCGTTCATGTATTTGCTTTTAGATAGTGTGCATTATGGTTTTAACTGCTTATCCTATATTTAGCTAAAATGACCATTTGAAGCTGTCCAATGAGGAGCGAGCGTCCGACATTAAACTAATCAAAGGCACGATAACTAGTGAATAGTGGGGTATGTCTTGTTCTAGTACGTCCATAATTAAAGGCGCAAGAATGAAAAGATCAATTTTTCCAAATCCGGTCGGCAACACAGCTAACGTGTGCTCGCCATATGGTTGTATCACATTTTTATTCAAAAGTATACATAGACAAATCGACAGTTTCTGCGCAAAATACCTCCCAGCTCGGCGGGCCTCAGCAGAGCTACACAAGCCCCAATCCTCACCGGTATAAACATGCATACATGATATATATATATGTGATAGATTCTCTCGAAGCGCTCGAGATTGAGCGTGTTGAGGGCCGGGGAAAGGACAATACTCGGACCCAGTGGGCTCGGACCTACTGGGCTCACCTTCATACCCCCGACCCTCTCGCCGTCGTACTTCGGAAATGTTTCATGGTTTTGAAACCAGTTCAAGCGTTCGTACATACAATAACGTCAAATCGGAGTTGGTTATCCCTAATAATGAGAGTTCTCGGGTGCTCCTTGGCGCTATGGTGCCCCTCCAGTTGATCACGCAGGCCGAGAACTGGACGTCCTCGGACTTCACTCTCGTACTCTCCTGGCACCAGTTCCTGATTGCTGGTCGATCGTAGTAGTCGATCTTCCTTTGGTGGGCTGCATCGAGTGAGTGGTGGTCAGCGATGATGGTCGTATCGATGACAACGCAAACCCCTGGTTTGCTTACCACCAGGTCGGGATATCGCATTCCCGCTGGGGTCGGGATTGCCGGCTCGACTGCCGTGGCATATCCCTTGGTTCTGAGTCGTCCACTTAGGAGCGTGTTGACACCATCGTGCCGCGCAACTCGAGAGTCATGAGTCCTCCGGCATACCTGTAGGATATGGCCGAGGGACTCGGTTGCTGTACAGACGTCGCAACGGGTGGACGCTTGTGGTCGACCCCGGGAGACACGAAGTGCGGTGTGAATGAGGTTTCCCTTCATGCGAACGCAGTTGATGAAACTGCGCCCCGACATGAGGGATGTTCCATTAACCATCCATCTATTCACGAACCCAACACTTCGGCTGTCGCCGAGTCCGCGCCCGTCCACCGATGTATGTAGACCGTGCGCCAGCGCATTCCTCATACTTACAGCGTCCCTGATAGGGCACCCAAACGCCGAGATAGGCGCAGACCAGCACCTAACATCTCGAGTGAAAGCTGGCAGCGCCGAGACCCCCCGTACTATGGGGTCAAGGGAACCAGTCAATCTTGCCATGCGTTTGGTTCGGAGCAGAGGTACTACTAAATTGAGCTTGGCCACGGCCAGGCCACCATCACGATAGTCTGCGTGAAAGTAAGGCGTTGGCGTGTCCCGGGGCAGTCTCAACCAGGACCTAACCGCCGCTCGGGTACAGGTATCAATGTAACTCAGTATCTTCCTAGATATGTGGCCCAGCACCGCTCGATGCAACAAGCTAGGAAGCAAGTTGCATCTAAGGATGAACATCCGCTGCTGAGGCTTGAGCGGGGCTCGAGTCAGCTGCAGGAGTCCATCCTTCAAGGTCTCCAGAGTAGTGTTCGACGACATACCTACACTTACCGTGTTACCTAGGTACCGATACCCCTCGGTGATGCTAAGTGCCTTTATGAGGCTACCACTCCGATCTGCCAAGAAGGCAGTCGGGTTACACGCCCACGTCTTCGCTCCACCAAGTACATCGATGCGCAAAGTATTGCACTTCTTTGCATTGGTAGACAGTCCACACAGAGTAAGGGCCCGCTCTATGGTTGTGAATGTGTGTTGTAAGCCTCGTGGTGACTTAGCGAGGAGTACCAGGTCATCCGCGAAGGCCAGGCACGAGAGCGTCTGGTCTCCGACGGGGACCCCGATGTTTGAGTCTATGTGTTGGATACACATGTCAATGACAGCATTGAACAGCACAGGGCTAAGCGGGTCACCCTGTCTTACTCCACGGTTAATTCTTATCTCGTCACTAAGCCCACCGCTCACCCTCAGTCTGGTCCGGGACCCGGCGTAAAGGGAGCGGATGTATACCACGAGTGGCTCTGGGATTCCTGCATTGCTAGATGCAAGGAATAAAGACTCATGTGACACGGAGTCAAACGCCTTCGCCACATCTAGGAAGGCGACGCTGATCGGTTGGCACCGCGCCTTCCGGTCAGCCAGTACGTATCGCAGTATGTAGGTGTTATCTGCGATCACGTCGCCTTTCCTAAAGGCCTTCTGGCGTTCGCTGATTGAATAGCTAGCCTCGATCCTTTGGGCCAGGATCCGGTGGAAGAGTCGACACAGAATGGGGCCTATCGTGATAGGCCTAAACTGCACCGGCTCGACCGCATCCCCCGACTTGGGGATCAATACAGTGACTCCGTTCCGAAATGAGTCTGGTGCGACACCTAACAACAGCCAGATGTTGAAACGGCATGTGAGTTGTGCCACAGGAAGGAGTAGTATGCGCTCCTTCGTGATCTGGTCCGGCCCGGGAGCCCCATCCTTCATAGCCCGCAGACTCCTGGCCACTTCATCGTTGGAGAAGGGACGAACGATGTCCCACATAGGCCGGGCCCCGGATGGCACGTGGCTCTCCCTGGTTGACTTGGTTTCGAAGAGTGGCCTCCAATAGGCAGCCTGCTGGGCTAGCGGAAGAACGGGTGGCGTCCCTCTCCAATGGCCGGCCAGGACGGTCCTAGCGCAGGCCGTGCGCGACTTCCGGTAGAGCGACTGGATATGCGAGTATTCAGCCCTCCGCCGCGCACGCGCGTTTCGGGCTTCCTGGCACCTGGGTTTGTCTCGGTGACCGCGTCCCTCGACTGGGGGACACAGCCCCAGGAGGTCGCGGTCTATGGTTGTCTGTACGCGCCCATCTGCACCGTGCGGTGTCTGGGTCACGTACATTAGGAGCTCGGGGTCAATGAGTGCATCTCTGGCCTGGTTAGCGATGGCCTGCCTCAGTGGAGCCTTCCACTGATAATCAGTCATGTCATTTGCCTCATCCCCGAGGTCTCCTATGGGCTCAAAATCGGTATTTGTCAAAATCGGTGTATGTCGTGGTAGGTTTGGTGTGTCCACCTCTGGTGGGGGTGGCGGTGGAGACGGCGTGGAATCCCTAGTGAACCCTGTCACTTGGGGTGGGGATCCCTCTGCTGGGGCATTACCCTCTGAGTTCGATGTTGGATACATTGGTACTGCCATCTCCTCCACCTGACCCGAGTCACGTTCCCACGGAGTGGACACTGCGTACGATTCGACCAGACTTTTGTAGTCCGGGCGCCTACGATGACCCTTGATCGCTTCAAGGGTCCGCTGCGGCATATATGCCACTAAGCCCTGGTTGACATGCTTGACGCCCAGACTACGCAGCCTGGCCTCCTCTTTCGCCATGATTGCTGTCTCCTCGGTATCCCACCGACTCTTTACTTGGGCAGCTACCGCTGTGCCGATAGCCGCCGTCCGCTCGGAGTGGTAGGACTCAGGGTGGGCCGCCCTGGTGTGCACGGCTAAGCCGCGTGCTCCCCGACACTGCTTATCACAGTGGGGGCAAAGACCGACGGGAGAGGGATGCGGGGTGCCCCCCCTCGACCCTCGTGGGTCCCTTGCGGGAGGGTTCCTCTGAGGAGGAACCCCGTTGAATTGTTGATAACTTTTCCGTAACCGCAAGTGATCACGTCCAGCTGGTTAGACTGCACGCGATTGGAGCTGGTCTTTCGACCAGCTCCGAATGTGGGGCTGCCACATGGCCACACCGGGAGAACCCAGGTGTGACCGGTTTTGGGGTGCTCACGCTACGGCTACCTCCGCCGGATGCCGGGTGACGGCATCCTAGGAGGACCCTAGGGCGCGCGCCTTCGCGGGGCCCGGCAACCACTCCCGTGGTGACGCGCCGGTTATTTTTATTTGGGTTTTCGATTTCGTTCCGACACGTCACCCCGGTTTTACCCCCGCAAGGAGATAATTGACACGGGTACCTCGGGAAGGTGAACAGCCAGCCTATGACGAGTAGAGGCTTTATGCTGGCGGCGGCGCCCCAAGGCTATGCTTTTCACCCCCCCCAAGAGGGAGGAGGCTATCCAACTGCGGTCGTAGGGGGCTGGGGGACTAGACCCAGTCTTACAGAGCGCATTCGCTTACAGGTCCTACGAGGGAGTAACTGATTTAAAAATAGAAAAACGGTCCACACTCATTCGGATTTTAGTGTTCGAGTGATTATAAATAAACTGTTTGCAAAACACTAAAAGTCGTTTGTTGTGATCAACGAAATATCAATAGAAAAGAACACAACACATGTAGTAATTCACATATATAATGTAGCGTAACATGCTACCGTAATAAACATAATTATCGATAACATAGAATCACTTGGCGAGAACACGTCGTTACGGATGATAACAATCAATGCTCTAAAAGTCACTTCCGGTACATCTGTCCTTGTAGACGTCGGCGCCACAGGATCATCAACAAGTTGACGACTTGCCATTTGGCTATGGTTGTATCATATTTTATTCTCGTAACATACATAGACAAATCGACATAGGTACATCATACTTCTCTCCCGGCTCGGCGGTCCTCGGCCTATTGGCTTCTCAGGCCCCTCCTTACTGGTATATACATGCATGTTAGATATATATCATATAATACATTCTCTCGATGGCGCTCGAGATTGAGCATGGAGAGGGCAATACTCGGACCCAGTGGGCTCGCACCCACTGGGCTCACCTTCATACCCCCGACCCTCTCGCCGTCGATCTTTGAAAGTGTCTCACGACCTTGTGGCCCATTTCAAGCGTTCGTACACACATCAGCATAAGCTCGTTTTGGGTCAGCCCAAGTGCTGACAGTTCACGTGCACTCCTTGGCGCAATAGTTCCTCTCCAGTTGATGACACATGCGGAGAATTGAATGTTCCCCGCCGGCATTTGTGAATGTTCCTGGCACCACTCTCTGATGGCTGGCTGGTTGTAATAGTCCGCTGGTGGGCTGTGTCCAGAGAGTGGTTGTCAGTGATGATCGTTGTGTCGATCACCACGCATGCGTCTCGGTTGTGGACAACCAGGTCGGGATACCGTAATCCCGCTGGTGTTGGGATAGCTGGCTCTACAGCCGTAGCGTATCCCTTGGCACTGAGTTTGCTACTCAGGAGCGCGTTCACACCATCATGCCGCGCAACTCGTGAGTCATGATTCCTCCGGCATACCTGTAGGATATGGCCGAGGGACTCGGTTGCTGTACAGGCGTCGCAACGGGTGGACGCTTGTAGACGACCCCGGGAGGCACGCAGTGCGGTGTGAATGAGGTTCCCTTTCATGCGAACGCAGTTGATGAAACTGTGCCCGGACATGAGGGATGTTCCATTAACCATCCATCTATTCACGAACCCAACACTCCTGCTGTCTCCGAGACCGCGCCCGTCCACCGATGTATGTAGACCGTGCGCCAGCGCATTCCTCATACTTACGCCGTCCCTGATAGGGCACCCAAACGCCGAGATAGGCGCAGACCAGCGCCTAACATCTCGAACGAAAGCTGGCAACGCCGAGACCCCCCGTACTATGGGGTCAAGGGAGCCAGTCAATCTGGCCATGCGTTTGGTGCGGTGCAGAGGTACTACTAAATTGAGCTTGGCCACGGCCAGGCCACCATCCCGATAATCTGCATGGAAGTAAGGCGTTGGTGTGTCCCGGGGCAGCCTCAACCAGGACCTAACTGCCGCACGGGTACAGGTATCCATGTATTTCAGTGTCTTCCTAGATATGCGGCCCAGCACCGCTTGATGCAACAAGCTAGGAAGCAAGTTGCATCTGAGGATGAACATCCGCTGCTGAGGCTTGAGCGGAACTCGAGTCAGCTGACGGAGCCCACCCTCCAAGGTCTCCAAAACGGTGTTCGACGACACACCTACACTCACTGTGTTACCTAGGTACCGATACCCCTCGGTGATGCTAAGTGCCTTTATGAGGCTACCGCTCCGATCTGCCAAGAAGGCATTCGGGTTACACGCCCACGTCTTCGCTCCACCAAGAACATCGATGCGCAACGTATTGCACTTCTTTGCATTGGTGGACAATCCACACAGAGTAAGGGCCCGCTCTATGGTTGTAAATGTATGTTGTAAGCCTCGTGGTGACTTAGCGAGGAGTACCAGGTCGTCCGCGAAGGCCAGGCATGAGAGCGTCTGGTCTCCAACGGAGACCCCGATGTTTGAGTCTATGTGTTGGATACACATGTCAATGATAGCATTGAACAGTACAGGGCTAAGCGGGTCACCCTGTCTTACTCCACGTTTGATCATAATCTCGTCACTAAGCCCATCACTCACCTTCAGCCTGGTCCGGGACCCGGCGTAAAGAGAGCGGATGTATACCACGAGTGGCTCTGGGATTCCTGCATTGCTAGATGCTAGGAATAGAGACTCATGTGACACGGAGTCAAACGCCTTAGCTACATCCAGGAAGGCGACACTGATCGGTTGGCACCGTGCCTTCCGGTCAGCCAGTACGTACCGCAGTATGTAGGTGTTATCTGCGATCCCGTCACCTTTCCTAAAGGCCTTCTGGCGTTCGCTGATTGAATAGCTAGCCTCGATCCTTTGGGCCAGGATCCGGTGGAAGAGTCGACACAGAATGGGGCCTATCGTGATAGGCCTAAACTGCGCCGGCTCGACCGCGTCCCCCGACTTGGGGATCAATACAGTGACTCCGTTCCGAAATGAGTGGTGCGACACCCAACAACAGCCAGATGTTGAAACGGCATGTGAGTTGCGTCACAGGAAGGAGTAGTAAGCGCTCCTTCGTGTTCTGGTCCGGCCCGGGAGCCCCATCCTTCATAGCCCTCTCCTAGCCACTTCTTCGTTGGAGAAGGGACGAATGATGTCCCACATAGGCCGGGCCCCGGATGGCTCGCGGCTCTCCTTGGTCGATACGGTTTCGAAGAGTGGCTTCCAATAGGCAGTCTGCTGGGCCAGCGGAAGAACGGATGGCGTCCCTCTCCAATGGCCGGCCAGGACGGTCCTAGCGCAAGCAGTACGCGACCTCCGGTAGAGAGACTGGATACGCGCGTATTCAGCTCTCCGCCGCGCATGTGCGTTTCGGGCTTCCTGGCACTTGTGCTTGTCCCGGTGACCGCGTCCTACGACTGGGGGCAACAGCCCCAGGAGGTCGCGGTCTATGATTACCTGTACGTGCCCATCTGCACCATGCGGTGACTGGGTCGCGTACAGTAGGAGCTCGGGGTCGATGAGTGCATTATCGGCCTGCCTAAGGATAGCAGCCTTTAGTAGCCCTCTCCACTGATAATCATTCATGTCATTTGCCTCATCCCCGAGATCTACCCTGGTATGTACGGCTAGGCCGCGTGCGCCCCGACACTGCTTCCTGCAGTGGGGACAAAGACCGGCGGGAGAGGGCTGCGGGGTGCCCCCCCTCTTTTCAGTAACCGCAAGTAATCTCGTGCAGCTGGTTAGGCTGCACGAGATTGGAGCTAGACTTTCGTCCAGCTCCGTATGTGGGGCTGCCACATGGCCATACCAGGAGAACCCTGATATGACCGGTTTGCGGGGTGCTAACGCTATCGGCTACCTCCGCCGGTGCCGGGTGACGGCGCCCTAGGAGAACCCTAGGACGCACGCCTTCGCGGGGCCCGGCGACCACTCCCGTGGTGACGCGCCGGTTATTTTTATTTGGGTTTTCGATTTCGTACCGACGCGCCACCCCGGCTGGCTGCTCTTTGTTTTACCCCCGCAAGGAGATAATTGACACGGGCACCTCGGGAAGGTGAACAACCAGCCTATGACGAGTAGAGGCTTTATGCTGGCGGCGGCGCCCCAAGGCTATGCTTTTCACCACCTCCCAAGAGGGAGGAGGCTATCCAACTGCGGTCGTAGGGGGCTGGGGGACTAGACCCAGTCTTACAGAGCGCATTCGCTTACAGGCCCTACGAGGGAGTAACTGATTTAAAAAAAGAAAAACGGTCCACACTCATTCGGATCATCAACAAGTTGACGACGTGCTATTTAGCTAAAAAAAAAAAATAATAAATAAATAAACACATTATTTGCCCTTCAGCCCAGGCAAACGATGTGTGATATACTCAAACAGTATATGTATTGAGACAAACAATAAATACAGCAAATGAATACGTGCGCTAACAAAAAGACTGCCCGGGCTGAGGATAATGTTTATCCTAACGAAGGAATATATATGCTTCGATCGGCAGTGCAATGTGGGCTACAAAGACAAGAACTCCACTTTCTGATGTTATACAAACAAATTTCGCTTACTGCCATGCAGTAGTTTTGTGGAAGGCTCGATAAACCTTCCACCCCCATTCACAAATCGCTGCCGAAAAAACCACTAATTCACTCTTAGAAATGCCGAAGGTACGACACATGCTGGCTGACTTCTGAGACATGGCCCCCCGCCAGTTGAAAATGAGGGCACCGAAGAATATATCACCGGATACCCCCTCGGAAGGCCAGTTCGATTGGCACCAGTCACGGACAGGCGGGGTGTCGTACTTCACGCACTTGCTCACGTGGGCGTTGTCGAGGTCAGCGTTGTCAGCCACAACGGACGCATCGACAACCCAGCAAGTACTGCGTGAGTACAACACCGCGTCCGGGATCTGCGGGCTGCCACCCCGCACCGTGATCACCGGAGCGCGTGTCACCGCCCATCCGCGGTTCTCCATTTTCAGGAGGAACTTCTCGAGGAGGGCATCATGCCGTTTAATCCGATGCCCCCACGTTCTCGGGCACACTTGGAGGACATGCCCCAGCGACTCAATCCTCCAGCATGCGTCGCACAAGAGAGTCATAGTTACTCCCGCCGTTTACCCGCAGAGCACCTCTGTCTGTTTGTCCTTCAACGCATATGTGAACTCTTTACACTTTTGGACAAGGCTGTATGCCAACAGCACGTCATTCCTATTAAAAGTCATCGAAAGAAGTACCGCACAGAAATAATGTAATATGTTGTCTGGCCTCATTCTCACACCACCACCGCTACCCCACACGAGATCGCGTTAGAAACATGGCCTCGACTTCCGCCCCAAAGCTCAAGAGTGGGGCGGATGATTCTGCCTATGTCCGTGGCAGTGCCAGTGGCGACGATGCGGCACTGGTGTGCTGGTGGTTGTAAAATATATGAAATCAAGTTATTATTATTTTGACACACTGTTTTCATTATGTTGTCTACATAAGCTTGACCAGGAGTCAACCCACGTGACCGGCTGTGTCAAAATAATAATAACTTTATTTCATATATTTTACAACTACCACAAAAATCGAATACCCTAACTAAAACTAACTACAAAATCATTTCTTCTACATTTTCGTCATTCATACTCGGCAACAGCTGCAAATAAAAAGCAAAAATTAAGTTCGATGCAATTACAGGAATGGAAGATTCAATAATAATTATAGTGTACTAATCCAACATACGTTTGTTCTATCCTCAGAGTTTACCATTTTGATATCCACCATTTTTATCTGTAGATGTTGCATAAATTATTCACACACTACATATTTGGACACCAAATAACTGCATTTGCCATAGGCTAAATCAGTTGACGAAAGAGTTTTCACTGGTAGGCATCGAGTCAACTTCACTGTAAGCGCATACTTACGGACTAACTGTAGAAGTTCACGCGAACTATTTCGTAGTTTATTTCTGCATTCTAATCCTCTGTTGCTTCATAATTAATGCTGAAAAAATTAAAATAAATCTACATGTTGGATTGGAAGTTAATAAATGTTATTGGAACTTGGTAACAGTAAATAGGGCCTACCTCCACTCCCTTCAATTCGAACTTTTCCTTGATGTCCGACATCAAACTAATCAAAAGCACGATAACTAGTGAATAGTGGGGTATGTCTTGTTCTAATACGTCCATAATTAGAGGCGCAAGAATGAAAAGATCAGTTTTTCCAAATCCGGTCGGCAACACAGCTAACGTGTGCTCGCCATTTGCGATGTTTAAGAGCACCTCTATCTGTTTGTCCTTCAACGCATATGTGAACTCTTTACACTTTTGGACAAGGCTGTATGCCAACAGCACGTCATTCCTATTAAAAGTCATCGAAAGAAGTACCGCACAGAAATAATGTAATATGTTATCTGGCCTCATTCTTCACGTCGCCACCCCACACGAGATCGCGTTAGATCATTATTAGTTTCGTAGCCATTTGGCAACAGAAAGTCCAAATCGGCAAGTTGAATAAACATGGCCTCGACTTCCGCCCCAAAGCTGAAGGGTGGGGCGGACGATTCTGCCTATGTCCGTGGCAGTGCCAGTGGCTACGATGTGGCACTGGTGTGCGACTTCGCTTAGGCGGTTTGAAAATTGCAATTGAGATTCACAAATACGCCATGTATAAGAATCAGATGTATAGTCATAAATGCAGCTTAGTAGGCAACACCAATATAAACTGGGGTAAAATGGCATACTTCCATTGCATCATAATGCCAAACTCACAACTAAAACTCGGTGAGCAAAAATATGAATTTGTGATCCACACATGAAACGATGAATCAATGTTAAGTGGTATTGGAGATGTGCATCATGAATTTATGTGTTCAGAGCGGTTGAAAGACGAAGTGGAACAATTATAAAAAAATTTGTTTTCAATGTTTAATCAACTTTTACATTCTGTGTCAACTCATATGCGTGTTCGGTAGCTCAGACCCAGGTTATTATTTTCGATTCCCGCTACAGCCTAGTCGGTCAATCAGATCGTAGCGAAATATTGTTAATCCATTATCTATTCCATAACTGTACATGTATACGTGCACTTTATTCAGAGTCACATACATGTTGATGTTCTATGTGGTGACATCCATGCACGCCATTTTATCATGGCCATCAGCACACAGTTGTTTCGCTCTTTTTCTCAAGACATGCAGAACAGAGATGGACATCGCGTATTTGATACGAACACTCTTCACCTTGGCATTCGTGCTCTCAAGTCTTATTTATCATCTCACCTGGTGAGAATATCTGGCTAATCAGGCCTTCGACCCACTCTTCTTTCGAGATGTGCCAGTTGACGTTGAAGTGGGTGAGCACTGCCTCCATGCTGCACTCCAACAACTCTGCGTACACATGGTTGCACTCTGCCAAAGACTTACTCTGCCCATTCCCATCATTGCAGAGCATGAGGTGCTAACTTATATGTGGTGTCAACCTTGATGACCTCCGGATATGACAGGAAGTTGTCCTTCTGGCCACAGTGCTTCTGACATGAACACCAGTTCTACAACAAGGTTCAGAAAGGAGTCCACATATTCCTTCAGAAGTACAGGTGTCAAGTCAGGAGCAAGACGTGAGGCAAACACATTTTCCTACTGGATATCTGTAGGTTTAGCAGCTCATCCATTTCTTCACCCGTTATCAAGGCCACATTCTTCTGACTAAACAATATAATTATAATATAACATACCAGGCATGTGGGTGGCTCTGCTTGCATTGTACAAGTTGGAGTCAAAGACCTGATCTCTCCGTCTCTAATTTTATCATGTAGATTTTTTGCTGAATCTGCCTCTGAGACCAACGGACTAACTGTAGTAGTTCATGTAGAACCATTTCGAAATTTATTTCTGCATCCCAATCTTCTGTTGCTTCATAATTAATGCTGAAAAAATAAATCTACATGTTGGAATGGAAGTTAATAAATATTATTGGAACTTAGTAACACTGAATGGTAATATGCAATAGTAATAGTAATAATAATGATTAAAATTGTTGAAGTATTACTAATAGTAACAAATGGAACAGAACACAATGTAATAGTAAAAGTAATAGAAAGCAAAGTAATAGTAATTGAGCTATTACTTTGCTATTACATTTAAACATTTCAATCACATCAAAATTTTATTTCATTGAAAATAATCAGACATTTGTCCAGTGGAGATCTGTAGGTTGAGCAGCTCTTATCCACTGCTTCCTCCCTGACTAGGCCACATTCTTCTGACATAGATAGAACCAAACAATATAATTATAATGTAACATACCAGGCATGTGAGTGGCTCTGCTTGTATTGTCCAAGTTGGAGTTACTCTTGTAGACCTTGGCTGCTTTTGTTTTTGCTGAAGTCAAAGACCTGATCTCTCCGTCTCTAATTTTATCATGTAGATATTTTGCTGAATCTGTCTCTGAGACCCAGATCGATGCCAGCTTCTTATTCAAAAGCCTTTCGTTACTCAAAAACACCGATGATGCTTTGTCTGCTGCGACAGATCTCACTGGTCGTTCGTTTTACTCTATTACAAGAAGCTGTTCGTCAGTCCACCCAATGAAGTAGTCATTGCTGTCACATTCATGTGGTCAGTGGCAATGCATAGTGAGGCAATATGGTCAGTGGCAGTGCACAGTGAGGCAATATGGTCAGTGGCAGTGCACAGTGAGGCAATATGGTCAGTGCCAGTGCACAGTGAGGCAATATGGTCAGTGGCAGTGCACAGTGAGGCAATATGGTCAGTGGCAGTGCACAGTGAGGCAATATGGTCAGTGGCAGTGCACAGTGAGGCAATATTGTCATCTGACCCAGTCACATTGCAGTTTGTTGTACTGGAAGCCCCAGTCATGATGTGTTTTGTCTTACTGACACTTGAACTGGACTTCCCAGTCATCTCACCGTGTGTTGCTGACTCTCTTACCACATACTTCAACATAATGCCATCTTCAATTATGTTTGCAACCAGAAAGAATATGAAGTAAGGTAGGTTTCATTTCATCTAGAATTCTGAAATAACAAGATGCTATCATTACGTGGCAACCCCTGTTTAGGGAACTGTGAGTGGGCAGCGTGTCATTTGAAATATGGCCAGTACACACACGGCACATTTGGAGTTACTGTGAATTATTTCTTTAAAAAAAGATAAACTATAAAAATTAAGTGTGCAAAGGAGGATTACCAGCTAAAGACATCATTGTCGATAAGGAACTGAACTGAACATATTCTGTTCCCTATACACCCAACATATTTCTGTGCCGGAGTCATCATGGACCATGATGCATCATCACTTAGACCATTTACATGCAGATGCTCCACGGGGTGAGCACTGCCTCCAAGCCGCACTCCAACAACTCGACATGCACATGGTTATACCCTGCCAAACACGTGGCATACGTCAGACAGCACACGAAGTCCAGCACCAGGTCTCGTTCCCCTGACATGATGCCTCACATGTGATTAGACAAGGTGCATTGTGGCAAACGCTTTGCTGCACACAGTTCTCTCTGTCATGTCCTTGTCCGTCATGACCATGGTAACTTTATCCCTACTTGTGTTTCTTGAATGCTTGAGCCATTCCTTCCTCGGTCTCCAGCATCGTCACGCAGCACGCAACTATCTCACTCTGCCCATTCCCGTCAGTACAGAGCATGAGGTACTTCTGGCCACGGTGCTTCTGACATGAACACCGTCAGAAGTGAGCAGTTGCAGGTGATGAGGAACGAACTGTAAATGGCAGTAGATTTCACCAGTTCTACCACTACATCAAGGTTCAGAGAGGAGTCCACATATTCCTTCAGAAGTACAGATGTCAAGTCAGGAGCAAGACCAAACTAAAACTAACTACGAAATCATTTCTTCGAGATTTTCGACATTCCTACTCGGCGACACCTGAAAATAAAAAGCAACAGTTAAGTTTGACGCAGTTACAGGAATGGAAGCTTCAATAATAATTATAGTGCATTAATCCAACATACATTCATTCTGTCATCAGCGTTTACCATTTTGATATCCACCATTTTTATCTTTACTATATCTATTGAATAAAGTCAATTCTTTCTATTATTTGAAGTTTGCATTTTTTATTGAATGGATGTCAGATGTTGCATAAATTATTCACACACTACATATTTGGACACCAATGAACTGCATTTGCTATAGGCTAAATCAGTTAACGAAACAGTTTTCACTGGTAGGCATCAAGTCAACTGCACTGTAAGCGTATACTTACGGACTAACTGTAGTAGTTCATTTAGAACCATTTAGAAATTTATTTCGGCATCCCAATCTTCGGTTACTTCATAATTAATGCAAAAAAATTTAAATAAATTTACATGTTGGATTGGAAGTTAACAATTAATATATTAAACTTCTATATCCAACTTAAAATGTGTGAGGTTAATTTAATTGGTATTTTGTTTCGTTAATTGTAATATAATTAATTATAAACCCATCAGTTATTTTGAATTTATGTAAGTGATTAAGTATATGATATGTTTAATCGAAAGTAAAATATATTAGTAATAGTAGAAGCTTGAACTGTAATAGTAATAGTAATCTATTACATTGCAAAGTAGTATACCCCACGCCTGTCTGTAAGTAGAACTACACATGTCGTCCAGTCCCCCCTCCCTGGTTCGTAAGTAAAACGAGATATGGCTACGACTCACTAAGACCCCAACTAGCCAACTGCCAACTAGCCTACATTCACTCCTACTCTGTGTACATATTAATACTACTAAAAGTACTCACCATGGAACTGCCGCATGATCTCTCGTTACTTAAACATAACACTGGTAATATCTTCATCATTCGCCTCCACCTTTACAATAACAGCGTACATTTCAGGAACGGAATCCATTCTACAACAGAACAACATAAACATTAACATACACCATGGTATCATTCAATACATAACATACATTATATTTATTAGCTGTGACAATCCGTGAATGTAATTACCTATCAATGGAGGAACACAGGAACATATAGCAAAGCCACATTCTATAATTGGACAACACACATATATATGTTATATATATATATATATTGTATATATATATAATATATATATATATTATATATATCATAAACACAGTGCACTACAAATGTGTTTAATTTGAATGGAGTTTCAATCATTAAACTTATACACATGTACTTACAGTACTTTTCAAAAATCATGCACGTGTAATTTTTTTATAAATTGGCAATTTTCTCAAATTGTATAAACTCATTCATACGAAATATTTTTTTTTGGTATATAAACAGTAAATAGGACCTACCTCCACTCCCTTCAATTCGAACTTTTCCTTAATGTCGGACATCAAACTAATCAACGGCACGATGACTAGTGCATAGTGAGGTTTGTCTTGATCTAGCACGGCCATAATGAGAGGAGCTAGAATAAAAAGATCGCTTTTTCCAAATCCGGTCGGCAACACGGCTAATGTGTGCTCGCCATTTGCTATGTTTAATAGAACCTCTATTTGTTCGTCCTTCAACTCATATGTAAATTCTTTATACTTTCGAACAAGGCTGTATGCCAACAGCACGTCAGTCCTGTTAAACGCCATCGAAAGAAGTACCGCACAGAAATAATGTATTATGTTGTCTGGCCTCATTCTTCACGCGGCTACCGCTACCCCACACAAGATCACGTTAGATCATGTGACCCAAAGGCAAAATCACGTGCACAGTATGGCGGCTAATTGTGAAATGTTTTCTATGTCACCGATAAAAGTACTCATAAGTAATTATTTGGAGCACATTTCTTCAGTTTATTGACGCCCAATTGTCGGTTGTATGTCACAGAATACACATGTGAAACGGTTAGTGCGTATTGGTTTTAAAACTTAAGTTATTAGTTCCGTAGCCATTTGGCTACGGAACTGCCAAAATGGCGCGTTAGCAAATGCCCGCCTGGCCTTTCGCCCAAGAGACGAAGAGTGGGGCGAAAAATTTTGCCTATGCCTCGCCAACCTCTGGCCCTGCCTCTGTAAGCAGAGGTTTTTGGCCTAGTGTCACCCTCTTGTCACTGTCACTACTTCGACCAGGAACATCACTGGTAATAACAGTAACTGTTATTCCACTTCCGCTTTGAATTGGATCGATGGTGTTTTGATGTCACTGTTCGAGTGATCAAGTGTGACAGCGAGCGATATTTCACCTTCTTCGTCACTGGCACTGTCATCTTCGTCAGATAAGTCACTTTTGTTCATGTCATCTATAATGCGAAGCACTTCATGCGGATCTGCGATCAACCGAGATCGCAGCGCCATTGTTTATTTTTGCGGCTGAACAAATATTCAACAGTAATTTTCAAATCTCGATAACAACATTAAAATCAAAACTTACGCTACACCATTTGCTACAGGGAATGCCTAGGCTATTCCTCTATTGATCAATACCAGTACCACCCCATAGGAAGCAATAGAAAAATCGCACCTGACCACATGATTGCCCCTATGTTGATGCGCAATATATAGCGCGACCAGTCTGTAAAGGTTAAGGCACTTGGCTTTGGAGTGGAGCCTCTCATTTGGGTTCAGTGTTTTGCCAAGCAGGCATCTCTCTAGGAGGTCCTTGTGTGCAAGACAGGTGTCACATTTTTACGTGCCTAGCGATGTCTGCAGAGCGAGACATGCCCACATTAGTGCAATGTGGTCCCAGCTGCTGTCCGGTGGTGAGTGCCTGTTGGTAGAAGTACCAATTGTCAACTCCCACCTGGCAACGGCCATTTCTAGTTCTTCTCGTCAGTTGATGTTGCTTGGTTGAAAGTCGTCCACACCACAGCAAGGTGGTGCATGCACGCAGGTGACTTTCTAGCGAGGGCATGCCCCATCTTGCTCTAGCACGCTGTCGGCTTGACATTGGTGGCCTATGTCTGGCGACCATAATCCTAATCTTCGAGGGTCACACCACTCTTCTTTCTTGACGCTGCCAACAAGCAAAGCCTAGTTGTTTGGTGACATGGTTGATGCAGCTCCACGTCGACGTACATGCCACGCTTTTTGGTCAGGTGCTTGAAGGCTTTCAAGTCTTGACTCGTTTTAGGCTGAACATAGGAATGAAATGCTTGTCCTACTTTATCGAAACCCTTCTGCTCGTTGTCTGTCAAACTCAACTGACCAAATGCATTTTTCAGCCACATGCCCGATCCCATATATTAGCGTCTCAACTTACCGATCTGCTACCATATTGAACGAAGAAAGCCTAGAAAGGCATCTTGAAAAATAAAATTTATTTAATATTAATAATATGATGGAATGGAACTTAATAAATATTATTAAACCTTAGTAACTCTGAATGCCCGCTGGACCACGCGAGGTTTCTGTACATATTAATAATAATAAAAACATTTGTATAGCACCTGATTAATATTATAGGAACTTATATAATATGCGACTGTACTCATATCACGGGTGTCGTCGTCACTCCATTCACTGCCTTCATCACTTTGTTCTATTAGTTACTGTAGTATACTCGCTTAATTGTACTGGAGAAGATCCGGAGGGCACCTGCCCCCCCATTATCCCACTCCGGATGCCCATGCATTAGGGTCAGCAGGTTAAAATAGAGTTGGTTGCGTAACCGGAAACAAGCAATTTTTGGTTCGGCCTTGTATACAGACAGAAAAACATTGCCAACATGATGAGGGGACACACAGGAAGTGTTCTTCCATTGTTTCACTAGGGCACATGGTCGTGGTTGCAGGATCGGACTTGCAATAGCAGAACGCCTGGGCCGAGACGGGGCACATGTGGTGGTGAGCAGTCGGAAGAAGAAGAATGTGGACGCTGCCGTGGCCCGGCTGAAGGCCCAGAAACTCAGTGTCTCGGGCATTGTGTGTCACGTTGGGGATGGTGACGCCCGCAAGAACCTCGTAGAACAGGTTTGTCAATGGTGAGAGGTTTGCATCTCTTACTTAGTAGTTGTAGTGCCTTTGCCAATGGACCTTCAAATGTTCAAGTGTATACTGCTAAAATGTTGACTCCCGTCATCTCCCATGTTATTCTAAAGGAATTAGAGTCAGTAAGGAAGTGAGAAATATTTTTAAACAGTTTAAAAAAAAAAAAACTTTTGAAGGGCATTCAGACATATGCTGTAATGTGCATGTTAAAAAATTGACATTTTTGACAGTCAGAATTTCTTTTAGTAGTACACGATGGAAACTGTTTTGTTCTCTTTTTGACTACCAGGTGCTTTATTACAGTTAACGTGCTTACTGCTGACACGTGTCTTTGGTAGACGGTGAAGGAACAAGGCGGTGTCGACATCCTCGTATCAAACGCTGGAATCAACCCTGTATATGGCTCAATACTTGATGTAAGTCATGTAGCAGAATGTATGTAATTACAGGTGGTGTCTGTTGTTGACATGTGTTTGTTGCTGACATGTGTTTGTTGCTGACATGCGTTTGTTGCTGACAAATGTTGCTGACAGGTATTTGTTGCCAACACATGTTTGTTGTTGACATGTGTTTGTTTTTGACTCATGTTTGTTGTTGACACATGTTTATTGTTGACATGCGTTTGTTGCTGACATGTGTTTGTTGTTCACGTGTTTGTTGTTGACACGTGTTTGTTGTTGACACACATTTGTTGCTGACATGTGTTTGTTGTTGACATGTGTTTGTTGCTGACACTTGTTTGTGGTTGACATGTGTTTGTTGTTGACATGTGTTTGTTGCTAACACATGTTTGTTGTTGACATGCGTTTGTTGTTGACACATGTTTGTTGTTGACATGCGTTTGTTGTTGACACATGTTTGTTGTTGACATGCATTTGTTGTTGATATGTGTTGTTGACATGTGTTTGTTGTTGAAATGTGTTTGTTGCTGACATGTGTTTGTTGTTGACATGTGTTTGTTGCTGACATGTGTTTGTTGCTGAATTGAAGTGTTTCTAAATATCACAGCTTGTTTTTGAGTACTGTTGTTATGGCTGTGTGCTTTTCCTTCATTACCTAGACTTAGTGTACATAATATGTTCTTGTATTGATGTTTTGCAGACTTCAGACTCTGCTTGGGACAAGGTAAGTGCAACATCATTTTCACTACAAGTGAAACCACTACTGTTAAACGGTTACCTTATTGTCGAGAGAACAGATTCATTGACATTTTTCCATGGCCCATTTTTTTAAGCATACTGTACGCTTTTTAGGTCGAATATGGTAATTATTATATTTTGGGCCGCTGATAATATTGTGAACCATCTAATTATATATATGTATATATATATATATATATACACACACACATAGTGTGTGTGTGGTGTAAATGTAAAGTGTTTGTTGTCTCGTGCTACAGATCCTGGGAATCAATGTTAAGGTGGGGTGTCTTCTGGCCAAAGAGGTCGTGCCCCACATGAAGATCAGGGGGTGAGTAGGCATCCCACCTCCGTGTTGAAGAGCTGCATGTGATTCAGTTGCTTGATGATTTTAAAAGTAGTTTTATTTTGTTAAAGCATAGAGGAATTTGTTTTTGAATTGTGTATGTTCATTCTAATTTACTAGCGCCAGTTCATAAATAATACCTATAGTAAGCAGGACATGTATCAGTTTGCAAAATGCATTATTTCCAATTGATGCGTTTCAAGATAAATCACGTTTTCTATCGCACTTTGTTAAAGTTGGCACTTACTGTGAAATAAAGATAATAAAACCATAAATGTTAAAAGTTGTTTGGAATCCATTAGACCCCCCAAAAACGGGGGTCCAGTGCAACATTTTTTAATATCTGACGTTACGTCAGCAAAAAAATAATCAAAATACAGTAGTCTAATCAGTCATAACATGCGATTGATGTACTATTCAAATATAAAATAAAAAAGTCGTAGTAAAACTATGTATGTGACCACCCAATCACAGCAAAATGAGTCACAATGCTAAAATAAAAAAAATTGGGGTTTTGATATTTTCACATTCTGCATCAAAATATCTTCAAATTGATGTATGATTTGTCAAAATGTGACAGGAAATGGCCGAGATATGTCACTTTGCCGGGTTGGATATTGTTGGTTTTGAGTAAATTGAAGATAAAAAAGTTATCACCGGAGTTCCAGAATATGCCAAGGCAAAAGAGGGCATGACGGCGTCAGCATGGCAACAAGCTGGAAATACATAGTTCCGAACTAAATTTTCTGTAACAAATTTACAACACATGTCTGCCAGAGGCATCTTATGAATGTTCTTTTACAAAAATGTATAATTTATGTTTATTATTGGCATAAAGGACATGGTTTCAATTGATAGTATAACTTTTGTGTTGATCTCATGTTACGACTATGATGCTTAATTTCAGGGTTGTTACGACTATGATGTGCAGTTAGCTTAATTTCAGGGTTGTCTGCCACATTAAGCAATATATAGGAAAACCATTATTTCATCAGTCAATAGTGTCAATAGTGTATCCACCACTATCAAGTTTCTAGCTGTTGATCAAATCCTGTATCCATATAATTTCTTATTAAGAAATAAGAATGCACATAAATATGAAGATTTACCATGAACATCATTTATATGAAATCAACCAAGAAAAGGCCAAAATATTCTGGACCCAAATTTGGCACCCATGTTGGACCTTTTGTGAAATTTACCTCTGCCAAATTTCAGGCTTGTGAGAGATAGTTTTAGAGTTATTACATGTTACTGATAAAAAAATTTGCTATACTGATATGGTCTGAAATAGGTAAATTTCACAACAGGTGTGCCTAATTTCATTACATTCAGAGGGTGTCAAGAATAGTGCTGGTTGATTTCATATGGAATGACCCATGAAGCAAACTCTTGTTGTGTCGTTTACCACTAAGATGTGTCTGGTATGTTTCAGTGGAGGAAGCATTGTGTTTGTGTCGTCCATTGTGAGCTACGTACCCTCGCAGGTAGGCGGCCATACTGGTAGCTTGTCATTTCACCCTCAGCTGTAGTCAATTGGTGTAGTGAAATTAGAAAGTGGTGAAATAACCATTACTGGGCGGATAAAGGCACCAAATTTGGTATGAGGGCCTATTAATGAATTGAATGTACAGCAGTCCCTGCCTTTAGTGGACCCTCCAACAAGTGGACTCTTACTGTATAAACATCCCTCTGATGAGGGGACAGCTTTTGAACACAGACAGCAGACAGGATATTTTGTTTTTCACCGACAGCAGTGTGTGTAGTGGGAAAAAGAACGCTATCCTATAACGGCAAGATTATCTATCATAGTCACACGAGGCCGAGAGTTTATGTGTAGGTACATTATTTTCAAATTTACCCTATGCAGTTATAGTTAGAGATTTACAAAAAATAGACTAGACAATGGCTAGTTGTGTCGTTGATCAAAGAAAGAGTTGACATCACAAACAGCAGCATGTGGTCACTGCGAACAGAAATACCGTATTTCATCTAATAAGCATTTGGTGACTGGTGTGACTAGTGTGGAACAACGGAAAAGTGGTACCAACTGTTTAACACCAGATGGCGACACTTCAGATGCACCACTATTCATATTACAATAATTATGGATCCTGCTGATTAAAAAGGGGGGGTGTATGCTAATTAGAGCATGTAAGTTTAATAAGTCGAATATGGTACCTGTCTACAGTCGACGAGGCTCTTGTTTGGCAATCGTTCTGCACTGTCAGATTGAAGGAATGATACAGGTGTGTTTTTACTTCAAAGAGAGTTTACTTTATTTTTGTGATGGTACTGTTGATTTATTTTTGTGGTGGTATCGTCAAGTTCGGGTGTGAGTAGTCCGAGGCTGAGGTTCAGTCGGATAATTTTGGTTTTTAGTGTAGGGATGTGCAAAGATGAAGGGATTAAAGGTGGAGATGAAATGACTGAGGCAACTCATTGTGGCATTGGTGGGAAGGGAAGAGGTGGGTTGTGCCAGTGGTTCCGGTGGGGGGACAGTGGGAAATAAAGTGGGGGAAGGCGATGAGGGAGATGGTAGGGAAAACTCACCTCAGCCTGGAAGGAGGCTGAGAGGAGGTAAATTGACAGGACGGAAGGAGGCGAGACGTAAGGAGACGTGGTGGAAGGAGACAGGAGGGAAAGAGACGGGAGTGAAGGAGACGGGAGTAAAGGCACCAGGAGATGGGAGGGAAAGGTGATATGTTGATGGTCAAGAAGGATTAGGAAGATTGACAGAGCGCTAAATAAGGGGGACGATGTGGGAGAGGGTGGAAAAAATTGTGGGTTTGGGCAAGGGAGGTTCTATTTTAGTACACGTAAGGATTAACAATGCACAGAGGGAGGTAACAACTGCCATAGTTGGGAAACACAGGCAGTTAGTTAAAACAGCTAAGCAGACACGGGTTGAGCAGATAATGTTAGGGATTGCCGGAGGTTGACAATTAACACGTTAGTTCAGCAGCTATGTAGGGAAGAGGAAGTTGGATTTATGGGGATGTTCTGTTGGGAGGTTTGATATGTACATGAGGGATGGGCTTCATTTTAGTGGAATGGGAGCAGTAGTGTTTGCTGATGAATTATCAGCAGCAGTCGACAGTGGCATGGGAAGCATGGGAATGTATCATAATGGGAGATTTTAACCACGGACACATACAATGGAAATCTCTAGAGTACAGGGGGTGAGGACCAACAGTTTCTATTTTTAATTCAGGATAGCTTCCTTACTCGATACATGCTAGAACCAACCAGGGGAGATAATGTATTAGATTTAGTGTTGTCTTCACAAAATTATTTAGTGGACAATGTCAAAATACATGAGCCATTGGGTTACAGTGATCATAATCAAATACATTTTGACATCAAAGTAAAATCAGAAAGCACAAATATAAAAAAACAGGAGACACTTCCACAAAGGTAAATATAAAGATGAGAAAATATTTATAAAAAAAACATCCAGTGTATATACATACATTACTAATACAGACATTTCCAGACAAAGCTCATTAAAATAATGTATATTTAAAAGATGAATAGTAACAATCATAGTGTGCTATAATGTTATGCTGGAAACAGAGAGAATTGTAGTCTAAACTTATGTGTACTCTCCCCATTGATTTGTTATAATAATTATGTATACATATGTACACATAAACATACATATATATTTTTACTCTTATATAGTTATCCCTTGTGTCATACTGATAAAACATTTAATTTCATATTTTAGAATGTTTCAACATTCAATCATTAATTATGAGTATCATTGATCAATTTGTTATATGCTTTAGTTGATCACGAAATCGTTTATTTTCAAGAATAATAAGAATTACAATCTTGTTTGGATATTATTAATAACTAATTGAGATGTTATGAATACTAATAAATTCAGTCTCGCAATGTCGTTATTGTTCAGTTAAACAATGAAAATTATTACCATTGCAGTTTCTTGGAGCCTATTCTGTGAGCAAGACCGCTTTGTTGGGCCTCACGAAGGTGCTGGCTGAAGAGTGCGCCCCCGAAGGTATCAGGGTGAACTGTCTCGCCCCCGGCTTCATCAAGACAAGCTTTAGTAGTGCGGTAGGTATTCAGAAGACACAGGTTAAGGCCATTTAGCACACGTGATTAATTGTCGAATAGGTTAGCCGACACGTGTATCTTGATGAAAGAACCAATCATGTAAACACCCTTGTGAGGCCAGTTCATTTCTATAGTTGTGTCGGTGGAATTGGAACTGGTCCAAATTTAGCTGACACTTTGCCATCATTTTGATGCACTGGTCAATCAGCGACCGACAGCTCAAAGGCAGGATTGGTATAAGTCAGTATTTAGGTTTTTGCTGTGTCTAGACCTGTTGCTAAACGCACATAATTTAGCTGCGCATTGTCATACGGCACATAGTCCGCACAACCAGTTAGGGCACAAATCGTTTGTTCGCCATGTGCAGTAGTGTTTGACACCTAGTGAGTGAGAGCATGCCGATTCGTCCCCAATGGAGTTGAGTTACTACTTCATGCAGGTTATGATGCTATATATTAATACAATACTAAGCCTACATTGTCATCGCCTAGATTAATAGCATTGAATCACGCAGCTTGACAGCATGTTGTTGCCAGTGACAGCATGTTGTTGCCAGTGGCAGCATGTTGTTGCCAGTGGCAGCATGTTGTTGCCAGTGGCAGCATGTTGTTGCCAGTGGCAGCATGTTGTTGCCAGTGGCAGCATGTTGTTGCCAGTGACAGCATGTTGTTGCCAGTGGCAGCATGTTGTTGCCAGTGGTCGCAATTTAGATCACGTTCATTTTGGCCATATTACAATACAACTGTTTATAACAGATGGATACCAGTTTCACTGTGCTAAATATGTGTAGTTAATAACTGTCTTTTGTATGTTTGTGAGATGCAGTACTTTACTGCATTGCTAACACAGATGTTACAAACTGGTACATGTTTGTGTGCCCGTTGTAGATCTGGAAGAACGAACAATTGAATAAGGATCTAATAAATTCCATTCCAATGAAAAGGTAAGATTGTTATATTGAATCTTATTCTAACCAGCTTGCCTCATGATGAAGAGGTGCGTGTCTCCCTGACGTGAGCATGTCCATCCATTTGTTGAAAACTTTCATTGTATATCAATTTGGAGATTGCCAAACCGTTTTGTTGCACCTCAGGTTTCTGACGATTTAGGAGCAAAATAAGTTTTCATATTATTACGTAGCACCGGGGAAAGTAAGGACTCGAAGTCCATGCGAAGATACAAGACACAAAAAAATGCAATTATTTCCAGATTACAAATGTTTTAGCTAAACCATAACGATTTCCATAAACAAACAAAATGTAAAAATTATGACATCTTCGTATAATAAATTTATTTTTTATATTGTTTCCTTAAAAGCCTACTTGGTTGAAGACCTCCCTGAGAAATCAGTTTGTTTCTTTAATTAACCATGCTTTCACTTTCAATGTTCTGCTTCAGACTGGGAGAACCGGAGGAATGTGCGGGGACAGTTTCGTTCTTGGTGTCAGATGATGCCCGCTACATTACCGGAGAGACGATTGTTGTCAGTGGTGGCATGACGTCCAGACTATGACTTGGTGAAGAGTGCTGGCGCACGGAATTATTTTATGAACTGTGAATCATATTGTAACGTTTTAGGAATAATTTAATAAATTGTATATAACACATTTAATTTTGGCGTATACCGCGTTTTGCAGCAAAACACTGGCACACGCACAGTCTTAATTTATCTTTGCTGCAATTGAAGGAAATACACTTTTGGGACCTTGCACACATTTGAAATTCACAAACGAAGGCACATTAGTAATATATTGAACCTTGAAAATTTAGTAGTGTGGGTCAAAGCTCTCCCCTTTTTAGAGGCAAACATGATTTACTAATTTTCATTTCGGGCAGAAACATTTAACATCGTCACATATATACACATCTTTTCTAACTAGCAATAGAATTGCAGTTTTGTTGAGTTAAAGTACCTATGCTATGGGATCATTTAAAGCTGTTGAATTTGTTATTAATATAAAAAATATGTAACTTTCATGACCTGCTATGCCTAATTCATTAATAATTAGTTTGATCAATCATTTGATTGGAAGATTACGCCAATGGAAATGGCATCAGATAAGAGTATAATGCATTGAAGCGCATTCCCACCTGTGTAACTATTGAATAACACTGACTGTCATTATGGAGATATGCCAAATAAAACAGAATATAGTTGAACAAAACACAATATATGCCTTCTTTGCTTCTACATTACTTCATCAGAGAGTGTCCAACTTGTTTTTAAACATATTCACGCTGCTAGTGGTTATACAGTGCGTAGATAATATGTTCCATTCATTTACTGTGCACTGTGAGAATGAGTACTTCCTGATATCCAGTCTGTACTGATCCTTTACTAACTTTATACCTCATGTCCTCTAGTTCTGCTATCTTTCTTGAGAGAAAAAAACATTTCTATCAATATTTTCCTACCCATTCAATATCTTAAAATCTCCTCTTAACCTCCTTGTCTCTAGAGTTGTTAAACCACATTCTGTCACACATTCTTCATAACTAAGGTCTCTCAGTTCTAGAATAATTTTAGTCGCTCTCCTCTGTATGCTTTCAAGTGTATCTATATTCTTCTTACGATATGGTCTCCACACTTGTATACAGTATTCTAAATGAGGTCTAACTATTCTTTATACAGAGGTATAATTAGCTTTTTATCCTTGTAAGTTCTGTTTCTCCTAATCAACCCAAGAATTTGATTACCCTTTGAAGCTGAAATACCACACTGCTATGAAACTTTCATATCAGCGCTTATTGTAACTCCGAAGTCCTTTTCTTTTACAGTAGTACCCAGAACAGTATCTCCCATTTTATAGTTTACATCCAAGTTCCCATGTCCTGTATGTAGGCATTAATATTTCCCAAAATTTAACATCTGCCATTACTCACATCATTTTACTAATCTGCCTATATCGTTTTATAAATGTTGCTTATCACCATCAGTGTTAACCTTTCTAAACACTTTTGTGTCATCTGCAAATTTGAGTACATTACTTGTTATATTGTCGTCCAGTTTGAAACTTCTCCATCTACTATAACACGCTGTCTTCTGTCAGTCGGCCATTGTTCTATCCAGTCAATTAAGCCATCCCCAATACCACGGGCTTTTAATTTAGGTAGTAATCTTTGATGTGGCACTTTGTCAAAAACTTTCTGAAAATCTAAGTAAATAATATCTACTGGCGATCCCTCGTCAATCCACTTAGCAATTTCTTCAAAAAAAAAACATTTGTTAACCTCGCTTTTAGGAATCCATGTTGAGATGACTTTAATAATTTATCCTAAACATTACGCATCTTGTCAATCCTAATTCAGCATCTCTTGTCTGTGTTGGCCCACGATTCGGTTATACCAGTTATGTGAGGGACAATATTTTCTACCGTAATATTCAATTCGTTTTTGTTATTTACTATACTCCTAGTATTTAAACACACGCATTTATAACCTGCTTTCAGACCTGTTTTTAGGACATTTTTTTATTGGTTTGTCTGTACTAGTGGCCTCTTGTCCTGCTAGAGGCATCTCTAAGTAACCCCCCAGCACTTCTAGTTTAAACAATGTTTACTACCAAAAATATTTTTTATGTTACCCATGCCACTGTCTAGTGCTGCTGTGAGTCCATCCGCAAATACTGCTGCCCCCTTTCCACTTAGATGAAGCCCATCCTTCATGTACATATCAGCCCTTCCAACAAAACTTCCCCACAAATCCAACTTCCTTTTCCCTACATAACTTCTGGACTAACATGTTAATTGCCATCCCCCGGCAATTTCGATATCTCTGACCCCTCCTTCCTATTACTGGTAAACAGTATTAGTATTACCTGCTCAACACACGTCTGCTTTAGTGTTCTGACCAACTTCCTGTATTTCCTAACTATGGCAGTTGTACCCTCCCTCTCTTCGTTATTTGTCCCGTGTACTAAAACAGATCCACCCTTGCCCAAACCTACGATGTTTTCTGCCCTCTCAGTTATCGCCTCTATTTTGGCCCCAGGCAAGTAAACCACCATGTCATCTCCCTTGTTTAAGACTCTGTCGGTCTTCCTAACTATTGAGTCCCCCCACAAACACCCTCACTCTCTTTCTCACCCCCTCTATTACTGCCTCAGAATAGATCTTCCGATGGATCCCTTCTATCACTAGTACTGATTGACTGAATTGAAAATAATAACCTGGATCTGAGCAGGAATGGTGGATGTTCTTTTGTAAAAGAAACATCATGGATAGTGGACATATCGATGATCTGCTTTATGAAGGATTTTCCACATGAACTGTCAATCAGTATGCATTATGCAGATTATACTGCAACAAATGAATATAACATACATTCACAATTTTACCAGGAGTAAAGACGATGCGTAATATATTATGTTATTATTACCAACCAGCGTTAAAGAAAAGGACAACAGCATTGTACTAGAAAACGTTTTAATAATCATTTGGGTAATCAGAATACATGGCAGTTGTAGTCACACATCACCTGCATCACCTGTCAGTGGCGATGTCGTACCACATAATAACCCGACTTCAAAACACAGCCAATGATACAATCACTATGGGTCGGTCAGGTTTATAAGAAAGAACTGGTTCATCACAATAGAGCTGCATCATCATCATAGACCCATCCCATTTTAAAGCGGAAGTAAAGATGTTTTACATATCATGCCAGAATTTTGCTCCCCCCATTTCTTTCAGACTAGAA
Organism: Lamellibrachia columna; assembly: GCA_963662155.1. Lineage (NCBI taxonomy): Eukaryota > Metazoa > Annelida > Polychaeta > Sabellida > Siboglinidae > Lamellibrachia > Lamellibrachia columna. The sequence continues at coordinate 24,773,103 of OY759267.1, forward strand.
AACTAATATAATCTCAATTTTAGTTTGGGATCATTGGCATTCAAAGGCTTCACACAGTGCGATGCTGCCTCAGAAGAGATCTATGGTCTCTGACAGCTGGGTGCGTGGGTTAATATAAGCATAATCATTATACTGCTGCCAAAAGTCCAGAGACTTCGTGAAAGTCACATTTGACCAACACTGCTAAGCCATTTTGGGTACAAAAGCTAAACAATTCAGCTATTTACAAAAGTCAAATTTCATTGCAAAAATCCTGCAAGTCGATTAGATTAGTTTGCAAATGAACATTAACAAATCTTGCATTTTAGGGTAATAATTCAAGCAATTATTTGCCATGCGCCTTGAACTTCTGAAGGTATTGCGTATGTTCGCCACGTTCATTTGCGTACAGCTTGAACAGTTGCTGCAATACTGCGCAGCACTGAGCTGTCGACAATGCGTCGGTACTTTGCCCAGCAGGGCCAAACATCTCAAACTTAAGCAAGGTATCACACAAGGCAGAAATATATGTACATCTTAACCATAACTACAACACAGCCGTCGATTGGCACACATGCATACACGTTACACTTAGCCGAACATTCTTGTCTCAAGCAAACAAACAAAACATGTCTCCGCATACAACAAACTTTCACTACTTGTACAGATACACACTGATAACTTGCTGCAATCTCGCAGCATTTCGAACGTAGAATTGTATGTACACGTTTAACATTTTGTGTGGAAAATTATCACATCTCGCCAACAAAACAAACGGAATCACCAGAAAAACAGTCAATAATTACACATACTCGTTGCCTGTGCTCTGCAGCAAGTAGTTAGTGAACAACAAAACACCTGCAGCCCATTCCAACCGCTCGTGATTATCCCAGCACTGTGTACATACGCTGACTGTCCTTTGGTGTAGAATAGACATCCAGACGTATCACCAGGATGCAGACTGTGGTCCAACTTAAAGAGCTCGGGTCTGGCACAGCCACACGTCATCAGCACACCTGCCAAGCTCGACACTGCTTGCCCCTTGCAGCTATGTTGTGTCGACAGTCCTGTAGTAGAGCAGATATGGCACGGTCGGAGGCTGCTGCTTGAGCACATTTTTCTCAGACACCTGCTTCACCCCGCTGTCGTCCATGCGGATCCAGCCATTCACCCCGGGGTGGAACACGTCCGTCGTGTAGTGGCCCCCGATCGCTCTCGTTCCATGGTGGTTGACAACTGCAAGGGGAGAGCGTGGTCAATAGTTGATCATCAGTAGGCAGTCGGGGTGCGAGTCACCCATCGATAACACAGTATTGTCTATGGACAAGACAGTCTTGCCATGGTAAACATGATATTTTTACAATTTGAAATTTTAACACATTCTTAATTTGAACAATGTTTAATGTTAGATTGAAATACAGTATACTTGACACATTAATATAACATAATTTTTATTTATTTATTTAATATTAGCATAATTATGTACATTTTATTAAAAGGCGCATTGATCTGCCTATTACAGGTGTTTGCGCTATAAAAGAAAATAAATTATTATGTAAATGTGAAGTCACCCTTGTATCAACCAGTACATAATTGCACACTTCCCCACTGGTACATAGTTTTACAATGTGCACGTTGACAGAATAATCTAATCACCACTTTCATATTTTATGATGGTCACGTGTGATCGTCACAAGATTTGGTCAGCTTCTTGTACTGGCTGCGCCCATGAAAGCATTAGTTTCCCCATGTTATTTTAGCGTTTTTCAACACAATCTTAAAATTTTCATGCATGTCACTATGGGCACGTTCTTTGTCCATTTTTAGATATCAAGCACTGACTGGCTGTCGAGACACCAAACGAACATACCAGCCCAACCCAGATAGCGAGATGTGTGGAGCTCACCGATATGTGTGGAGCTCAAAAATTACTTCCCTTACAGTTCACTGTTTAGCAGTGTCAATGGTCAAACACTAATGACTCACCAGCAAATAACTTGTATTTTCTTGCTGCAGCACTGTATTTTGACTTCACAGTTGGTGACAGCAAATCTGTAAATGGAATGTGAATAGCAGCACTCTGGTCGTCAACACACGGAATATCAATGGATATCAGTAAGAACTCAAAATGCTTGAATGGATTGACGTTTGTTTCTTGGAAAGTTATATTTAACATGGAAATTACCTCAAGAAACATTATGTATTCTTTTCGACTGACATTCAAACTGAGCGAGATTAAACTCTAGAATGCCTTCTCCAATTTTCTAGAAGTTTGCCTTCAGACTCGGTTGTTGACAGAATCAGTCAATATATTTAGAAGACAAAACGTTTCTTGAGAGGTAATTTACCTTGAAAACACACCATTACCTTATAAGAACATACCATTACTTCGTAACAACATACCATTACCTTGTAAGAACACACCATTACCGTGTAACAACACACCATTACCTTGTAATAACACGTTACAACAGCCTGCCAAAACAGAGTGCCGAACCAGACAAGTGTTTACCTTTGCTCATCTCGAGGTGGACAGGAAACTCGATCTGTTTGTTTGTGATCTTCTGACAACCGCCACTCTTGTCGTAGACGAAGCACTTGAGGTGTAGGATCAACACGACCGGTAGCTTCTCGAGCAGGATACGACGGGTCGCTTCAACCTGGGCACAACATAACTCATTGGTCAGAATGCTTCAGTTCATGTTAGACAAGCAAACAGTGAAACTCCGCACCAGTGGCAGCACTCGCCATTTGCCGAGAAATCTCGCAATTTAAATTGCATACAATTGTAGATAAAATTGCACATTGAAAATTTAACACTTTTGAGAAATGGTGATTTGCTTTTCCTGTGTTACTATTGTTTACCGAATCTCAAATGGCAAAATAATCAAAATGATGCCTGATTTATTGTACAAGGACACTTTGTCTGACTTCGACTGCAGGAACCAATCTGGCTGTAATCACGTGGTGAGAATTTAAAATGACATTTATGTGTTATTTGCAAATTGCAGTAACAGCTAGTCTTGTAGAATTTAGATAGATATATATATGTGATGCGCCATGCCGATTTTGTTCGGCGCAGGAGCCTAAAATGCATGGTGTACCTTCAAATTGTCGAAAATGGGTTAACGACGGAATCGATCAGCAAAATTATTCATCTTTCCATAAATCCATTTATATACGTTTTAGAAGATTTTAGATTGTTCAAATTAGTAATATTCAGCACTTTATTGAAGCCCCTGATTAGCGTCGCGGTTGAGAAGTCTGAAATAGAGCCATTTTTACGTGTTTTTGATCAACTGTCTTCACTCATTTACAACAGGGAAACCCCGCATGTTATACATGGCTGGAAAGCTTATGACATCAACTACACGTGTCATTGGGAATCTCTTACTCTAAATCAATGGAACAGCTCCTATTTGACATAATTTATCCAGCAACAAAGTGCTGTTGTTGCTATGGAAGTAGCAAAATGCTCGCTGATTGGTTGAAAACATAAGTGCGCGTGCGCAGTCGGCTCGTTTACACTTTCCTTTCTTCTTTGTTCGCCATTTTCGCCCACTGTTTTCATCTTCAGTTCGTTACAGATTTGCACTATGCCTTTGAAAGAAGCTTATTTAGCTACCGAGTTGGATCGTGTGAAGGGCTGCAATCTCGAGGACAGCAATTTAGCTGCCGTGATTGAAGATTACTTCAAAGGCTGCATCGAGCCCACGGAGGTCGCCACAGCAGGGGACGACCACATTAAGCCTGCACTGCCACTGGTTGGCTCAACAGAAGCAGACTTTCCAAATTAGTGGAACTGACATTGTGTAGTGTTATTATGTATGTAATATGTAAATGTTTTATTTTCAGGGGTTTATATTAGGGGTTCGACTACCAGTGCTCGCGGTAATCTCCAGTAATACCAAACATTGCAGTAAATGAGGTGGCACTCAATAAATATTACGTTTTTCCACTTTATACTTCGGAATCTTCTTTATACACTGGACGAATATAAAAAAATTCATACCATTTGGAGCATTACAAGTGCATGGTTGCTATGGGAGAAGCAATTTTTTAATGCCGTTTTTAAAGCTGACTTTCTCAAAACTGTTATTCCATGAATGTGTACACTAAAATTGGCCCAGGATAAAATACACTCTTCATGTTGGTGTCATTTTAAAGCTAAGAATCTCCTCTATTTGAATCTGTAATAAAATGGTTTTATGAAATTGTCCAGAACAGCCTGGTTTTGGCATTATATATGTGGCAGTCTGGAATACCAGTCCGAATTTAGCGAAAGCTCCATACTGTCTTAAGCCACCCAAAACATGGAAATGGCAAGTTGTTTTTAAGACATTGGACTGTCTCAAGACCATTCAATTGTAATGTAAAATGAGCTTCGCTATAACAGCATGAAACAATTGGTCCTGCTAATGTACAAACTGACAGGTAAAGATGGACCATACCTGTTGCTTGGTCTTGGCACATGTGTAGCCCTGAAGGCACTCGCGGCTCACGAGACCATCCAGGGCATCTTTCAGGGACCACACCTTTTCCGACTGCAAGAAACAGACACAAAATACTGTAAGCCAACCACATTTAGCAGTCATAGCAATAGTCCTTTCACATGCCATTAATGGTTTGTAAAATAATTTTCTAAAAACAATCTTGGCACCTTATCGCTATCGAACCTTTGACCACAGCCACTGTTCAAACAATGCTGGATCAAACAATGCTGGATTTTCTTCACAACATGACAGGAACACATCTCAACAGTTTCTGAGAGTAATTAAGTTGAGGAGACAACACAAATCTGTGCACACTGGTTGGTGCGTAAAGCCACCATAACATTCATTACTGTCCAAACAAATTTTACATTCAGCAATTTCCTAAAAACTTGTATGAAAAATATTGGCCTAGGCCCCTTGGATCGGTGTACATTACACGTAGTATATGTAGTTTGTGGACAGCCCCTGTGATGTCACACACCTGGATGTCAAGTTGCAGGGTGTAGAAGGGTTGTAGAGTGGGTGACTCCCGCGCCCCACTCTGGTGCAGAATTGACCGGATCTGGCCACGGAAGATGTCTGAAGTCGGTGATGAGGAGTAGTTATTCTGTAGACAGACAGACAGACGGCCACTAGCACCTCAAGAGATAACCATGGATTCAAAACAAGACAACACAGAGAGCCAAAGTTATGACGCGACGTGTTGTGATAGCTGATTTATTTTGTTAAATGCACCAGTTAAAAGACCAGCTACATGCCACAAAAGAAAAAGTGCTAAATAGAAATAACAATTATTATTGTTAATTTGTTAATGCTCAGGGAATCTCTCATAATTTAAAAATAATTATCAATAACATCAACCTTGACAGGTTTTGCCTCGGTACTTTATGGTGAATAAAGCGTGTTACGCAAAGAAAACGTGTTATATATATATATATATATATATATATATATATATATATATATAGTGCAAACATTGCGATCAAACTGTGTGCTTTACTACATTTATTTCTCGTCCAAAAATGCTGAGAATACCTAATACGTTTCTTCTCACTTTCATCGTTGGGAAGTGATAAAAGCTACACGTGCGACTCTTAACATGATGTTTGCAGTCGAGGACATAACACAACCCCATTGAAAAAGCGTATATAATTTTTTTGTTGAGAAACAGCGAACCGTTCCTCATGCCAACATGACGTCACATTTCACATGCAACTTAGAGATAATTTTATTGGGAAATTTGATATTCAGAATATAGATGACATAAATAAATATAGATGACATAAATAGACATCCTACTACTTAATAAATAAGAAAACATTATTTACTATGATACTACGAGCGAAGGTGAAGTTTTGCATGATTTATCAGGATTTAGCACATATTCAGTTGTTTACTAGATAGTACCAGGGTATCAAATTCAAGGCCATTTTAATACTGAGAAGAAAAATCATAGTTTATTACAGTACGTAATTGCACAAAATGACTGATAGTGTTATATCAGCAAGAAAATGACAGAATTCCCAAAGAATGATGATATTGGAGTTGCCGTTATGTCACTTCATATTGTTGAGGTGTTTTTTCCCACGTGAAGTTATCTTTACGCTGCCAATCATGATGTAGGAAATAAATAAATAAAAAAAAAACATTCAAGGCTATTCAAGACTTTCATAGCCCCGTACGGACACTGTAATAGAAACAATTGACAGAGCCAAGAATGAGGTGTGATCTAACAGAGAAACAAGGAACAGAGGGTGTGAGATCACTTACGCTCCTGGGAGCAAGTCCCTTCCCACCACGCGGCTTTACTTCTTCCCACTGCCCGTCCTCTTCATCCCCACTGGTACAACCCTCGCTCGCACCTACACTGCCGTTAGCAACAACCTCAGAGCCATCACCGTTGGCATCTACAAGCAACAGAGATAAGACCAACAGCATAAGAATAAATACATGAACTGTACTTGCTGCTGATCACACGTAGACAGGCTTGCTGTAATTCACATCTCAGTCACCTTATAATGTGTTTATCATTAAAGTAGTTGGGGAAATCAGAAACGTTAAATACTATTTGTAACTACTAGTTAGCACATAACGGTTGTACAAGAGAATAAAGAACAAACTGTCTGCCTTAGAAACAATGTGATTAGTCAAGAATCAAAAGTAGTCACTAGTCAGGTAGTCGTAGCAATAGGGTGGGCATTATGCGGGGTTCCTCCATGTCTTGTTTCCACACGTATGACTGTATACAATGAGCCTACTAACTTGTCTGCTTCTTGTCCTTCGTCAGCAGGTCCATGGCAGCCGCCATCTCCTCGTGTAGTGAGTCAAGGACACAGCCGAGGAACTCCTCCGCATCCTCCTGACGGCCGTGCTGCAACCAGACACCAACACGATGTCAGGAAAGATGAACTAGTCATCAGTAGTCTCCACATCATCAATGTTCAACATATATATGTACAGTAAACATATACATGTACAGTAAACATATACATGCACAGTAAACATATACATGCACAGTAAACATATACATGCACAGTAAACATATACATGTACAGTAAACATATACATGTACAGTAAACATATACATGCACAGTAAAGATATACATGCACAGTAAACATATACATGGACAGTAAACATATACATGCACAGTAAACATATACATGTACAGTAAACATATACATGTACAGTAAACATATACATGTACAGTAAACATATACATGTATAGTAATGTATAGTAAACATATACGTGCACAGTAAACATATACATGTACAGTAAACATATACATGTACAGTAAACATATACGTGTACAGTAAACAAATACGTGTACAGTAAACATATACATGCACAGTAAACATATACATGTACAGTAAACAAATACGTGTACAGTACAATTCTCAATGTCTACGCTACTACCAAACAACACTACCCAATTCTGCGCTAATAACTTTTATACGAAACAAACAACTGTATGAATGGCTATTTAATTTAAACTGATTATACAAAGATTTTCATTGGTTAGTAATTGATAGGTACTTAATCATGAGTTTTGTATAATTAAAATGGCCAATTTCTCTGATTTGTTTTTTACTCATCTAACATTATACGTCATGTTTTAATCTTTATCGCTGTAGTATATTTACCACCATAAGTATAAAATTGGACTTTGACAAACCAATCAATAATTCAGTTAGAAATGCTATATCTCTCCATTGACTCACCACAACCTGTTAGTGTGCGACTCATCTCACCTTGAATGCGCCTCCATACTTGATCACCTGCAGCATCTTGTAGACACAGACTGGCTCAAACACTGCACCTGTGTGCAGCTCTGGCACGCCTCCCTTGGCAGTCGCTGCTGAAGTCACACCATGCCCACAGTCAGTTTCTAGTTCTCTACATAACACGATGCTTATGCTGAATTCCAATGCGCTCGTTGTAGTTACCAGTGGAAACTCAAAAGTTAAAAAGGAGCCCAAGGTGGTTCATACTTGCGAGTGGACGGGGGTCAAGAGCTATATTTACATGTTGTGAACCCATATTTATGATAAGTATGATTGCATTCGAATGCAGCATTAACTTAACCAAGATGCTGGAGTGGCTTAGCGCACAGGTTGCAGCCCTGTCGCACTTTATGTGCTAGACACTCTTTGTCTTATCTAAGCGCGCAGGAGCAGCGAACTGAGAATGCAACATGAATTCTCCATTTCCAGTGTGTTGCCTGATATGATGTTATTCATCAACATCCTCAGCACTTTTATTACGATACTTATTGCACTTGAGGGCCACCACATCAAACACTTGAGGGCCACCCCATCAAACACTTGAGGGCCACCCCATCAAACACTTGAGGGCCACCACATCAAACACTTGAGGGCCACAACATCAAACACTTGGGGGCCACCACATCAAACACGTGGGGGCCACCACATCAAACACTTGAGGGCCACCCCATCAAACACTTGGGGGCCACCACATCAAACACTTGAGTGCCACCACATCAAACACTTGGGAGCCACCCCATCAAACATTTGAGGGCCACCACATCAAACACTTGAGGGCCACCACATCAAACACCTGAGGGCCACCCCATCAAACACTTGAGGGCCACCACCAGGGTTGAAAAAATCATGATTTAAAAAAAAAAATTGATTTGATTTAAATCAGATTTTTTTTATTAGATTTAAAAAAAATCTGGTATATAGACATTTATATAGATGATTATATTTATAAACTCTTTCAAACATGTTCTATTCAAATTGATTTGGATACTTGTCTTAAAAGGGGGTACATGATTTTTGCTTATATAAAGACATTAGACAATGTCCACAAGGCCTCACCCCCTGTAGTTGCATAATCTGTCTTGGAAAGGAAAGGAAAGCATGCTGTGTGTCTGAGGCTGTAGCAGTGCTAATTATTGTTTGCTTAGAGGGTGGATTACCACCTGACCAGGGCTTTGTGTACTCATACTGAATTGGTAACAACTAGCACAAGCTCTAGGTGGACTTTAACTCAGGGCTTCTGACTTGAAAAGATACTTACTCTGAAAGACAAGTTTGTGTAGCTTCACTGCATTCAGAAAGGAAATAGCTCAAACACACACAATGTTGTAAAATATTTGACTGTCAGGCTATCTGGTGTCAATACAGCTGTGTGCACTTTGTGCTTTTGTATTAAAAAACATACAAAACTTTGTTGATCTCGATGCGATTAAAAAATCGGAAGTAAAAAAACAATCAGAAATCAATGATTTTTTTTGGAGTGATTTAAAGCATGATTTAAATCAAATGATTTAAATCAAACAACCCTGGCCACCACATCAAACACGTTACAGCCAAGCGCTTGAAACTATAACGATTATGATGTATAAATAACAACAAACAATTAGCGCAAGAGGGCAATGAAACAAAAGAAAGAAACTGTCAAAAGAAGGAAATTGTCTTACCAGTTTTCTCCGGTGGTAGTGCAGACGTTGGGGAGAATTCATTCACAAATTCCACTCTGAAAGTCATTACACATTGCCTGTACGTGTTATCCTAACAAGAGTATAACATTATGGCACATTAGTGTGACACTGTACAACATAAGGCCGTGTCTCATTACCATAACACAATCTATCATGCAACATTTACCTGAACGAACACAGCGTAAAAAAACAGCCAATACAGTGAATGTCAACTATGTTAGTAGTTTTTATTTTTACATCGTTGGATGATGTTAAGTACCTACATTTTCTTGCACGATGCAACTTATTTATATACAGTTATACTGCTAACAAATTCAAGTTGACAAAACAAAAACTACTGAAATACGAGGTTTGTTTAAGAACTTAAAGATTTAACTAGATTTGATAAACTGACTAATTAGGCATTTCAAACTAGACTTGTTACAATAGCAGAATAGAGATTTATTTCCTATATATGTAAATAAACCATATAAAAAAATTAATGCATGCTTTATTTGTTTTTATTTTATGTTTTATAATAATTAACAATTGCGATTTCTCCACAAATTTACATTCTTGCCATTAACAAAAAACATAAACAAATGAACTAATTACTTACAAGATTGATTTTGGCAAAATTAGTTAAATTCTACCTGTGGAACTTCTGTGATGAATTTTTCTTGTCTTCTATAAAACTACGCTTTTTGTTTGGATATTCAGTTTCAGTCTCTTAACTCTTTTATCCCAGAGGCCTGTCCAAAATAAGCCTCCTATCCCAGAGGCCCGTCAAAAATAAGCCTCCTATCCCAGAGGCCTGTCCAAAATAAGCCTCCTATCCCAGAGGCCCGTCCAAAATAAGCCTCCTAGTTCCCAAGCAAATTTGCTGTCACACCGATTTCATGTTTTTTGTCTGAGCATTCCTTGTTTATGTTGTATTTGTTATGCTTTATGTGTTAGCATGTACCATAAACTACATACAAAATTAAAGCTAATTAAATTATCTTTTGAACGGTGTGAATTTTATAAACGTAGGTCTATTATAAACTTTACCATATATTTTTTTTATCAATGGTTGATTGAGTTCATTAAAAAAATAAAATTTATAACTACAGTTGACTTCAGATGCCATAATGACAATGATTAATTATTTTTTAACCGCAAGTATCAGTGAATGAAACCTTTAAGTTCTGATTCAAATGGTAAGAAAAGCATTAACAAATTATTATCCATTACAAAGTTATGGTATATTTTATCAAATAAGGTAATCACCAAAAATCACCAAACATGCCACCATTTTTTCTTCACTTTGAAAAATATCAGTTTTAAAAGAATGACAGCTAAACTGATTGCATTTTTCAACTTGAATACTTGTTATACTAGTAGTGTATATTAGGGACCACACAAGCACAATATGTGTATGTTTATTTATTTTTCAGGTAACAAATCATCTGAGAATGCATCAACATCGTTATCATCGCGCACTGCATGAATAGCATCAGCCATTTTGTAATATCAACGAAAATCAAAACTATTTAGTAATTCACTATGCTTGAAATCACTGTCGCAAATTTTAAGAAAACAGCATACAAGAACGGGAGGTGTCCTGGGCCAGCACACATACACACATTTTGTGACATCATAGGAATACGTGTAAGTAATTCGATAGGCCTACGCGCATATGCTATAACTACACAAAATGTCGTAGTTGGGATAGAATGGGTAACTACATAAAAAGTCGAAGTTGGGATAGAAAGAGTTAAATGACAACGCGTATGTATATGCATATTATACACAATTTTGAGATGGACATACATATGCATGCAATACAATGAACGTCAGTGTCACTTACAGACTGTCGATGACAGGAGTTGAACTGGGTCCCCTGGATAGGGCTGGGAAGGACGGCATTGCCTTGAGCAGGTGGTAGAATGGAGGACAAGCAAGCAGGGCTTGTAGAGTCTGGTTTGAGTCAAGGAATCGCTCTGACCAACATGTTAAAAAGTGCTGTGACTGGAGACATGATTCATTGGTATATTCTGATGCCAAAGTAGTGAAAGAATTCCCTTAATGTTCGGCACACTCGTGATCGTGGCTACAGATTAACACTTGCCCGATTGTCTTAGACAATAATAACTTTGCTCAGTGGTCAAGTTGAAACCTGAAATGCATTTATTAATAATGCCATGTCTTACAGTAAATTTATACGATCGCTAGTTCAAGGGTGTAATGTTTTACTAGAACTTTGCTGCACAGCAACTGACAGAGCAGGCTCTGTCAAATCATTTATCAACACAATTTATCACAACTGTACTTGCAAGATGTTACCATGATAATGATAGGCAGACACCAGCATAATCAATATGACCTTGAATATGCAGCTAAACTGGAAAGACCATGTAAAAAAAAACATTACATCAAAGTGACATGTTAAACAAACTGAAGCATTGGAACTTGGAACTGCAAAAGGATACAGCATTGACGTAGCACCAGTTGCCACGGTTACAGAGCCCTCGTGGTAGCAGCGGCACCGCTCGGTGACACAACTTGTGATTCAGTAGTATCTCTGGAAGCACACGCAGTTCTCCAACGTATAGATGCTGTAGCAACAAGATTAATATGGCTGTGAGCGCCATCTCTGTCAGCTCTTGTACAACATGATTTCACTGTCTGAGAAAACATGAAATCGGTAATTAAAATATATCTCACGTCAGTCACCGATGATCAAGCGGGCTGAAAATGGACTAACACCTGTCTGTTGTGATATGGAAACGATATGTGATATGAAACTAGCAAACTAAATTACATCATATTTGGTGTTCACATATTGTACAATAATGCCACATGGTGCAACATGTTCTGTTATACGTTGTTGTTGTTGTTGTTGTTGCAACACAACAAAACATGTTGCGCCATGTGGCATTATTGTATAGTACATGAACACCAAATATGATGTAATTTAGTTTGCTAGTTTCATATCACATATCGTTTGCATATCATAACAGACCAGTGTTAGTCAGCCTATCTGTTAAACCTTTTTGTGACTATGATGTACCACTCCACAAAAACAATATCTGCAATACTATTCAGACCTGGGGCCAATGTACTCAGTACTCAAGTATATTTTTGAAGTACTCATGGAAATTATGGGCTATGTACTCGTACTCGTGCTCAAAGTACTAAGATTTTATGAGTGCATATGAGTACTTTTTTAAATACGATGCCGTGATAATTATCTTTGATTTTCTGGCCCTGAAGTAGACACTTCAACAATAGATGTTTTTAAAACACAAAGTACTTCAGTTACTAAGCATTAGGGTTGCTGTTTTATGAAAATTTTAAAATTCACTAGCCACTAGGGGCGTTGCTAGATCAAAAAAAAGAAGCTTGATCATCAGGTAGTGTGCTCGAAATACTTCAGTTACTAGGCACTTTTAAGATGTTCTGGGTTAAGTTCTTCTGTATACCAGTTCTTCTGTATACCAGTTCTTCTGTATACCAGTTCTTCTGTATACCAGTTCTTCTGTATACCAGTTCTTCTGTATACCAGTTCTTCCATTGATTTCTGTTATGCGATCTCGGCCAGTCTAGATCTTACAAATAATACACTTGCTGACTTCCTGCAGATCTTTGTCGAGGGCAGTTGGGAATGTTGTTCGTGGACACCCTCGCCAGCCAGCAACGTCAGCGGGTGTGAAATATTGGTCTACACTATGGGCAGCTGTGCAGGGGCTTCACGTGAAATGCAAAACACGTGTCAAAGCACATGCATGAGTGTGCGCACACGTGCGCGCATCTAATTTGTTACCAATGTGCCAAATCATTAAAAGCAGTACTGAGTGCAATATGTGATTGTATGTGAATGAAGAATAACAGTTATTCATCACCATGTTATTGCAATATGTGATTGTATGTGAATGAAGAATAACACTTCTTCACCACCATGTGATTGCAATATGTGATTGTATGTGAGTGAAGAATAACACTTCTTCACCACCATGTGATTGATATCTTGGTACTCGATTTTTTGTGCCTCTCTGTTTTAATATCTAATTTGTTACCAATGTGCCAAATCATTAAAAGTGGTGCTGATTGCAATGTGTCATTGTATGTGAATGGAGAATTAAATTTGTTCACCTAATAGCTACAAAACTTTTCATTTTTATTAGTATTGTTCTTTATAACTGCACTGAATTGCACGCTGTATGCTGAACTAGTAACTACTACTGCTCAAGTCTCAAAGTGCAACCAAAATCAATGAGCATCTTTCATGGTAGAATGTCCTATTATTTTTGAGGAGTCAGGACATGGTGTCCTATTGATTTTAGAGATTCAGGACATTTTGTCCCATCACTTCTGTTTTCAGTGTGCATCACTGATTATGGACTTCCTGGCTTAATTAATCAAACACAAGGATTATAGCCTGAACTGGTTACTAGCATAACTGTTTGCTTAAGGCTAACAATGTGTTTGTGACTGGGAAAGATGCTGCCTTTAGTTAATTTTGTTATATCAATCAGAAATAACGTATTTAAACATTTCAGATATTTTATGGAAGTATCCAAATAATTTTTTTTTCATTATGTTAAAGATAAAGAATACTTTATTGATCCCCACAGGAAAATTGCGTTTCTGCCTGTGCAATGCAATTACAAATATAAACAAACAGATCATGCGCAGATCATGGCTCTCTACTCTACGTTACTGTGGAACCATTATCGCTTTTCCAGGAACTCGAGGGGATTTCCAAAGGACTGCATTTTTAAAGGATGGAATGGCGAAATATGATGTTAGTGCCGGGTGATCTTTTGTGGTGGCGATGTTTAGTTCAGTATATGCTAGCACGTTATGAAGAAAAAAATGAAAAAAATCAACTGACATGCTAGCCGCCCCAGCCACCTTAATTTGAAGTTTATTAATTAAATTACAATTAACTCAGAAATTCTCTAATTAAATTAAATTCACACATAACTCAGGTCAATTAAATTAACCTCCCAAATTCTTCAATTAAATTAACAATTAATTTTAAATCAATTAACAATTAAATCATGTGTTCGTAGAAATGTTTTCGTTTAAAACACAAGACTTGTAGTTGTACTAGGAATGTGTTTGTAACTTTGTTGGAAAAAGATTTGCTCATACCATATCTACATGCCAAGACATTTCTTCATGGGTCACTTGATCACATTTTAAAAGTTAAAATTTATATGCATCAAGTTGTTATTTATGCTTTAGGTTTCCCTTTTACACACTAGCATTTAATCCTACGAGTGACCAATGATAAATTTCCCTAGTGTACACAAATCAGAGTTATTTATAAGGGTGCTTTTAAATGTGTATACACTACTTTTTATGCTTCACTAGAACTGGCATGCTTTTGATTTAAGTTGGCACTGTAAAAATATCTCAAACTGAAGCTATATTACCTTTCTCTACATCTCCCCATTAACGGTTATATGAACACATACACAAATTATAGATGCATAGGTCTAATGGCCCTATAGGTCCACTTGGCTGAAAAGTGCCAGTCCCAAATGTTGACTTTATACAGAGATTTGCAGAAGCCATGATTAGCCATCAACTTATCACCCTATCAGAGGACATTCTCTAGGCATTCCCTCCATTTCACAATGCCTGAATGACCGGCCAATCAGTTGGCAGGTCCTTAGCCAGGGACCCGTCTGTCTGTCTTGAAGATGGGCAAATGTCTTACGAGGACGGTAAAAGTAAAAATGAAAGACGGGTTTTTCTTTTTACAAGATGTGATTTTTTATAATAAAATTGTTTCAACTGTCTTAGTGACTCTTAGTGCATAAAGTTTCAAGTTACTTTTTCATGAACCTTCATGTGTTGGCTCTTCTTCTATTATTATTACTGTGCAGGTGATAACGCCAACCTCGCTGCACTGCTAGTAAAACTCGATTGGGCTAATAATGGTTCAACCAGACTTGGCCTGCCATTGAAAAAACCTAATTCGGCCTATAATGGCTGTCATTTGACATTTGCTCAACTTGCTTTGGCTTACCAGTGCAAAAACCAAATGGTCATTATATCAACCAGGCTTGCCACTGAAAAAAATCAATTGGACCAGTAATGGCTGTCATAGACATGGAAACCATTCGCGCGTATAAGGCTTTTTTAGAATGTTCAAGATTAGCAAAATTTTATTTCTGGAAACGCCTGGATAACAGGGCTGTGAACTATCCAGTAATATAAACTGTTAAATCAACACTTAATTGAGAGTTAATTGGGAATTTGTCGATTAAATTATATTAACCCCTTTTGGTAAAGTTAATTAATTAAATTAACTTAACTGAGTTAAATCAATTAACAAATTAACAATTGAAATTAACCCATATCTGATGGTAACCCTAGGTAATGATTGGTTTATGCGAGTGTACATGTGCCGAGTATGTTGGTGACTCAAAGGTGGGTTAATCAGAATGCCCAACAACCTTTGCGTAATCAATCATTCATGAATTATATAAATTAATTAATAAGTTTTATTTAAAAATATGCTATTGCTAATAATTTACTATATCATACAATATGTACTCGTACTCATGTAAACGTACTCGTACTCAGCTTTTAGTACTCATACTCGCTTTTAGTACTCATACTTGTATTCATGAAATCGTCACAAATGTACTCGGACCCAGGTCTGAATTACTAAATTATTATGTTATTGAAGTACATTTAAATTAAACGTTAGTGTAGGATAAACATCTTCAATTAGTACCAAATTAAAACATGACTACTAGAAACCAGCCACACTGACTTTGTTTACAAAAACACTCTCTTGTGCACTTTGTTTTTCCTACTGCCTACCAAATGACAAAAAAAGCTATATATTTTCTCGTGTGCTGTCTGATGACAATCTTTTCAGAAGCCATTAAAAATTGTATGGCCATGTAGGTATTCATTTGCCAGTATTACTCATTTGCCAACTAACAATGTCCTAAGCTGTTTTACTTTTCAGATGTTTGGAATTTTAGTGTTCCGTTTTGTATAATAATAAATCCATGTAAGCCATGGCTGGTCCAGTGACCGTTTTTAGAGATATAAACACAACAATGCTGCCATCTGCAGGGTTTAAAGAAACCAACACACCACATCCGGGAGTACATTAACTTACGTCCAAGCTGCCTGGCTGCAGCGTCTTGCTCAACAGAAACAGGCATTGGCATGGCAGTGCCCTTCTCGTCTCGCCGGTCACCAGCGTGGTCTGACTTGCCTCCCACTCTGGCGTTTCTGTCTGCCAAGACAACAGTGCTGTCTGTCGTTGCACTCGGCCTGCCCTTGAAGAGCCCAGCCCAGGAGCTGACAACTGGAGCTTGCTTGGCTACAGTGGTTGCCACCTCTTCATGCACAACTGTCATGGCAGTGTTAGCTTTGTCCGCATCCGATTCCGGAGACGCCACTGGGACACTGCTGTCATCATCAGCACGTTTTGACAAGTCCCTTGCATTCTCTCCTGTCTGATCGGTGTCAGTTGAACAAACAGATATAGCCACAGAGGGAGCCGTCGATTCAGCGACAGTTTCGTCACTGTTGGAGATGCTATCTGAACCAACAGGGTGAGCACACACATCTGTTGAGCAGATGTCAGTCGGCGTGTCTGCTACTGACGCCACACTGCTATCGGTCCGGCTACCATCACTGAACAATTGGTTAGATATAGAGAAGTCAGTGCTCTGTGCTGTTGGCAATTTTATCGCGTTAGCCGGAGTGTCACCAGACGATGCATCGCCACCCGCGACCGCACAGATGTGTCCAGGTTTGTGATGACACAACGTGTCAATAGCACTGTCAACGTCAGCAGTCACACCCACGTAATTTGTTAGGACACTATCGTCATTCAGCCGAAGCTGCGCATCTTGTTCTGTGGCACTATCACCATTTACCAACAATGCACCAGAACAAGGCGTGTCCGACTGACGAGCTTCGAGTTTGCGGTAATAATCCATAGGCCTCTTTTTCTTGTTACGTCGCTCATACGGTCTTCCACCTGGTATATCGGCCTTGCTCATGGTGGAAGACATATATCCGGGCGCACCATGTGACTGACTAACCTCGTCCATAGTTGGCTCAACAACAGGTAAATTTGACACCAGCTCAGGTGCTTTTCCCACAACCTGCCCACTGACATTTGGCAAACATCTGTTGTGAGACAAAACCGTTTTCAGAGCCGACATATGTGGCAGCATCAGATCTGTTGGTACTGTTAGCGGCATAACTGGAAACGACTGTGGCGGCATGACCATCGCTTGAGGTGGCGGCATGTCTATGCCAGGCGGTGGCATTATGGGGTATGGTAGAGGCGGTGGGGGTATATACAGCATGCGGAAGTCAACAGGCAGTGGAGGCTGATGCATGGTCATCAGGCTTGGCCTTGTCACGCAGACGCCTGGGGCAACAGGTGGTGGCAGGTCACATACTTGACGGGTTGCTTCTGAGGCGACGGCATCACATGACTGGTCACATGACCCTTGTTCTGCAGCAGCAGCAGACTCCCAGGGCAACTGCAAAACACAGGGGAAGGTGTATGTTTATAATTATACTTGTCATAGGTTTAGTCCTAAAACATCCACCAGGTGACATCACTATATAACACAATACATTACTCAAAATAACTGACAATCAAGTACACAGAACCCAATTATTTTGGCTAGCTTTATAATCAGCATCAACTCCCATTCGTATAAATATTGCATTTGTGGTTACCACATTACCACCCGCCCGACAGTTATTTTACTTACCACAGGCAAGCCACGAGGGCAGCGATTGTATATTTAACTACAATATGAAAACAGAATTCACTGCCAGCGAAAATATGTTTTGAACTTAATATAAGTGATATGATGAGAGTGCGCGTGAATGAAGTGACATTTACTGTGAGTCTGCAACGCTCACCTGGGGTTCGAAAGCTTTAGGCCCATACAGAATCTGTGAGACGCGATCCTTCTCAGCCAGGGACAGGTCATCAAAGAAACCAAACGCCACATCCTGAAAACCACTAAATAGCATAAGGACTATGGTAATCTAGTGTAGTGTGTGAACACCATGTTTTTTTTAAGTTATTTAATGTTTCACTGAACTTCACTCATGGCCTCCACGTTTAGAAGTTTTTTTATTTAAAATCAAATACCTTGTATTTTTTATCTGTTGAAAATAACAGTTTTGATTGTCTAATTTGTTTGTAATATTCAATTAAGTGTTCATTAACCCATTTCATTCTGACAGCTGACCACATTGCTCAAATCTTAACAAAATCACAAATTTACAGTTGTGATAAATTATTTTGATGGTTGAGTCACATGGTGGTCTCAAAGTTATGTAGAAGAATGAAAAGTAATAATAATAAAAAATTGTACATCGACTTTGGCCTTGTTTTACCTATAATATAGGCTATATACAGCCACTCAGGATGGTCATACATCCAATGGGAGAAACCTACCAAATTCATTTCTTCAGTGGTAAAAATTTCGTTTAAACATCTTTTCTCAGTCCGAAGTTTTTGAATGAATGTCGTCGCATACGTGAAAAGATAACTTTCCCGACAGGAATTCACAAACACTTCAATTATTTTGTTTTTCCAGGCAACTGTTGAAGAAAAGTGTATAAGCCAGGGTTGTTTGATTTAAATCACTCCAATAAAAATCATCAAATGATTTTATTTTTTTGACTTCCAGTTTTTTTAATCACTGATTTATATGAATTTAACACAAATAATTGTTTACAAGCATTGAGATCAACGAAGTTTTGTATGTTTTTTAATACAAAACACAAAGTGCGCACACTTGTCACAGTTGTGGAGTTGTATTGACACCAGATAGCCTGATAGTCAAATATTTTATGACATTGTGTACGTTTCTGAATGCAGTGAAGCCTCACAAACTTGTCTTCCAGAGGAAGTATCTTTTAGAGTCAGAAGCCCTGAGTTAAAGTCCACTTAGAGCTTGTGATAGTTGTTACCAATTCAGTATGTTGACTCAGTTGTTTAATACTGTACCAGTTTGAGTACACAGAGACCTGGACAGGTGCTAATCCACCCTCTCAGCAAACAATAATTAGCACTGCTACAGCCAGGGCTGGGTCCAATTATGTAATTGTAATTGATTACAGCAAAATCGTGTAATTGTAATTGATTATGGTTTCAAAATGTTGCTGTAATTGTAATTGTTATATTTTGTATAATTGAAATTTTATTTCAATTACAATCAATTACAATCAATTACAGTACGTTTCATATCACAAACTACCTGAACGAATTGTCAATAAAAATATAATTTAAGTCTCACATGAGTTGAAAATCAAGACTAATAATAACACCTGCTTATATATTTACATTTAAGTCTCAGTATTCACTGTCTGGTGGGTACTGGTCAGTGGTGCTAGTGGTGGGTAGCCTTAGCAATTAGCCTTTTCAGTAAGTTGGTAACAGCCAGGAAGCAATAAACAATGCACAGACATTCAGTGAAACATTGCAGAGTTAGCAAGCCAATTACACCCCTTGTGTTGTGGTGGGTTGGAGACAGGTCAGGTGGCAAGGACCATTTATATGGCCTCTCTTCCCATTCCCAACTCACACAAAGCAAAGGGCAGACCAATTAAGAATGTCAGCTTAGAGCAGGAGCTACAACCTCAAAGTAAACACATCAAACCCTATTATTAGTATTTTCCAAAGAAAAATTTAAGAAATGCGCACGGATAAATGTCTGCATTGGAATATGTCCTGTAGGATTATGTCTGGATATTGCATTGTATTTTTATATAATAAAAATATGTTTTAAACGGCTATCTTTTTATTTAGTATAATTCAAAGTCACAATTCAACAAAATGTACAAACATTACCGTTATATTTGTTTATCAATTATGTAAAAAATATTGAAATTAAGCAAAACGCGCAAAAATGCATAATTAACAAATGCTGAATATATTTGGTTCCGCATAATGTAATTGTAATTGAAACAGTGTAATTGTAATTGATTTAGAAAATTATTACTGTAATTGTAATTGAAATAAAAAAATTAATGTAATTGTAATTGATATAATTTTGTGTAATTGGACCCAGCCCTGGCTACAGCCACACAGCATGCTTTCCAAGACAGATTATGCAACTATACAGAGTGAGGCCTTGTGGACATTGTCTAATGCCTTTATATAAGCAAAAATCATGTACCCTCTGTTAAGACACGAACCCAAATTAATTTGAATACAACACGTTTGAAAAAGTTTACAAATATAAACATCTATATAAATGTCTACGTACCAGATTTAAAAAAAATAAAATAAATAAAAAAAAAAAAATTTTAAATCATGATTTTTTCAACCCTGGTATAAGCCCATATATTTCTGGAATCAGAAGAGAATTGCCCACATGATGGTGTTGACAGTGTTTGTGTAGAGTGTGCATGGATGAAGTGGTCTCAAGGTGAAGAAGAATTAAAAGAAATAAAAGAAAATGTGTACATCAACTTTGGACTTGTTTTACACACGCACGCACGCACGCACGCACGCACGCACGCACGCACGCACGCACGCACGCACAGCCACTCAGAATGGCCATACATCCTGTGAGAGAAACCTCCCAAATTAATTTCTTCAACCAGCAGTAACAATTTGATGTAAATATCATATCTCAGTCAAGTTATTTTTTTTACTGGAAATCGTGACGTAAACAAAACAAATAATTTCCTTACAGAAATTCACAGTTGCAGTTCAGCAGTTTATAATGCAAAGGAATTACAACATACAAGATGTAACGTGCACAATAAAATTTCATATGAAACATTAACCATTCACTGGACTAGCGTAATAATGTTCATGACACTGTCCATGTCACTATCCACGACACCTCGTCACATCATTGTTCATGACATCGGTCCCATTGTTCACGTCACTGACAACTCAAGAGGTTGTACAGCCTGTGGAAGTGTGTACAGACACACTCCAAGTGTACTGGCTGCTGACACTGCCTGCACCCATGTTTGGTTGTGCCGCGTCACTCACCAGCTGCTGCATCCATGGAACATTCGATGCATGTCCTCTTTTTTTCACACATCTTTACAATGTCGTGTCTCCCTGCACCGGGGGCAGGACGGGGTTTGGCAGCAGGGTCCCGTCGTAAACACCCGTCTCCAACCAGCCACAGGATGATTTCCTCCAGGAAATACTGGAAGTTCGGCCACTCGGATTGTACCATCTCTGGATTGGTGTTTCATGCCACAACGTACGCATTGTGTGCAGAGTTCTTGCGGTTGCTTCGAACGGTGCCACATGCATACACCTACTGGGCATGCAGGTACATCAGCAGATCTTTACAAGCTTGTCTCCTTCAGCACCTGAGGCGTGGAGGTAGCGCCAAATCAAGTTGAACTTGTCCCTGGCCACCACCCTGCTAAAGTTCGTTTTCAGCATCCAGTTGCTCACCCGCCAGTAATCGTTCCCGGATGGCAGACGCAACACACCCATCGCGAAACGCCCTCATCTCGTCGGTAGTGACTGGCTTCCAAATGGGGGCTGACGGGGGTGGTGGATTTCATTTTCTCTCCTGGTCAGCGTACCGGTTCATCTAGTACATCGGTTATGTCCACATTTCGCAGGTCCAGAACTGATCGAAGTACATCCCTGGGTTAGCTTCTGGTGGACGTAAGACGGATGCATCCCCGATTCCGTGAAAGCCCATCGTCACACATTGGGTGAAGTTGCGCTCCTACCAGTTGCCTTGGAAGTCCGAGTCGTCCGAGTCATCTTCAGTGAACAGATTTCGGACCAACTGTTCTTCGACAGCACGTCACTCATCCAAGTCACTGCCCGTGTAACTGCCGATTTTGCTGTCTTCAAAGTCAATATCACTTCCATTGTTAGCTGCGCCATCATCCGCCATTTTTAAAATGGCTTCCAAACCGGTAGTGTTGTCCTACTGCATCATGGGAAAAATGGTAAACGCTTGATACGACACACAGTTTCTATAAATACCAGATAAGGCCGTCAGGTGAGTTGACTATGCCTGCAGGCATATCCTGAATGAAAAGATAGACTATGCCCGCTATTTCCGGGCTCTGGAAATCTAGGGGTCCTGTCAAATATCTGGTGGTCTAGTCAGATTTAACTTTTAGCGAACTCAAGATAACTTTGTAACATAAAACTTGGATGACAGAATATGCATACTGCCATTAACATGTAATTTGTATTATATTTAACTTCTTATTGTCATGCACATTAACGTGTCATGGGAAGCCAACGTGTTCGTGGGCACCCAGGCGACAATGCCGGAAGTCAACAGTTTGCAATTGTAGTATGGGAGATGCTCCATAATGATGTATAGCCATCACAAAAATAGTGTCAGTGAACAAAAAATGTGTGATTGATGTAAAAGTATGGCCTGTAATGAATGCTGACAATTAAATCAAAACCATTTAAGGTAGCTGTCACTTCTCAAACAAGTGTCATTTTGAATGCTGATCAGTACAACTGTCGATATATGAATAACAGTAAAACAGTATATATATATATATATATATAATAACACTGAGGAAAAAAAATTCACACAATAGCATTTATGGTTTTCAATGTCCCAGAATATATCATTGATAGCCTATTTTACAATTAAATGCCACACAGCTAAATTACATTTTGCAATGTGTGCTGCTAATGACTGGAAGCTACGTTGTTTAAAAAAATTAGCCAATTAGGACAAACGTTACAAAGCAGACACGTTCGGATGTTATTATGTCAATGATGCATAGATTTGCATGCTTTTGAGTACAAAGTAAAACAAGAAGTCGTAACCAAAAACCTAAATGCTGTATGTTTCTCAGCTTAAACATATCAGAGATTTGGATGACAGTCAAAGCACACGTTTGTAAGTCACTTAAAGTGCCATGTTGTGTTACCTGACTATTACATATCTGGAATTAAATACAACATTCTCTCACGTTTCCGGAAATTTATTGTTTACTTGGTGAAATATGCTCACTAAACAGTTTAGAACAACTTGTTTAAAAGAAGGCCTGGCACTTCTTGTATGGCATCACAGTTTTGGCTGGTACTGAAATGGTTAACTAACAGTTCTAAAATTTAAAACCGACATACCAGTAAGTGTTAAATGGTCTGTTATCAGCTCAGATACAGATCGGCATTACAACTGTCTGATATCATAAGTCATAACAAAGGCCAAAGCTGATTTGTGGGGCACGGTGGTCGAGTGGGATGCAGTGTTTCAGCATCTGACTTTTGGTCGAAGGGACCGGGATTCAAAACCACCTGCTGCCATTTAAAAACCTGGGCAATTTCGTTCACCCCACTTTGCCTGTGTGAAAAAAAAAAGCCACACAGGTGGTAAATGTGTAACCTGTCGTGGACTCAAAGAGTGGTGGTCTCAATCTCCGACCCACCGATTCCCGGCGCGAGAGAGGCGCCGGACGACTGTCTAATTTAATAAACTGCATTGCTTTTTAATAGCATAGTGATCAACAGTAACCGAATATAATCACGTTCTTACAGCTTTAATCCCATGTCATATAACCGGATGTTTACTGAAAACACGTGAAACTGGTTGCTGAAGTCAAGGCCGAACGACAGAGACAGAGTCAGAATTGTCCAGCTTTCAACTTTCAATTGCGACGTCTCGTGCAGAAATACGACGAACAGCCGCCAAACTGTGTCCCAAAACTATTTGTTTATCACAATGTTGGTCAAAATGCGTATTCTGGTTTGGGTATAGAGTAACCCTATGGTTAACGAAAACTCGTGATCAAATTGAACAACACCATGCGTTCCCCACTTTTGTGTCATGGCGGCCTTCATCGGCAAAACTGCCACTGCAAATTGAAAGACACATATGCACGGAGCGCTGGGTATTAAACGGCATCACTCCGTATTAACGTGCACTGCGTTAGATATTAATTCAAGCACAACTGTCAATTACCAGTTTCACCTGCAAAGCAGTGTCCATCTTCAAAGTATCTTCACGCTACAATCTTCGAAAAACAACCATATTGCGTGGCCAAGAGTACCGATTCATCAGCCCCATGGTGCATTGCGATGTTAAGACCTTGTCGACGGGGAACCGCTCAAAACGTCTTTGTCGCGTGGTCGCATCATGCATTCTTAATTGTGTCTTGACTTATTTAACAAGATTGCCACCCCAAACAACAAGTTCCAGGTGGCAAGTGGACAAGGAAGCCTTTGGCTTATCGAGAGTCCAACAATTTTCTCATCTATGTGTAGCCCGCCCGTTTCAGATATCTGTAAATTCTATTTTTAAACATATTCACACTACTAGCATTAATACAATCATTTGGCAGTTTGTTCCATTCATTTATGTCATTGTGCTTCAAACAGCCCCGTGTCTATGACTAACGCAGAAGTCGTTTTATGTTGACCAGCTAACATATATAAGCCAACAACTCTCTGAGTAAATTAACGACAGATTACTCATTTACTCCAGGTGTGTGATAATTGTATGACCTAACCCCGAAATGGGGTGGGGGAGGGGGAGAGGCAAGAAGTGGGAGGCTGATCCTAAAAAATGATGGTCGGTGGGAGCTCGGTTAGCCTTAGCAATAGGTGGTAGGTGTGATTGGTGGGAGGTGGGAAGTGGACTCTAAAAAATGGTGGGAAT
Organism: Lamellibrachia columna; assembly: GCA_963662155.1. Classification (NCBI taxonomy): domain Eukaryota; kingdom Metazoa; phylum Annelida; class Polychaeta; order Sabellida; family Siboglinidae; genus Lamellibrachia; species Lamellibrachia columna. Next base: position 24,798,145 of record OY759267.1, read on the forward strand.
TATAAGTGGGAGCAATACGGTAAAGCTAGTGAGGCAATATGTCCCATATGCTATATGCGAGAAATTGCTACCCCCTCCATCTAACCATATAATTATTAAGGCTCGAACATGAGAATTAACCAGATGGAGCCGCATATCACCATGTCCATGTGATTACAATGTGGTTCAGGGCGGTTTTTAACATACAAAGTGGGGGCAATGCCCCCAGCCCTTTCATTTGCCTCTCCCCCAGTCAAACCAACTTCATTCTCCCAAACTAGCCCCTTGTAGGGCTTAATTTGTATTCTTTTTGTTAGTGTGTTTTAGTTAACTTTCACTGGTGGCATAATCAAGAAAGTTCCAAAGTAATAGAATGGCAATGTCTACAAAAGATCAATTAATTTACTAATACGGCTCAGAGGGACATCTTACATTTTCAAAACGGACGTTCCATATAACTATATGCCAGGTTACCATTTTCACGTTCGATGCGTCTCGTATGGTGAGGTTTACTTTCGACTCGAAATTAAAGTCGAACAATAATATGGCAATATCATAGGCAGTAGTAGCCGAATTATTATGTGCTTAATGCATATACGATAGGAAGTCAGGAATACAATAGCACAATTCATTCAATTCAATTCAAAGGTTTTATGCTCACAATACACGCCAAGAAAATATTTTTTAAATAAAATATTGCAGAACAACAATTGAAATATATGTGTATCAGTTTGAAAGGGGCAAATATGTGGAATTGCTTAAATAAGAATATTAAACATAGCACTAATGCCATTGCCTTTAAGAAAAGGGACAGATCATTTTTGTTAAATAAATACAATATAATAGTCTTCTTTTATTTTACTTAATTTTTTTTTTTACTATATACTTTCTAATCTGAATCTTATGTCAAATTTATTTAGATTAATGACATGTATTTCATTTGTCAAATTATGTATACATTTATGTATGTATTATGAAATGCGAAATGCTAATTATAATTTAAGTATTAATTAAAGTACTATATATTTCTTGCATTTCTCTTCAACATTAATTTTTAATGTTGGTTTTAGTATGTATTACAGGGTATAGCAGCTTAATGCTGCTGTGATATAAATCTTTACTGCACTCACTATATATCTGGTTATCCAGATTCCGGACAAATCATTTCCGTCACAATGGAAGATTATTCATGCTCGATAAGATTATTTCGGCTCTTTATTGTGCGAAAAACGGTGGCGCCACATTACGTATAATTTAAGTTACAAATCTGCCAAATGGCGCACTCCACTGATGTGCCCCCTAGCGGATTCTGCCTATACGTTGGCCCATCGCTGTTTATTTTTGTTTATACTTTTGCACAATATAAATATGTTATGCTTGTTTTACACTATCCTTAAAACTTTATCGAATGATTCCCTCCCTCCCTCCCTCCCTCCCTCCCTCCCTCCCTCCCTCCCTCCCTCCCTCCCTCCCTCCCTCCCTCCCTCCCCCCCTCCCTCCCTCCCTCCCCCCCTCCCTCCCTCCCTCCCTCCCTCCCTCCCTCCCTCCCTCCCTCCCTCCCTCCCCCCTCCCCCTCCCCCTCCCCCTCCCCCTCCCCCCTCCCCCTCCCCCCTCCCTCCCCCCTCCCCCCTCCCCCCTCCCCCCTCCCCCTCCCCCTCCCCCCTCCCCCCTCCCCCCTCCCCCCTCCCTCCCTCCCTCCTCCCCCTCCCTCCCTCCCTCCCTCCCTCCTCCCCCCTCCTCCTCCTCCCTCCCTCCCTCCCTCCCTCCCTCCCTCCCTCCCTCCCTCCCTCCCTCCCTCCCTCCCTCCCTCCCTCCCTCCCTCCCTCCCCCCTCCCTCCCTCCCCCCTCCCTCCCTCCCTCCCTCCCTCCCTCCCTCCCTCCCTCCCTCCCTCCCTCCCTCCCTAAATATCCTGTCAGTAGCAACACACGCACGCACGCACGCACGCACGCACGCACGCACGCACGCACGCACGCACGCACGCACGCACGCACGCACGCACGCACGCACGAACGCACACACACACACCAAGTCGTGAAGGCGGATCCCAGCTCACTCCTCAGCAGAAATGCAACTGGGAAAATGGAAATCATTATTGAGAGTTACCCAAACAGAACAATACAGTGTACACCGCGCCGTGTGCCGACCACAGTAAAGTCAATTATATGACAGGAACAGTGGGTGATATATGCGCTGACCTGACCACTTTTCTGACAGGTCAGTCACTTTTTTTGAGTGAGTGGTCCGTGTGACCGTCTGCTTTACCGATGAAAATACAACGTTTTACAGCAGTCTTCAGGTGATTGCTAAAACTGGCCGCTAGAAGAAGCACACTGTGAACAAAAATGCGCTTTATTCCCGAGTTACTGCCCGATTGTTATTCGAAAATACTGCGCGTCAAGTTGGTTTTAGAAATGGGTGGTAAACACTGTGTATGTAATTCAGATATACATATAAACAAGGAAGTTGAGGATTAGAAATGGGCGGACCACAGGGTGATAAACATTTTGTATGTAATTCAGATATACCTATACATAAGGAAGGTAAGGATTAGAAATGGGCGGACGACAGGGTGATAAACATTTTGTATGCAATTCAGATATACCTATACATAAGGAAGTTGAGGATTAGAAATGGGCGGACGACAGGGTGATAAACATTTTGTATGTAATTCAGATATACCTATACATAAGGAAGTTGAGGATTAGAAATGGGCGGACCACAGGGTGATAAAACATTTTATATGTAATTCAGATATACCTATACTCAAGGAAGGTAAGGATTAGAAATGGGCGGACCACAGGGTGATAAACATTTTAAATGTAATTCAGGTATACCTATACATAAGGAAGGTAAGGATTAGAAATGGGCGGACCACAGGGTGATAAACATTTTGTATGTAATTCAGATATACCTATACATAAGGAAGGTAAGGATTAGAAATGGGTGGACCACAGGGTGATAAACATTTTGTATGCAATTCAGATATACCTATACATAAGGAAGGTAAGGATTAGAAATGGGTGGACCACAGGGTGATAAACATTTTGTATGTAATTCAGATATACCTATACATAAGGAAGGTAAGGATTAGAAATGGATGGACCACAGGGTGATAAACATTTTGTATGTAATTCAGATATACCTATACATAAGGAAGGTAAGGATTAGAAATGGATGGACTGTGCATCTGCATTGGCATTAGATCACTAATTGAAGCTCTTCTGTTGATCGTCGAATGCCAAATTGTACAGCAAAGTGGACATATCACATGGCCAATGGTACTGGAAACTAGACGGGCCAGCCATTTCGTCACAACCTTCATAGCTCTTTGTGGAAGGAATCGGTGGCCCCGATTGCCATTCGGCACAAATATCAGATTTTAAATATGCTAGATGAAGCTCAATGACATAACCACAAGGCTCACGGGAGGGAGTCGTTTGTGTAGCAGACAACATCCGTATCTATAGTGTTTCGTGGAAAGACCACGAAACCAATATCAGAAACATGCGGATCAGGTGTCTGGGAACAGGTTTGAAACTAAGCGAAAGAATACGTTTGTTAAAGACCGTAGAACGAAGCAATGTTAATGTCCCCGCAGCGTCACGGCATCTTGATCGCTATAACAGCTACATAAATGTAACACTTGTGTCTATGTCGAGGATCCTGTAATAAAGCTGTCAGAGCCCAAATTAATGGATAATAATTGGATGCAATAAAACAAACAGCTGTAACGTGTATATTAATTTACTTTTAATATGTTATTATTCACGTAGGCAGATCACTGTTGCTCTTTGTCTAATTACTGTTAACTTGTGCGGCTAGGCAGTATAATTAATTAAGTTATAATTAAGTTCTGCTGATTAGCAGGAACCCACTTCGCACCTCACCCACGAAGCCCTGAACCTTGCATCCGCGGGCGTAGCTCACACATCTTCGTTTCTGATATGGAAGACTCCCATGCGGCAGAAGTGGATCATGAAACAGAGTTACGGAAATGGGCAGCGGAGAATAAAATCGCGACGAAGGCCGTGGACATCCTCGTAAAAAGGTTTCAGCTCAATGGAAGCGGTGGCCCTCCTCGACGCCGATGACCCGGGGCAATCCAAGATGCCTCGTGGCCAAAAAGCTTTTGCTGAAAGGGCTGCGGTCGATACCAGCTGCCGAAGCCGGGAACGCATGTAGGCCCGAGCCGCGTGCCGACCAGCACAACAGCAACACCGCCCAGCTAACCGCAGACCGACGAGACGGGCCTAACGCCGAGTGGCATGACCATCCCGGGCACGTGGCAAGACCCGCGGATTCATCTAATGTCGGCGACGGCTGGTAAGTCCAGTTATCAGGATGTGACCGACTTTCTGTCGCGTGACACTATCGAGGAGGAGGTTGCTGCAGGGCGCACGAGGGTAAGCAAATCGTCATAAAGTCCGGCACTAAGCCCAAACTCGAAACAATTACTCTGTCCCGATGGTCTAACTAATCTGGCTATTCAGTACCAGTTGTTGTGCGACGTTAATTTATCCCACGATGGGATGATTGATTACATGTCATATACTGCACAAATTCTGCAGTTGATCCAAAGGTATGTGAATGACTGTCAATTTCTACGACAGAGAATATCGAAAAATACAAGCCGCACACAATTTTAGGTGGGGACTGACATACCACATTTGCAGACTATGCAACTAACCCCTCGCGCACCCCGCAACAACGCTCGCCGGGTTCAAAAAACATCAGGCCCCTCCTATAAGCCAACACACTACTCGGGGCCGGTTACCGCTGATGGTAAAACCATATGCAAACTGTTATACGCAGCAAGGGGATGTTTGTACCCTGATTGTAAATTTACACACGCATGTTCCTATAGGGGTTGCAACCAGGCCCACTCAGCATTCACACACCACCAATCTAGATAGCAACCATCAGTGGCGCCGGTGCCAGGTCTCAACTTAGCTGCATGGGAATCTGAATTATCGGACGATCCGGATATGAATTTCCTGTAGGATGGAATAAGACACGGGTTTTCTATTGTTGACAAAGGAGCGCAGGTTTTACCTATGCAAGCAGACAATCATCCCTCAGAAACTCCAGGCAATACGAACTATGAGGCAGTAAAACAACAGGTGCTTTCAGAATTACAAGATGGTAATTACGTATTGGGTGACAGCCCTCCTAGCTTGGTGAGCCCGCTTGGCACTGTTCCAAAGTCAGATGGGGGCATTAGGTTGATCCATTATTGCAGTCGCCCTATTGGTAAATCGCTAAATGGTTCTGCATCTATCGAAATGTCACACAAATTCCAAACGATTGATGATGCTACCTCCTCGGTACAAGTAGGCTATTATATGAGCAAAGGCGATCTTAAGTCAGCGTACCGATCTGTTAGTATAAACACTGAAAGCCAGCAATTTACTGGATTAAAGTTCTGGCTCGATGGCCGGTTTGTGTACGTGCGAGATACAAAATTACCATTCAGCCCAAAACTAACGCCAGGCATCTTCCACCGTCTGACGCAAGCAGTCAAGCGTATGATGGAGAAGCGTGGATTCACAGCGCTGATTGTTTATTTAGACGATTTCTTTGCGTGTGCACCAAACACTGCAGTAATGTGCAGAGGTAATGGCTTCTCTCGTCACGCTTTTGCGCTACCTAGGTGTTCGCCTTAACTGGAATAAGATGGTAGATCCGGCTCAGTGTATAACTTTTTTTGGGGCATAGCAATCGACACAAAGCATATGTGCAAGCGCCTACCTAATAAAAAAAATGCAAGCATTAAAGGTAGAATTTAGATTATTTTGCTAAGCGAAAGCCCGCTAGTAAAAAGCAATTGCAGTCCCTAGCAAGGAAGCAGAATTGGGCAGCAGGTTAATATATGGCGGGAGAGTATTCCTCCGACAAATATTAGACGCCATTCGCCCATTGTCTGCGGCATACCACAAATGTGTCATATCACCAGAAATTCTCCTTGACATACATTGGTGGACCAATTTCATGTCGATTTTCAATGGCTGTTCCTTGATCTGGGACGCGCTGCCTGTCACGTCTTTGTTTACAGATGCATGTAATGAGGGGGCAGGGGCATATTATGAAGGGGACTGGTTCTATTGCAATTGGTCTGCAGATTGCCCTGAGCTTGATAATGACCATATCAATTTAAAGGAGCTAGCAGCAGTAGTTCTAGCGATACAGCGTTGGGCCCCGCTTTGGACCAACAAGCGAGTGTTTGTCTGGTCAGACAACACCACTACTGTGTCCTGTATCAACCGCTGCTCTTCACGTAGCCCTCTGCTTATGAAATGTTTGAGGTACATTTTTTGGCTATCGGCAATATACAACTTTCGCTTGACAGTTAGTTATATCCCGGGTATTCAGAACGCATTAGCAGATACGATATCCCGGCTACACGAGCCATACTCCGTGTATTGTCTGCAAGACGTCCTTGCTGCATCGCCGTTGAGCTGGCAAATGTCCTTGCATAGTTTTACTTCTCTTCGCAACAGGTCCTAGAGATGTCCTGGTTTCCCTGGATGCTGGTGTGAGATGGCTTCGGGAGCAAGTGTTTACGTCCAGCACTCGCATGACATACAATTCTCAGAACAAGTTATATTTAACCTTCTGCCAGCTGGCTAACGTGGGTCCGGTACCTTTATATTTAGACAACGCTTGTCGTTATATAGCTTTTCTGTTGCATCGATTTTGCTTTAACTCGATTAACCAGTATTTGAATGTTGCACGCATTATGCATTTGGAGGCGGGTCAGTCTAACCCTTACAATTCCTGGCATGTGGATACATTACTTAAAGGCAAAAAAAATTTTTTTGGGCTTCTCAAAAACAGAAAACGTCCATAATGCCAGCCATCTTACTATAGATTTTGGGGCTTATTGATATGTCATCTTCACTCGATGTAACTTTCTGGGCCTTGTGGCTTTCTTCTCCTTTTTCCGCAAGTCTAACCTGCTGGTTAAAAGCATGGCATCGTTTGATCCTAGCATTCACTTGTGTCGTAAAGATGCTTTGTTCTCGGTTGATGGGGTATCTTTAACTGTCCGCTGGTCAGAAAACCATACAGTACAAACAACGTGTTCAACACGTTCCTCTACCCCGCATCCCCTGTTCACTTTTGTGCCCAGCTCAAGCACTCGTTCTCTCCCTATGCCGGTGTAACACACCACCATGCTCCCCTTTGTTCTCATACCTGGGCCCTAGTGGCTGGCTTCCCCTCTCGGCTAGTCTAAACCAGGGCACAGTTTTAGGCGGGGAGGGGCGACGTTTGCACTAGAATGTGGCCTTCCAGTTGACCTCACCAAAGCATAGGGGACTGGGCTAGCAACACCAACGAACGTTACATGAAACCGTCATTGCGCAAACATTTAGCAGCTACCCCAGGGAAACATGTAATACAGGTTACTGGTCCTTTGGTTTCCTGGTGCGCCTTACCTACTTGTGAGCGGAGACTGCCCTAACGGCACTTTTTCTACATACATGGTTTGGGTGTGTTTGGGAGACATTTTCATCTGTATTTAATTGTACGTTTTTATTGAACAATTGACGTTCTTGCATTAAATGATCTAGGAGTTCACCCAAACCATGTCTTGTGTTGTACTTATAATTATATGCTCTCCTGTCGTCATGAAGTATATGTACCTATGTGAATATTATATACTATAAATGTATACATGTGCGTATGTAAGAGTGTGCTGATAACTTCCTCTCTCCGTGTATGTATATGTAGCCATTTTTATGCAGATCAGCCGGTAGTGTATAATGCGTATATTAATTTACTTTTAATTTGTTATTATTCACGTAGGCAGATCACTATCGCTCTTTGTCTAATTACTGTTAACTTGTGCCGCTTTCCAGAATCACTAATTAATTGTAAGTTCTGCTGATTAGCAGGAATCCTGTTTTCCCATGAGCACCCGCACCGGCCGCCTATATAGCCCACTTCGCACCTCACCCACGAGGCCCTGAATCTTGTAGCCGTGGGCGTAGAACACCCTGCTTCGCGTTTCTCGCTCACACATCCTGCCATTGTGGGTACGACATAGGACTTTTTTTTTGTTTAGCTAGTATTTTTAGCATTAGTCACTCATAGATCTTGTACAGAAGGAGACATTTTCACCTGTATTTAATTGTACGTTTTTATTGAACACGTGATGTTCTTGCACTAAATGATCGAGAAGTTCACCCAAACCATGTCTTGTTTTGTATTTATAATTATATGCTTTCCTGCCGTCATGGAGTATATGCACCTATGTGAATATTATATACTATAAATTTATACATGTGCGTATGTAAGAGTGTGCTGATAACTTCCTCTCTCCGTGTATGTATCTGTACACTAGCCTTTTTACGCAGATCAGCCGATAGTGTATAATATACTCACTTTAAAATTCTGCAATATAAATCGTTAGAAACACAGCGATTTGCGCTGGTTAAATTATAAGGATCTACATGCCAAAGATCTCTCCCAATTTGTCGATCTCAAAGTTTGTGGCAGAATGTCTGGAAAGGGGATCCTCATCAAGAAGAAAAACAATCTTGGTGGACGGAAGAAGTAGCGAAAGCAGTCGGAGAAGGGAGAGAGAGAGAGATAGATAGAGAGAGAGAGATAGATAGATAGATAGATAGATAGATAGATAGATATATAGATAGATAGATAGATAGATAGATAGATAGATAGATAGATAGATAGATAGATAGATAGATAGATAGATAGATAGATAGATAGATAGATAGATAGAGAGAGAGAGAGAGAGAGATAGAGAGAGAGAGATAGATAGATAGATAGATAGAGAGAGAGAGAGAGAGAGAGAGAGAGAGAGAGAGAGAGAGAGAGAGAGAGAGAGAGAGAGAGAGAGGCATGGTAGATGATGGAAGTGATCAAGGAGAATAGGAAACAACCGAATACACCATTACAGCCAATGTACGGACATAAAAAGGCGGCGGCTAGGAGAACCGTGGGCAAAACAAACAGGGACGAGGACAGCAAAGATGTAAAACCTGGATCAGTAATCAAAGGCAAGAATGGGAAGCTAGTCATATATATAATTATATATATATATATATATATATATATATATATATATATATATATATATATATATATATATATATATATATATATATATATATATATATATATATATATATATATATATATATATATATATATATATATATATATATATATATATATGTGTATATGTGTATATGTGTATATGTGTATATGTGTATATGTGTATATGTGTATATGTATATATATATATATAATTATATATATATCGACGAAGGCCAACTCTTCGGCGATCGTGGTAGAGTGCCGCACATCGAAAAACACGACGGCCGTAGACATGTAGTCGATACATCCATTACATGACGGTCCATTTAGTAGAGTCACGTCGATAAATTGCCAACATAAATCAAAGTGAATACTTAAGTGTGCAGACTAAACAGGTATAACATACACAATAATGTTTACGATTTCTTTTTTACAAAATTATAATAAGTGGTGCAATTTAATGGAGTCTTTGCATTTACATTTATATTCAATGCAGTAAATACCTCCACCTACTAGCAATTTCATTTAAATAATAATATCATTTAAATGAATATAAATTGCTCAGTGCCACAATGGCCTTCATTCATGACACGTCAAATTCGTGGGGAAAAAAACACCGGGTCCTATTAGTCAGTTTGTAAGAAAATTGCCTTTACGATGAGAACTGCTTTGCACAGGAATTATCCAATTACGAAATTTAAGCAGCACGACAGTACTGGAGTTGTTCATTGCTATGCTTCATTGAATATAAAATTTTAAATAATGACTCTAAAATTGCATCACTTAGGGTAATTAATCCAATTTTGTAATACAGACTTTGAATACACTGTTGTGTATGTCATACCTGTTTAAACTGCTCACTTTAAGCATTTAACTTATTTATGTTGACGAAACAGCCATTTCGTCACAACCTTCATAGCTCTTTGTGGAAGGAATCGGTGGCCCCGATTGCCATTCGGCACAAATGTCAGCTTTGAAATATGCTAGATGAAGCTCAATGGCATAACCACAAGGCTCACGGGAGGGAGTCGTTTGTGTAGCAGACAACATCCGTATCTATAGTGTTTCGTGGAAAGACCACGAAACCAATATCAGAAACATGCGGATAAGGTGTCTGGGAACAGGTTTGAAACTAAGCAAAAGAATACGTTTGTTAAAGACCGTAGAACGAAGCAATGTTAAATCCCCGCAGCATCACGGCATCTTGATCGCTATAACAGCTACATAAATGTAACAATTGTGTATGTGTCGAGGATCATGTAATAAATTTGTCACAGCGTATATTAATGGATAATAATTGGACGCAATAAACCAAACAGTAGTAACATACTCACTTTAAAATTCTGCAATATAAATCGTTACAAACACAGCGATTTGCATTCGTTAAATGATAAGGAACTACATGGGATGTTCATATAATTAAAATTCCCAAGATCTCTCCCAATTTGTCGATCTCAAAGTTCGGCTTCCCTCCTGGCTGGACTGGCTGTTATTCACTGAGTAGCAACATTTATTTTACTTTGTATGAACACACTGAAATCAAATGGACATTGTTGTATTATGAATGATCGAAAAACATTTCCGGTTACGTACACGACATTTTATGCAAGTATTTGGAACTAAAACGGATTTCTCATGAAATTGCTATGAGGTTTAGATTACAACAAATAAGACCCGATTGTACATGCATCTGCAAAATTCCAGGCATTTCCACCACTTAAGTGCACATATAAAATCTACAATCCTATTTGTGATATATTTCATTTATACTTTGCTGACAGCAATGGCTTCAGCGGATTTTCAGTTTGCGACATTGGAAATTAAATAGTACATACAGGAATGTCTTCCTATCAGGACGATTTGCCCTTACACGCTGACAATTCCAGCGGGTGATAATAGTCAAGATGTGTGTGTCCAGCATTAAATATGAAATTTGAAGACTCGCCAACTGTCAGTGCTCCAAAGTGTATATCAAATTACGAAGAACACAGAACGTTGTTAATATACATCATTTATAATATCTTCATAACTGGTTCAGGATTGTGATT
>OY759267.1:24814232-24846732 GCA_963662155.1 Lamellibrachia columna
ATAATTGGTGCAATTTAATGTTGTCATTACATTATCATTTATATTCAATGCAGTAAATACCTCCACCTACTAGCAATTTCATTCAATAATAATATCATATAAATTAATATAAATTGCTCAGTACCACAATGGCCTTCATTCATGGTACGTCAAATTCGTGGGAAAAACCCTCCGGGTGTCCTATTAGTCAGTTTGTAAGAAAACTGCCATTATAGTGTATGAGAACTGCTTTGCACATGAATTATCCAATTACGAAATTTTAAGCAATACGACAGTACTGGAGTTGTTAATTTTTGTGGCTCATTGAATATAAATTTATTTTTATTGTAAACACCCTGATTTTATTTTTAGATATATGCCGAGTCCAAAAAAATAAATCAACATCTCCCTTTCTTTCTTCTGCTGAGATCTGTTGATTCGAAGTCGTATTTGTTTTTAATGTCATTTATTGCTGCCGGGGTCGACGTTTGCTTCATAGTTGTCATTGTCGATGCTCATGTTACAGAACCGAAGGAATGCCTAGAAACACTCAAAGGTTACGATTACAAAGGGCAACCAAAACGGAACCGTATCAGGCAGGACATGCCAGGGCATGGGCGTCCCAAACGGTTTAGTACAACTATACAAGTGTCTCCTTCACTCTATAATGCAAATATGTGATTGCTAGTTTGCCACTTTGCACCAAATGGCACAAAGCACTTACACTGGGCTTGGGAAATATTTATAGCACGTCCACTTCCGGCCTCTTAGTTTTAATAATATTTTATTATTACTTATTTTTTCCCCAGCCATAAAACACTGAAAGGGAGATTACGTACACATTCAGGAAAATAACAACATAATATATATGCCACGTGATGCAAAATGAAACAGAACATTTATAAAGTTAGACCACCCAATGACAACGACAAAGATAGAGAGGAAACGAAGCGTCAAATAATTAATACTAATGAAGGTCTATCAACCTGGCTAGGAGAGAACATTGCGGAACGACAGGAAGCTATCAGTGATCGTACGAAATAGCGGGACAGGGATCGTCCACGCATGTAGCAAGCAGGGCACGTGATGATTATACATTTGTAATTTGTACACAGAACATAGTTTCCTTAAAACAGCAATCCATTGATAATAAATTCCTCCAGATGGTAAGTGGACAACGAAACCATTGACTTACAGAGTGAGCATTAGTTTCTCATATATATAGTAAACTGTATCATAACAAAAACTGTGTCGGTGTTGCAACATACGCTGATACACCGCAGACAACGTTTGTACTTTGTGAATATCCAGTAAGTTAACATATGGATTTATGGTGAAAAACAAATTTAAATTACCCGCCAAATATGTTTTTGAATTAAACCATGAATTTAATTATTGTTAGTTCATGTATGGATCCGTACTTGATACAGCTTCTGGGTCTACTGTTTCTCTCTAGATTTAATTGGAAACGGTTGTACAAATGTGGCTGTACTTTGTTTGTCGCCATTGTATATGACTTTTCACACTGGAAAACAATGCACGCTGTTTGGCTGAATGCCCTGTTACAGAAGGTTGTAGACAGTTGATAGCCCACTTTGTTTTACGATGTCCTCCTTTGCTCCACAGCCTCACACACACTCCTGTAGTCCAGAAGGCCGAGGCAACTACTGCACCAACATTGACTCGGCCGGATGCCGAGGGGTGAAGCCTTGGTGCTACACAACGGATCCTAAGAAGCGATGGGAGTACTGCGACCTTGACCACTGTGAAGGTAAATTAATCAACGCTCCAAATCATGTTGTTTATTTTGTTTTGTCATGTTGGATTGATGTGTAATATGAAATACCATATCGCAAGTGATATGTCTTTGTTTAATAATGGTGCCCAGAACTTATCTGTTATTTCCACCAGCTCCGGAAATATATCGGGGACTACACATATCGATAATGTCCATTGATGAGCTGATTCGTTGTTCTGTTTCTCCTCTGTTCTGCTCTGGATTCACGGAGTTGTGGTCACTTCATCATTTCCCCTGTTGTAGACTCACGGAATGATGGTCTATATCGACTCCCCTGTTGTAGACTCACGTAGTAACGATCTCTCTCATCTCCCCTGCTCTGGGGTCACGTAGTTATGGGTTCTCTCTAATCTCGCCGACAGAAGTCTAAATAGTCTCTCTATATCTAACTGTCTGTCTGTGTGTCTCTATGTATCTCTCTCTCTCTCTCTCTCTCATCCTCACTCTCTCTCTCTCATCTCTCTCTCTCTCTCTCTCTCTCTCCTCTCTCTCTCTCTCTCTCTCTCTCTCTCTCTCTCTCTCTCCCTCTCTCTCTCTCTCTCTCTCTCTCTCTCCCTCTCTCTCTCTCTCTCTCTCTCTCTCTCTCTCCCTCTCCCTCTCTCTCTCTCTCTCTCTCTCCTCTACACTATTACATAATCACAGCTGACTGAGAGAAACAAAACTCATAAATGTATTGTTTAATGCGCAGCAAAACAAACATAAACGAATAAACCACGGCCGGTGCGGAGGTTGTGGTGAGCCCACTTCTCATACCGTCAACATCAACATGAAAACATTAAGTATATCTTTGAATACAATGTCTCCCTTTCTTACGTTTTTGTGAGAGCTGTTGATTCGAAGCCGTGTTGTTGCTAATCTCACTGGCATTTGTTGCTGCCGGGGACGACTTTTGTTTCATTGTTCTCATTGTCGATGCTGATGTTACAGAAGCGAAGGAGTGCCTAGAAACACTCAAAGGTTACGATTACAGAGGGTACAAAAGCCAAACCGTATCAGGCAGGACATGCCAGGCATGGACGTCCAAATCGGTTAGTACAACGATACAAGTGTCTCCTACATTCTATAATGCAAAAATGTGATTGCTATTTTGCCTCTTTACGCCAAATGTTCCAAACCACTTACATTTTTTTGGCAAATATTTATAGCACGCCCACGTCGATCTCTTAATTTTAATAATATTTTATTATTACTTCTTTTCCCCATCCATAAAACGCTGAAAGGAAAGGGAGACCGTGTAAACATTCAGGAAAATGATATTTGATAAGAAAAGAAAGAGAACATTTAAAAGTGAGAATACTGACGACAACGTCAAAGGTAGAGAGTAAACGAAGCAGAAATCAGCAAATAATTAACACCGTCGGTGATATATATCAGCCTAGCTAGGAAGAGCAAGGCAGAAAGGTTGGAAGCTACAAATGATCGAGCGAATAGCTGGATATGATCGCCCACGCATGTAGCAAACAGGGCACGCGATTATGATAATTGTGTATGCTGTACGCAGAGCATAGTTTCCTTAAAACAGCAAATCATTGAGAGAAAAGTCCTCCATATGTCAAGTGGACAATGAAACCATTGACTTATCGGGAATCCAACAGTTTTTTTTACTATATATAGTACACTGTATTATAAAAAAAACTATGTGGGTGTTGCAACAGACAGTGACACAAGGAGACCGGCATTGTATCAGACTCTTCACGCGGGAAAAGAATGCATGTTGTTTGCCTGAATAATCCGCTACCGAAGGTTATGGACAGTTGATAGGCCCCTATGTTTACGTTGTCCTCCTTTGTTCCACAGCCTCACGTCACGCATGTACTCGAAAAGGCCGAAGCAACTACTGCACCAACATTGACTCGGCCGGATGCCGAGGGGTGAAGCCTTGGTGCTACACAACGGATCCTAAGAAGCGATGGGAGTACTGCGACCTTGACCACTGTGAAGGTAAATTAATCAACGCTCCAAGTCATGTAATTTGTTATGTTTTGACATGTTGGATTGGTGTGTGCCATAAAATATTATATTGCAAGTGATATGTCTTTGTTGAATAAACGCAAACCATTCCAATTTCAAATGGTGCCCAGAACTTATCTGTTATTTCCACCAGCTCCGGAAATATATCGGGGACTACACATATCGATAATGTCCATTGATGAGCTGATTCGTTGTTCTGTTTCTCGTCTGTTCTGCTCTGGATTCACGGAGTTGTGGTCACTTCATCATTTCCCCTGTTGTAGACTCATGGAATGATGGTCTATATCGACTCCCCTGTTGTAGACTCACGTAGTAACGATCTCTCTCATCTCCCCTGCTCTGGGGTCACGTAGTTATGGGTTCTCTCTAATCTCGCCGACAGAAGTCTAAATAGTCTCTCTATATCTAACTGTCTGTCTGTGTGTCTCTATGTTATCTCTCTCTCTCTCTCTCTCTCTCTCTCTCTCTCTCTCTCTCTCTCTCCCTCTCTCTCTCTCTCTCTCTCTCTCTCTCTCTCTCTCTCTCTCTCTCTCTCTCCCTCTCTCTCTCTCTCTCTCTCCTCTACACTATTACATAATCACAGCTGACTGAGAGAACAAAACTCATAAATGTATTGTTTAATGCGCAGCAAAACAAACATAAACGAATAAACCACGGCCGGTGCGGAGGTTGTGGTGAGCCCACTTCTCATACCGTCAACATCAACATGAAAACATTAAGTATATCTTTGAATACAATGTCTCCCTTTCTTACGTTTTTGTGAGAGCTGTTGATTCGAAGCCGTGTTTGTTGCTAATCTCACTGGCATTTGTTGCTGCCGGGACGACTTTTGTTTCATTGTTCTCATTGTCGATGCTGATGTTACAGAAGCGAAGGAGTGCCTAGAAACACTCAAAGGTTACGATTACAGAGGGTACAAAAGCCAAACCGTATCAGGCAAGACATGCCAGGCATGGGCGTCCAAATCGGTTAGTACAACGATACAAGTGTCTCCTACATTCTATAATGCAAAAATGTGATTGCTATTTTGCCTCTTTACGCCAAATGTTCCAAACCACTTACATTTTTTTGGCAAATATTTATAGCACGTCCACGTCGATCTCTTAATTTTAATAATATTTTATTATTACTTCTTTTCCCCATCCATAAAACGCTGAAAGGAAAGGGAGACCGTGTAAACATTCAGGAAAATGATATTTGATAAGAAAAGAAAGAGAACATTTAAAGTTGAGAATACTGACGACAACGTCAAAGGTAGAGAGTAAACGAAGCAGAAATCAGCAAATAATTAACACCGTCGGTGATATATATCAGCCTAGCTAGGAAAGAGCAAGGCAGAAAGGTTGGAAGCTACAAATGATCGAACGAAATAGCTGGATATGATCGCCCACGCATGTAGCAAACAGGGCACGCGATTATGATAATTGTGTATGTTGTACGCAGAGCATAGTTTCCTTAAAACGGCAAATAATTGAGAGAAAAGTCCTCCATATGTCAAGTGGACAATGAAACCATTGACTTATCGGGAATCCAACAGTTTTTTGACTATATATAGTACACTGTATTATAAAAAAAACTATGTGGGTGTTGCAACAGACAGTGATACTAGGAGACCGCCATTGTATCAGACTCATAATGCGGGAAAAGAATGCATGTTGTTTGCCTGAATAATCCGCTTCCGAAGGTTATGGACAGTTGATAGGCCCCTATGTTTTACGTTGTCCTCCTTTGTTCCACAGCCTCACGTCCACGCATGTACTCCAAAAGGCCGAAGCAACTACTGCACCAACATTGACTCGGCCGCATGCCGAGGGGTGAAGCCTTGGTGCTACACAACGGATCCTAAGAAGCGATGGGAGTACTGCGACCTTGACCACTGTGAAGGTAAAAATTAATCAACGCTCCAAGCAAGTCATGTAGTTTGTTATGTTTTGACATGTTGGATTGGTGTATATATATATATATATATATATATATATATATATATATATATATATATATATATATATCTACACTATTACATATTCACAGCTGACTGAGAGAAACAAAACTCATAAATGTATTGTTTAATGCGTAGCAAAACAAACATCAACGAATAAAACCACGGCTGGTGCCGAGGTTGTGGTGAGCCCACTTCTCATACCGTCAACATCAACATGAAAACATAAAGTATATCTTTGAATACAATGTCTCCCTTTCTTACGTTTTTCTGAGAGCTGTTGATTCGAAGCCGTGTTTGTTGCTAATCTCACTGTCATTTGTTGCTGCCGGGGACGACTTTTGTTTCATTGTTCTCATTGTCGATGCTGATGTTACAGAAGCGAAGGAGTGCCTCGAAACACCCAAAGGTTACGATTACAGAGGGCACAAAAGCCAAACCGAATCAGGCAGGACATGCCAGGCATGGGCGTCCAAATCGGTTAGTACAACGATACAAGTGTCTCCTACACTATATAATGCAAAAATGTGATTGCTATTTTGCCACTTTACACCAAATGGCACAAACCACTTACACTTTGTTTGTCAAATATTTATAGCGCGTCCACGTCGATCTCTTAGTTTTAATAATTTTTAATAATTCAGGAAAATGATAATTGGAGAGAAAAGAGAGAGAACATTTATAAATTGAGAGTACCGACGACAACGTCAAAGGTAGAGAGTAAAAGAAGCAGAAATCAGCAAATAATTAACACCGTCGGTGATATATATCAGCCTAGCCAGGAAACAGCAAAGGCAGAAAGGTTGGAAGCTACAAATGATCGAGCGAAATAGCTGGATATGATCGCCCACGCATGTAGCAAACAGGGCACGCGATTATGATAATTGTGTATGTTGTACGCAGAGCATAGTTTCCTTAAAACAGCAAATAATTGAGAGAAAAGTCCTCCATATGTCAAGTGGACAATGAAACCATTGACTTATCGGGAATCCAACAGTTTTTTGACTATATATAGTACACTGTATTATAAAAAAAACTATGTGGGTGTTGCAACAGACAGTGACACAAGGAGACCGCCATTGTATCAGACTCTTCACGCGGGAAAAGAATGCATGTTGTTTGCCTGAATAATCCGCTTCCGAAGGTTATGGACAGTTGATAGGCCCCTATGTTTTACGTTGTCCTCCTTTGTTCCACAGCCTCACGTCCACGCATGTACTCCAGAAGGCCGAAGCAACTACTGCACCAACATTGACTCGGCCGCATGCCGAGGGGTGAAGCCTTGGTGCTACACAACGGATCCTAAGAAGCGATGGGAGTACTGCGACCTTGACCACTGTGAAGGTAAAAATTAATCAACGCTCCAAGTCATGTAGTTTGTTATGTTTTGACATGTTGGATTGGTGTGTGTATATATATATATATATATATATATATATATATATATATATATATATATATATATATATATATATATATATATATATATATATATATATATATATAATATATATATATATATATATATCTACACTATTACATATTCACAGCTGACTGAGAGAAACAAAACTCATAAATGTATTGTTTAATGCGCAGCAAAACAAACATCAACGAATAAAACCACGGCTGGTGCCGAGGTTGTGGTGAGCCCACTTCTCATACCGTCAACATCAACATGAAAACATAAAGTATATCTTTGAATACAATGTCTCCCTTTCTTACGTTTTTCTGAGAGCTGTTGATTCGAAGCCGTGTTTGTTGCTAATCTCACTGTCATTTGTTGCTGCCGGGGACGACTTTTGTTTCATTGTTCTCATTGTCGATGCTGATGTTACAGAAGCGAAGGAGTGCCTCGAAACACCCAAAGGTTACGATTACAGAGGGCACAAAAGCCAAACCGAATCAGGCAGGACATGCCAAGCATGGGCGTCCAAATCGGTTAGTACAACGATACAAGTGTCTCCTACACTATATAATGCAAAAATGTGATTGCTATTTTGCCACTTTACACCAAATGGCACAAACCACTTACACTTTGTTTGTCAAATATTTATAGCGCGTCCACGTCGATCTCTTAGTTTTAATAATTTTTAATAATTCAGGAAAATGATAATTGGAGAGAAAAGAGAGAGAACATTTATAAATTGAGAGTACCGACGACAACGTCAAAGGTAGAGAGTAAAAGAAGCAGAAATCAGCAAATAATTAACACCGTCGGTGATATATATCAGCCTAGCCAGGAAAGAGCAAAGGCAGAAAGATTGGAAGCTACAAATGATCGAACGAAATAGCTGGATATGATCGCCCACGCATGTAGCAAACAGGGCACGCCATTATGATCATTGTATATGTTGTACACAGAGCATAGTTTCCTTAAAACAGCAAATCATTGAGAGAAAAGTCCTCCATATGTCAAGTGGATAATGAAACCATTGACTTATCGGGAATCCAACAGTTTTTTGACTATATATAGTGTTATAAACAAAGCATTATAAACAAAACTTTGTCAGTGTTGCAACAGACAGTGATACCAGCAGGCAACGTTTGATTTTTTTTAGTATCCAGTAAGTTAACAAATGGGTTTACTAAAAACAAATTGAAATTACTCGTTAACTATATTTTGGAATTAAACCGTCAACTTAATTATTGTTACTTCATGTGTGGATCCTTCCTTGATACAGCTTCTGGGTCTACTGTTTCTAAATTTAATTGGAAATGTTTGTACAAAGGTGGCTGTATTTCGTTGGCCGCCATTGTATCGGACTCTTCACACATGTTGTTTGCCTGAATGATCCGCTACCGATGTTGATGGACTGTTGATAGGCCACTTTGGTTTACGTTGTCCTTCTTTGCTCCACAGCCTCACGCACACTCCTGTAGTCCAGAAGGCCGAAGCAACTACTGCACCAACATTGACTCGTTCCGATGCCGAGGGGTGAAGCCTTGGTGCTACACAACGGATCCTAAGAAGCGATGGGAGTACTGCGACCTTGACAACTGTGAAGGTAAATTAATCAACGTTCCAAATCATGTGGTTTATTATGATTTGACACATTGGATTGGTGCGTACCATGAAATAACATATCGCAAATGATATGTCTCTGTTGGATAAACGCAAGCCATCCCTATTTGCAATGGTGCCCAGTACTTATTATTATTATTATTATTTATTATTATATCGGAATTTATATAGCGCCCGAATCCAATTAAGATAAAATGCTCTCAGGCGCTTTACATGAAACTGCATCAATTAAATAACACTATAAAATACACACTTTACATAAAACTGCATAAATTAAATAAAACTATAAAATATAGATTATTTTAAAAGTAGCTAGTGTAAGGAGCTGATTTAAACATTAAAAAATAAATAAACATATATATTACACTTATAGTAAACACATTAATAACGCATAACGAATAAGTCATTGGTATATAGCAATGTCATTAAAACGAGAGCGTGACTCTATCACGTCAGTCGTATGCGAGTTTAAAAAGATGTGTATTTAAGTGTCTCTTGAAAGAGCTGAGAGTGTTCAGTTGTTTAATGTTCTCAGGCAAGTCGTTCCACAGTATGGCCGCATGTCGGCTGAAACAACGTTCACCATAAGTTGCAGTCCGTAGTACAGGTACGACGAGAAGTGACTTCTCCGTTGATCTTAAACTACGCGTTGGTTGATATTTCTGCACAGTGTCACTCATGTATGCCGGTGCCAATCCGTTGAGCACTTTATACGTGAAGGTGTTAACCTTAAAGCGGAGCCGGTATTTCACCGGAAGCCAATGTAGCTCACGTAACACAGGTGTTATGTGTTCGCTCTTGCGTGACCTGGTGATTAGGCGAGCAGCGCAGTTCTTTATATGCTGCAATCGTTCAATTAGCACCTGAGGCAAACCTTGCAGTAGCGCGTTTCCATAGTCCAGGCGAGATGTTACCAGTGCCTGGATTAGAATCTTACAGGCGTTATGTATTGCCTGATTTTGCCAATATTTCGAATGTGGTAGAAACAGGACTTGGAGATCGCATTCACCTGTTTCTCCATTGTCAAGCCGCTGTCCATAATAACTCCAAGATTTCTCACGGATTGCACAGCATGTAATAGTCTGCCTCCTTCGTGAGGGACAAGTCGTTCACCCGAAGAATTCGGTGTTTGGACGAAAACACAATGAGTTCGCTTTTTTCTTGGTTCAGTTTCAACATGTTTCTATTCATCCACCCGCCAACATCAGCCACACAGGCGTCAATGGCTGACCTTTCACTGGCCCAGTTCTCATCAGGCTTGATGGACAAGTATATTTGTGTGTCATCTGCATAACAGTGGTAGTGAAGATTATGTTTCTTCACTATATCACCAACTGGTTTAGTGTATATGCAGTACAGTTTCGGTCCCAACACGGATCCTTGTGGCACGCCGCAACATAGATTTGCGTTGAACGAAGTTGTGGGGCCGACAGAGACACATTGCGTTCTGCCGCTAATGTAGGATCGCATCCAATCCAGGGCTTCTGCAGTCACACCAAATGAGTGTTGAAGACGCGTTAACATAATGCCATGGTCAACAACATCAAACGCACTGGACAGATCAAGCATGACCAAGACAACTACACGTTTTTGATCAAGGGCTTCTGCGATGTCGTTCTGGACTTTCACAAGAGCTGTCTCGGTTGAATAATTATTTCGGTACGCCGACTGATGAAAATCGTGTAGATTGTTGGTGTCCAGGTGATCTTACAAACGATGTTCGACCACTTTCTGAAGAAGTTTTGACACGTATGGTAGGTTTGACACAGGCCGATAATTATTCAGAACTTCCTTATCGAGGCCCGGCCTTTTAAGCAATGGTCTCACAACTGCACGTTTGAAACATGCGGGTACCACTGACGTTGCCAACGATTTGTTAATAATGGCTGTAATCAACGGCACGAAATGATCCAGACACTGCCTCAAAAGCCGCGCAGGGATCGGGTCTAAGTCACATGTCTTGTTGGGCGAATTATCAATCATTGCCCCCGCAATTGAGTTGATTCATTGTTCTGTTGCTGCTGTTGTTTGGTACATACTGTTGAGAATATATTGTGTACACAGAAAGAACGACCATTACCCCATCAGACAAGGAACTACGGATGAAGAAGAAAATAGAAACGACCACACATTGAGCTACGAACTGAATCCACCAGTTTCATATAAACTTTTGACTGGTAGAACCTAAAATGTTGCCTCTTATGACACTTTCTTCCCTCTCCCCATCTCTCTCCACCCTCTCTCTCTCTCTCCCTCTCTCTCCCTCCCCTCTCTCTCCCTCCCCTCTCTCTCTCCCTCCCCTCTCTCTCCCTCCCCTCTCTCTCCCTCCCCTCTCTCTCCCTCCCCCTATCTCTCCCTTCCCCGTGCTGTTTAAATTATGATTTGATCCACATATTGGAAGGTGTAGATACGCGTAGTGCTAACCTAATAAGAAAAATATTTTCTGGCAGTTCCCACAAGTTGTTGTTTGTTCCGACTCTTTCATTTGCTATTTGTTGTTGTTGCAGAGACTGTGCAGAAGCGTGAGCCAGATAACTTTGTCTCCGATGAAGAATCGGATGCCTGGAAATCGAAATTCGCTTAGCGCAAGTGCGGCGATTAGGAGACGCCAACTTCAAACCTGATGGTAACCAAACAAAGGCGCATAAAACCGGGAAGAAACGTTAATAAACTAATGTCATTATTTTATTGCAGTTTTGTGCTTTTGGTGCATATTTGTCACAGCAAACCTGTAGTAGTACAGTTCTTAACATAATAATAGCGGCATTTTTCTAATACTTTTGAATAGCGTTTTCTTTTCACAGCAACAAACATTTTAACAACATCGAGGTATTTTGCTCTGTCACATTAGAGCAACCATTTTCGGTTCTAGGAGTGTTCCAAAATGGGTTGTGACATCATTGTGACAATGACGCCACGGTTGTGACGATGTCATGATTATGACGCTCCAGAAATAATAATTTTATGACAACGAAACCCCGTTCACGCATGCATGCTTCCGATTGCAAAGGCCTCTTCCTTTGGATATATAAAGATTGGTTTTACAAGTAAATTGTTGCTACTTACTATGTGACCGTCATAATGACAAGATATGGTTTCTGAATTCTTTGCGCGGTAACATTCGAGTCTGTCAACATTCCGGTACATGAAATTGTCAAGAACACGGATATTAGTCTGTTGTCCATCTACCGATGTGCTTATTAATATGAAACACAAATAATAAAGTAAAAAACAGTTGTTGATTGTTCCACGTCGTTTCATTGTTTCAGTGTTCACAACAAGAATGCACCACAGCACTGGTTTGTCAATAAAGCTTCAACCAAGCATACCTTCCTAGTTTGCGTTTTCTTTTTTACGATTGTGACTCACAATTCTAGTTTGCATATTGTCCTTCAATTGGCTGACACGTATTCACTCAAACCGCAAGACGCAACAAATGTATAACATCACGAAGCCGTTCGATAACTTTTGCACGAACAGTCAACGAATTTCGAACAGTCAACGAATTTAGTTAAACTCAGGTACCTTGCGAGCCTTGCAACTATCAAAGTCATGGACGAGTTCGTCGATGTCTACCTCACGCAAAACTAAATATTCTACACTTAGTAGTGCTACATGGGTGAGTCGTTCCATTGTCATGGTTGTGCGAAGCCTATACTTCATGTATTTCATTTTCGAAACCTATAGGCTTAAATTTTTCTTTTTTATCGTATATAACCTGTTGTGCCACTACAAGGTAACATAGTAAACTAATTAAAGACTATGCGAGATCCTAGATACGCCAATGGTGGTAACCGTCATCACGAGATACATACAAAATACTATAGAGGTCGGCAAATAACCGAGATTCTGTTGAGCAAGTTGGTGAAAAATATGTTTTTAAGATGCTTGTAAATCACTTATGTGAGTCCTACAACTGGTGAGATGAGATAGAGACCACCACTCTGTGTGTGTGTCCACAACAGCGGAGATGAGACAGAGAAAGATAGCTACGTGAGTCCACATCAGGGTAATGAGAGAAAGTGGCCACCACCACTTCGTCAGTCAACAGCAGGCGAAATGAGATAGAGACCACGTCACGCAAAATTAAATATTCTACACTTATTAGTGCTACATTGGTGAGTCGGTCCATTGTCATGGTTGGGCGAAGCCTATTCTTCATGTGTTTCATTTTCGAAAACGAGAGGCTTAAATTTACCTTTGGTAATACTATGGCCTCCCCTTGCGATATCTTAGATACGCCACTGGTTGTGACCATCATCACGAGATACATACAAACGACTGTGGTGGGGGTTATAGAAACCACCACTCCGTGAGTCCACAGCAGGGTAGATGAGAGAGACCACAACTCCGTGAGTCCACAACAGGGGAGATGAGAGAGACCATCAATCAGCAGCAGCAGCAGCAGCAGCAGCAGCAGCAGCAGCAGCAGCAGCAGCAGCAGCAGCAGCAGCAGCAGCAGCAGCAGCAGCAGCAGCAGCAGCAGCAGCAGCAGCAGCAGCAGCAGCAGCAGCAGCAGCAGCAGCAGCAGCAGCAGCAGCAGCAGCAGCAGCAGCAGCAGCAGCAGCAGCAGCAGCAGCAGCAGCAGCAGCAGCAGCAGCAGCAGCAGCAGCAGCAGCAGCAGCAGCAGCAGCAGCAGCAGCAGCAGCAGCAGCAGCAGCAGCAGCAGCAGCAGCAGCAGCAGCAGCAGCAGCAGCAGCAGCAGCAGTAGTATTATTACAATGAAGGTTGCATCATACCATACTCATAAACATATGCCATTAGTGAGTGATGTTTTTTTTTCATAGAATACATGTTACTTGGTTGCATGGATGCATGTTGCGTGGCCTCGATTCGATAACACCGGATGGGTCGATGTCGCGATTTTTTTTATTCACAAGTTCGATACTAGAGTCTAGGGGTAATTATTTTGCCTCAAAAATGTGATATAAAAAACGCACGGATTCTTTGCTTCATATATTGTAAGGCAATACACGAGAAACATAAGCAAAACAACATCAATATCTAGTTTGATCAATTTAATTGTTGTAAACAAAACGTCCACGTCAATGTGGCTCACCCTTATATAATATTAAGACGTCAACACGATATCAAGAGGATAGCTACACTGCTTTAATAAAGTATAACTGTTAATTAACATGGGATATATTTAGGTAAATACTAAGAATACGAACGTTCGTTGTTAAATTAAAGTCTTTCGAGCGAGCGCTGCGTTTGGAGAACGGCTTCACGATTGTAGAGCGAATTCGAGCGAGACGATTGAAGTGTAGATTTCACGAACGAAAGTTGAATTTCTGAAGAGCGGTGTCACGATCCTTGAACGGAGTCGAACGAGACGATTGAAGTGAAGATTTCACGAACGAACGTTGAATATGAAGAACGACATCACGACTTCATGCGATAATGATGAACCATGCCTTTTGGCATGAATAGTTTATTTCCTACATTCCTAATTAACTTATCTCATTTAACTTTAAAATAACAAATAATTAAAGTAGCAACATTGGGCCAATCTTGCCCATCCTCGCTAATCTGACTACATTTTTGCCTAGCTCTTAGACAAGTCTTCTCTGTTCCCAACCAGACTGCACGCTGTCCAACCTTCGCGCCCCCTAGCGTTCCCAAAAATCAGAATCCCGCCTATTACTAAAACTAACCAATGAAATTGTACCATACACGCGGCTGACGTGACTGATTCTAGAATGTTCGTCCACAGTATCTGGACCTCGATATTCTAAGGAATTCTGGGATATATAACTCGAAAACAGCGCTTTTCTCCAACTATATTTAATGTACTTAACTAAAGGTGTAACCTTTTAGATCTCTTTTTTATGACCGTCTATTTAATAACTTTTCCGTCGATCAAGAACACGAACACGAATAAATGCTGAATATAATATTATAACACAACTTTTCATAGCCTTTGTATAAAGTGTGATTGCGAGCAACAACGTGAATAAATTCAATAAACACACGATAACTAGAATATATTACTGAATCAACCGTAAAAACCAATATTCAAATGAAGCAGGCCGAACAACGTGAGTTTGGCAACTTGCCAGCTGCACTTAGCTGGAATAAAAAGTAGTGTCGCCACCTCGTGGGACAACTGTCAAACACTTTGAGTGGATGATAACAGAGAAATGATTTTGTAATAAAATGTTGTCACAGAAAATGAATGTAAATTCGTGACAGTCGGTTAGCGTCTTTATGCCTCCATCAGACCACGGCAACAGAGTAACGTTGTTTCTTAAATCTGGAAGAAAAAAAACACGACGGAAAATTATGCTTGCATACATATTATATTGCAGGTTTATATTCATCAAAGCCGGCCGTTCGAACCTTCATGAACGTACATGTTATATTGCAGGTATATATTTATCAGAGCCGGCCCTTCGAATCTTCATGAACGTACATGTTATATTGCAGGTATATATTCATCAGAGCCGGCCCTTCGAATCTTCATGAACGAAGAATTTACCCAGCGACGTTTTTTCATGGCTTTCCAAACACGAAAATCACGAGCTCAAAAAAATAACAGACTGTTGGACCCATAACAGATATGTAATAATAAGAAACATCAACGATTTGATCAAGAAGATCAACTCACTGCAGGAATTAAATAACTATTAACTGATACACACATTGAATGAATAATCAATCAGTCTTTGTGTATCTAAAATCGGATAGGTGTATTCGTGTATTTTTATGTTTTTGTTATTGTGCTTGTATGTTATTGTGCTTGTGCTTGTATGTATGCATATGCACGTGTAAGTGTATATTGTATCGGCTGGTATGTCACAAAAGGACTGTCAACAAATGCTAAGACTCTGACAATTATCGTTGTCTGACCGAACATAGTTTGCATATGATTTGCAGATTACTTTTATCTTACATTGTAAAATGTTTTTGTCTAATTGTGATTATATATACACGTGCATGTGTATATCGTATCGGCTGGTACACTCGCATGTCATACCTAGACTGCCGATAAATGCTAAAACTTTGATAACAACTATTATAGCTACCATAGCCATCATAGTTATCACCTGATGGATCACAGTTGTTCATATTGTTGAGTGCTACTTCTATGTTACTTTTATTTTACATTATAAAAACAGTACTTCTTATATCAATTAAGCAAACTAATAATGTTTAATTTATTATTATTTGATTTGATTGCACACATAACGTCAGCTTACAATACAAATGAGCCTTTACCAATTGATATACTCTGCCATTACCTACCGTAGAAATTATATTAAAATAGCACTCACATTAATTATTAGTACATACGAGTCCTTCTCGGAGCCTCTTTACAATGAACAAGGTTAACACCATACTCATGCATTTTCTTTTCATGCTATGTCATTCTAGGCATTCTCATACTGATATCGGATTAAGTAGAGTTGTGAAACTTAAATTTTTTTACATGCTAACAATTCCACTGACATGCTTTAATTATCATTGTACCTTCGGCTCACACCGAGCATAGTATAGAATTTACACTTGCATAGGATATAATCAAACATACATTTGCAAAACACTTCACACACGTTTAGTGACTTAGCTACCTTAATTTGCACTTTCGACCCTTAACCAATTACTTTTGATGAACCATTTCTGTCTTACTTAGGGGGTATCCAAAACAATTGTTAAAATAATCTTATTGATATAAACGAAAATAATGCTGAAATTAATGAACCCCAATTTATACGCCGCTCATTATATTATGATTTCGATAAGTTTAACTTGTTAGCAAACAGCAATACAGATAAATTTAATATCCTTAGTTCAAATATACAATCAATGAATATCATGGGTCTTGGCCAGTCAAGCGCTGGGACTTGGTATTCAGGCTGCTTATCATTGGAGTTATGCTGGGGTTCTTCGGTATGCGTGGTCTTCAGGAGGTGTCTCCGGTTTCGTTGACATACCCCACAACTCTCTGATTTGACTACGTACGAGCGTGGCGATCTAAGTTGTGGAATTACAAGTACGATAGCAGGTTCCCATTGTGGATTTGGACCTGCGATGCGCAGACGTACATGTTCGCCGCTGTGGAGTGGACAAAGGTCCTTTCCAGATTTGCCGTAGTTGGTTTGTTGTGTTGTTTCCTTGCGGTCCAGCATGTTTTCAATACGACTGGGTTCTATAAATGCGGGTCGCTCGGTATTGATGATCGCAGTCGGTGGGACTTAGAGAGTTGTGCTGGGGACGCAAGTTCGTGTACGGGGGTGTTGTGTAGATCTAGCAAGTCAGTGTACGGGGGTGTTGTGTAGATCTAGCAAGTCCGTGTACGGATGTGTTGTGTAGCTCTAGCAAGTCCGTGTACGGGGGTGTTGTGTAGATCTAGCAAGTCCGTGTACGGATGTGTTGTGTAGCTCTAGCAAGTCCGTGTACGGGGTGTTGTGTGGCTCTAGCAAGTCCGTGTACGGGGGTGTTGTGTAGCTCTAGCAAGTCCCTGTACGGGGGTGTTGTGTAGCTCTAGCAAGTCCGTGTACGGGGGTGTTGTGTAGCTCTAGCAAGTCCGTGTACGGGGGTGTTGTGTAGCTATAGCAGGCTCAGGTACGGATCTTTCTTCTCTTCTTTCGCTTTTCTTATTAGCCGTTTGATGGTCTGCACGGTTCTCTCTGCAAGGCCATTCGATTGATGATAGGTGGGACTTGATGTCCCATTGTGGAAGTCCCACTTATCTGCGAACTTGCTGAACTCACTGCTGGAGTACTGGGGCCCGTTATCGCTCACCAGTTTCTGACATTTCCCGTGACGCACCAACATTCTTATGATTTTAATGATCACTGTGGCTGATCGTGTATTTGACAGGTGTTCCACTTCGGGGTCGTTGCTGTAGTAATCTACTATCAGAACGTATTCCCTGCCGTCGAAGTTGAATAAATCTGAAGCAACAACCTGCCATGGTAGAGTTGGAAAGGGGTTGCTGATCATAGTTTCTTCTGATGTGCGTTTCGATGCATCTGGCAAGTGCTGCAGCTTGCATCTGTTTCTTCGATGTCGGCATTCATGCCTGGCCAGACCAGTGTCAGGCGTGCTCGCGAACGGCACTTTTCGCCGCCGAAATGTCCATCGTGTGTTCGCATCAGCATTTCTTGGCGCATTTTTTTCGGTATAACAGTACAGTCGTACCGCCATTCCATCAGCGTATATCGGTTCTACGAAGTGGTTCCAATCGGCACTCCTGCATGAGTGTGACACTGGTGGCTTTCTCTGAGGCGTTGACTCGGAGTGCGAGTTCCTTCTTCCGGTCGTAGAATGTTAACACTGGAGATCGGGTGACTAGTACGTCATCACTCAGGCGGGCAACACGTGGCAAGTTTTCGTAGGTCTCGTCAACCAGGCGTTGGAAAGTATTGCATTTATGCACGACAGCCATGGAGTTTACCCAATCGGTGGGTTCAGTTAACTTGGTGAAGATGTCAAATTTCTCCATTCGCGCGAGTTCTTGTTTAATAATAATAATAATAATATATTTTATTTGGTATAGTGACAGATCCAAAATTGGACGTGGCGCTTCACAACATACTAAAATAAAAAAAAACAGTGTAAAATTGCAAAATAACAAATAACTGCATTTATAATACTATTAGTAATAAGAATTATTTTAAATAAATACAGCAATAAAATAGTGTAGAATTGCTAAATAAGGAAACGCTAAATAAATATATTAGCTGATATTAATAAGAATAATAAAAAAATTAATATAGCACAATAATTATATAGCAATAATACTAATAAATAAATAAATGTATATGTATAATTAATAATAATAAATAATTTAATAAATCAGTAAAATATTTTATAGTAATAGTTTAAGTGATAAAAATGTATTTGTAAAATAATGTTAAATATCATGAATAATATTACTGGAATAGTCATAATTAAATTGCTATGAGTAGAGGACAATGTTCATCTGGAATATCCGCTAATATGCGATACGGAAGAAATGTGTCTTTAGACATTTGAAGCTGGCGAGAGTGTCACAGGTTTTAATAAAGTTAGGTAAAGTGTTCCACAGAGACGCCGCAGCCACTGCGAACGAGCTGCCCCCAGCCTTGGTACGAGTGCGCTTCACTTTCCAATTGTTACTGCTGGCAGAAAGTGCTCTTGCCCGTTGGTATGGGCGCACGAGTTCACGTAGATACACTGGCGCTTCGTCGTGCGTGGCTTTGTATGAATTCGACTCTGCGTGCCACGAGCAACCAGTGAAGTTCTTGTAACATGGGCCTGGCACGGTCGCTACGTAGACGACGCAGAATCAATCTGGCAGCCGAATTGTGTATTCGTTGCAGATGCGCAAATTTAACTACAGACGTGACGTATAAGAGTAGTCAAGCTGCGATGTGACGGTGGCATTGACTACGCGTTCCTTTGTTGACTTGATTGATGTGGCCGAGGTAGAATGAGTATGCACTGATGGTTTGAGACACTTGCTTTTTCATATATAGCTGCTTGTCAATGAAGCCACCGAGATTTCGAACACATCGCGAAGCTGTGATTGTAGAAACACCAACGCGAATCACACTGCCGTCAACGAGTGCAGCCGCAGACTTGGGTGCAATTGGAAGATACTGTGTCTTGCCGTCATTCATACACATAGAATTCCATACCATCCATTGTCTTATATAATCCAAACAATCTTCCATTTGCTGCACAACAGCCGCTAAAGCGGATGGATTCAGGTCGAAATGTAAGTAGATCTGTAAGTCACCAGCATAGTGGGGAAAGAATAGTCCATAGGTTTGAATCAAGTCGCCAATAGGCTGGACGTACAGTAAAAAGACCAGTGGTCCAAGGACAGAGCCTTGCGGGACACCCGCCGTCAGAGTAGTTGTACTCGATGATTGGCCACCGGTTACTATTCGCTGCGTTCGCTCTTGCAGATACGATATAATACAGTCTAGTGCTTTGCCAACAAAGCCGTAATATTGGATAATTGTGTGAGGTTACTCACTGGTCGATAGTTGCTCAGGATGTATTTGTCAAGTGATGGTTTCTTCAGCGATGGACAGACAATTGCATGCTTAAGCGGCCTTGGCATGACTGCCTCATCCAGAGAGGCATTTGTAATCATTGTGATGACCGACACAATACTGGTGATATTGTCCCTTAGCTTATTAGCAGGTAGAGGATCCAATACACACGTTTTGTTAGTAGTACCACAGATCGCTGCGATCTCTGCGTTCGTAGTTGGATCGAACACATGGATACACTAAGTGAAACAACGGTTTTCATTTGTTGGCCTATCGATGGTGTTGAAGCACTGCAAACCAGACAGGAGTTTATCGATCTTTTCACTGAAGAAATGTGAAAATACATCACATCCTTGGGCCGTCGAGTGGAATTCGGGATGTTGTTATCAAGGGATCTCAGTAGTCGAAACATGGTTTTGTTGTTTTCTCTTTCTAAGCATTTTTTTTAGTAATCCGCTTTGCGTGCGGATATCAGAGCAGTGCATTCCTCGCGGGTGGTGACATATAATTGCCGATGAATTTCCAGTTTAGTTCTCCTCCACACATTCACCAGTTTCCGTTTCTTTTCCCTAGCTTCATCGATGTCACCAATTCATCTGCTTGTCGAGCATTCGCGCCCGCACACAATATCATGTCAGCACACCCAGACTTGATATCGTTTCGGAGCGCATCAGTTTCAATGTTCCTGAAGTTCCGCTTTGCAATCATCACAGTTTTGACTGCAGGTTTCAGTGCGCTTAGTGGGAGTTCAATGCGATCGTGGTCAGACAGTGAGTCAGGGTGAACAGTAACGGAAGTAATGAAATTGTCATCAGTATGAATGACCACTATATCCAATATGTGTCCAGTTTGATAGGTCGGCGAATGTACGTGTTGAGTTAGATTGAACGATTCAAGTAGAGTGCGAATTGGTTCTGATTTGATATGATCGTCAAAATGAATGTTGAAATCGCCAACAATGACGGTAGGAATGACGGAGATGGATGTCTCGATGAACAGTTGCTTAAGTTCAGCGTAAAAGTTCGATGTTGTTCCAGATGTCTTACTTGATGAAGGCGGATGATAAGCGACCCATACGTTGTATGTCAACAAGTGCGGGTTGATGAATTGTAGACGGAGAAGTTCGATGGTTGTGAACGGCAGCTTTGGAAAGATGATCGTAGTATTGAATGTGTTGCGGTGTACGATGGCAACTCCGCCGCCTTGACCAGAGATACGTGTCACGTGTTGGTGTTGGAAGGCGTAGCCAGGAGGCGTCAATTCCGCAATGATCGCTTCGTCTCCGGTCTTCTTGAGCTACCTCTCGGTGATGGCCAACATATCCCATTCGTGTTCGATGATATCCTCGTTTATTGTGAGTGTCTTATTTCTGGCAGATCTTGGATTGATCAATGCCACGTTGGGGGAATGCTTCTCATAATCGTTGGCTACGGTTTGTAGTCCCCTTTGGGTTTGACAATTTATCGGTTTCAATCGTATAATGATCACGTTGTTGACGCCGCGTTGGTAGTAAGTGGGTACAAAGCCAGGTCGACGTCCAATTATTGGACGAATTGTACGTTGGCGATTGCGACCGGCTTTGCATCCTCGTGTGACCGCACGCATTCCATTTGTCGTTTCGAACAAAGGCTGAGCCAGCTTCCTGCTAGTGACACAAGCAATGTTATTGTTGAAAAGTTCCTGCCGAGGGTAGGTCACCATGTTATATGGTACAGACCATGTTATGTGGGTACAGGTGTGCCACCAGGATAAAAGTCACAAAATTATACATACATGTAAAATCGATAACACAGTAGAGCAGCTCCGTGCATTCCAAACAATGTTATCAAAACAATGTTCGAATCACACCGGCGTGGTAGTAATAACAATATGTAAAAATCAATGCTAAACACAGAGCAAATAAATAGCTGCCACTTGGTGGCGCTTGTCACGGCGTTTGACGTTATCATGGTACCCTACGTGGTGGGTGTACGACTGACTTATCGTCCGGATGTAGTGTGCGTGAATGTTCTCCTGGAAATTCTCCGATGCCATCGAATAGATCAGAGTACACGACGAGGAGCTGGTTCAGTCCACATCATCATTGCTGAACTGACGATGTGTGTCAACGGTAGCGTCACTGTCGTCAACAGGCATTATGAGTTTCACAAGTTTCATGTCAACACAAGATTTGAGTCCCAATATGAGACATGTGTGTGTAATTTGTCGAACTCAGCCTCTAACGAGATTAATCAAGATTGCCATCCAAGGCAAAGGCCCATATGACAAGTGGACAAGGAAGCAATTGGTTTATCGAGAGTCCAACAATTTTAATGTATGTGTAATCTACCCTCCTGAGATAAGTATCAACCTTGTTTTTAAACATATTCACGTTACTAGCAGTTACACAATCTGTAGATAATTTGTTTCATTCATTGATTGTCCTCTGTCAGAAGGAGTACTTCCTGATATCCAGTCTACACTGATCCTTTACTAATGTTACTTCATGTCCTCTTGTTCTAGCCTTGGGTAGGATATTCACTTGAGCACCTGTGTCTATCTTGAACATTCTTGTCTTGTCGTTGCGTGCAAGATCCACATGTGCCAGGTCGTTGCTGCGAGTCTGAGAGTTTACTGCGTCAATGTAGATCTAGCCACTAATGTCACTTTCATTACTGTCGTCTGTGTGGGTCTATGCTGTGCTGCTATTGCACACACGACCTCACGCAGGGTATTCTTCCATGTTGGCCGTATCCACAGTTACCGCATCTTGTTGTTTGAACATCGTTCGCGGGCATTGTCTGGTTGCTCAGTTTAGGCTTAAGGAAACATGTGGCTCCTCCTGGCGGATTGATGCGACGTACTTTGTTAGGTTTGACTGGTTGGACCTGTGTAGACTATCCTCCTCCCATGTTTTTGAGTTGACTTTGCGCACCTTCACGAGTAATGTCCATAGCGCTTTGAAGATTCATATCTGCATCACGATTGGTAAAACGTTCGCGCACTTTTCTTGAATTAGTTCGGTACACAAGCCTTTCACGTATGAGGGGCCGTAGCGGCCAAAAGGGTGATGAAACGGCAAAACCTGTCGAGTCCTGCTCGACGGGTTTTGCAGAACTCGACGGTTCTTCCAGAACTGGACGGGTTTTGCAGGACTCGACGGTTCTTGCAGAACTCGACGGGTTTTGCAGAACTCGACGGTTCTTGCAGAACTCGACGGGCTTTGCAGGACTCGACGGTTCTTGCAGACAGAATTCGACGGTTTTTGCAGAACTCAACGGTTCTTGCAGGACTCTACAGGTTTTGCCGTTTCGTCACCCTTTTGGCCGCTACGGCGCCTCATACTCACGGATCATGTCATCAACAATGTCAGGTGGAAAACCACGTACAGTTTCTCGCAAGCAACTTTACGTCAGTGACAAACCTGTCGACAGGCTCGTTGGTAGCTTGTGTTCGGTTGTAAAACGTATATCTAGCGAAAATGACATTTGAATTGGGTGTCACGTACTCACGGAATTTGGTACACACTGTATCAAAATTGTTAGTCTTCTGCTGGACTAGCCGGTGCTGCTGGGACGTCATTTGTCGCTGCCACAGCTACCCGACCTGGAGCGTAATGGAATGTTAAACAAATGTCCCGGCCCTTCTCTCCGATCCACAGAAGTAAGTAACTTACTTTCTGTACTTCTGTCTTGTCACTGAGAGATCCAACGAACATCAGACGTGCGCACTGCTCAAATTTCGCCCATGTTTCTTTCAGCGCGGGCGAATCCCAGTCAAATGTTGGGTGTAGTACATTGTAATACGCTGTACTCTTCCAAATCACTTGTGTCAGAAGTAAGTCAGACTCACAGTCCAGAAGACTACACTTATGGGCTGTGAGTGCGACTTACTTCTGACCCCATGTAAAGAGACGGCTTAACTCTTTGGTTAATATAGGTTTATTAACAACATCGACATCACGACACATACATTGAGCTCCCGCTCTGACGTCTTCATAGACAGTGATGACGACCACTAAAACGCACAGTGTTTGGGGCGCCGCAAGAACATTCAACTTATGATGTGCTATCATAACATCCCCCTTATTCAATTCAAAGTAATTTTTGGACCGTTGAATGGGACACATTTGATAATTGTTTATCCTTATATGTCGAGGTTGAGCGAATTCTAATATTAAACAACCCGATGCAATGTGTATTAAAATCCCAATCTAAACATTGCTGCCCGGCAAGATTAACATATTGTAGACTCGTTTAATATATTCTGTGTTAACGGATATTTTACATACCACCTACACTACCGGGTGCTGGTTTCCTATGTTGTAATTATAGATATTTTGATAGCAGGATTGTGCTGCCTTAATTTTGATGTTTAAACACATTGTATAATGGTGCAACGTTATTTGCGTTTTATTTTCAGACAAATGCTGCAACGATGACTTATGTATTGACACGACCATTCATGACCATTGGTGTAGTGGACAGTGGCCAGCTCTGCCCCATTCACAGCCGTCACGCGCATCCTGTAACGTGCACCGATCTTCAGACTCAGAGCCTCATCTGTTGTCCACGTGGTGGCGCTGGCTTGCACAATCTTCCATCTGGACCTAACGATTTACAGCAACAGTTGATTGAGCAGCACTCACAGCTAACAGTGTTGCTATTGAATGCATATATAATAAATGAGCCATTAGGTTAGGTCTGCATTCATTGCACCCAGATTTCATATCTACACCCATTTCAACTAGCAAATACAGTATTACAAGGCATGACTCTGGTGATTTATGAAACCCCAATTTTTTTAAATAATAATCAGTACATCATGACTGTTGTCAAAACAAGCTACTGCGATTGGTATGCTGCCTCTTTTTTCTATACGAAACATGTTACAGATAGAGAGAATACAAACATATCTACTTTCTAGAAATTGTAGAGTCTACAGCAATATAAAATGTGGCGTAAAAGAATAAATGAGAAACCACCAAACATTTTACAAATGTAAACATCAACAACAGCTACCGCTACACTAAGACTAACCAGTACAAACAGATAAATTGACCTGGTGGGATAAATCATAGTCATCATGCCCTGGTGCAGTTTGTGTGCTGATATTTTGTAGCGGTCAATCCCAGGCTTGGGTCAACGAATGATCAGGAAGATGTCAACTGAGCGGTCGAGTCCTTCGAGAGAAGACAAATTATCAGACACTTCCGCTATGGACAAGTCAACTACATTGTATAAATTTTATTACTTTGAAACATTTAAATTATAATTACAAGACATTTTTTTATTCTTTGATATTTCAGCTGACTCACTCAGCCTTCATCAAATATCACAGTGAAAGAAAAAGGATGTCAATCCATTCAAGGAACTTAGAAACAATGAACACCTATAATTAGTATACACTGTTAGTGTTACAGCCTTGTTTTCCTTGCCAGAGACATCGTCACACTCACAGTGTATTCCATGTCACACTGCAAGTTGTCACCATCAACGAGCTGCAACATATTGGGGCCTGTCAGATCTACCGTTCGATGACACCGAGCTGTTTGTCTCGGCTCTGTTTATTGCCGTCACATCGACACGGAAAAAGTCGCTGTGGTGCAAATGGAAGTGATGTCTCTCCAGATAATTGATGGAGTTATGTTCTTCTCTGTGAGTAGTACAACCTTCCTGCTACTGGGGCCTAAAACATTAAGGGTCTATTAGGATGGAAGTGATGTCTCTCCAGAGGGTTGAACGATGAAGCTATATTCTTCTGTGTAAGTAGTACAACCTTCCTGCTACTGGGGCCTAAAACATTAAGGGTCTATAAAGATGGAAGTGATGTCACTCCAGAGAGTTGACAGATGGAGTTATGTTCTTCTCTGTGAGTAGTACAACATCCCTGCTACTGGGGCTTAAAACATTAAGGGTCTATTAGGATAGAAGTGATGTCTCTCAACAGAGTTGAACGATGAAGCTATGTTGAATGACACTACTGGATTCCTCATTTGCAGTGAGTAGGCACAGCTAGTGTGCAATCATGAAATATAACGTTATATATTTATCTGAAGGTTTTCTGTATATGTTGACAAGATAACGTTTTAGGCCAGATTCTGGGTCAGCATATCTATCTAGTGTCTATGCCAGGGGAAATAAAAGATCAGGGGGTAAATGTGTAACCTGTTGTGGACTCAAAAGAGTGGTGGTCTCTATCTCTAACCCACCGATTCCCGGCATGTGAGAGGCGCCGAATGACAGATACAGGTCAGAACGACGACAAGTCTAAACGACGACAGATCCAAAACGGCGACAAAACTAAACAGCAACAAACTGATAAATGAAGATGATAAGATATACGGTTAATGAATTGCATAAATATTATATTAATATTATATGTTGTGGGTATTACTATTGGAAATAAAAATGTCATCATGATATCATACCCTAACTTTATCAGCATTGTTTCTGAACACATCAAAGCCATCTGCGGAGGTACTTTGATATCGGTTTTCATGAGATGTAAGCCCGGGCCGCGGTTGCGAATGTGCAGCAATGTTTGTTCAGGGCATCACGTTTGAGGCGAGCGATCGCTCTCACTTCCTATCGCAAATCAATAATCTAGGGAGCGATTTTCACAATTGTGAAAATCGCTCACTGCCTGCAAGTGTTCGTCTTGACAAGTAGTTTCTTGAGTATTAGATTCACTGGGAAAGTCTAACCTCTTTATAAGCAGCGTTTGGGCTCCAATATTCGGAGTTCACATATCATCCGTCACCGGCGATCGCAGCCCGCTGTACCAAGATTGCAAGAACGCCATCGAAGGACGAGCGGTTTATAAAAAGTTGTCAAATTAGTGGACTAACGTCGATGTGTATTATGGTTAAATATCACATAATGTTGTATGTCAAACTGAATAAAATACATGTATACATGTACATTTATGGAATAGTTAAGGGATCAACAATGTTTCGCTACGATCTGATGGAATGACTACGCTGTAATGGGATCAAAAATAATAACCTGGATCTGAACTACTGAAAATGTATGAGTTGACACGGAGTGTAAAAGTTGATTAGACATTGAAAACGATAATTTTAGTAATTATTCTACTTCGTCTTTCAACCGCTCTGAACACAATTCACGACGCACATCACCGGTACCACTTAACATTGATTCACTGTTTCATGTGTGGATGACAAATTCATATTTTTGCGCACCGAGTTTGAGTTGTGCGTTTGGCATTATGATGCAATGGAAGCATGCCATTTCACCCTAGTTTATATTGATGTTGCCTACTGAGCTGCATTTCAGTTATGATTATACATCTAATTCTTATACGTGGCCTATTTGTGAATCTCAATTGCAATTTTCAAACCGCCTAAGCGAAGTCGCACACAAAACCAGTGGCAGTGCACACTGCGACTGCACTGCCACTGGCCTCGCCTAGGCTACGCCTACAGTAATCGGTGACATGTTGCAATTCAAAACTGTTTCACCAATTGCAATGTATGGGGTTTACTAAAGTAAACATTTATTTCTTTGTACAAGCATCAATTAAAATTTCATGGCGATGACAGAATATGAATGGGGAATGGTGGCGCCACCACAGGGTAAACAAAACAACTAACAAATTGCTCGCCTAAATTAATTTGACAGATTTAGGCGAGCGATTTATCGCTCGCCTAGTGTTTTCAAATCTGAAGCCGTTTGTTATTCACACCTGCCCATTGTATGAGGCGATGCGTTGGACCTCAGCAGCGATCCAAATTTGGTTATCCACTATAAGCTTGGCCTCCCTTTGATGACGTGAAGGCCTGCTTGTTAATGTTACTGTTAAAATAATTCGAGTAATGAGACCTATAGTGTTAGTTAAACATTAAAAGAGATTACCAATTATATGCTGATTGCTTTTACTTTTGTCCACAAAATGAAATCAAATATATTATAAATTGAGCCAGTTTTGATGCGAAATGCAAGCCGAATAATAATCGCAAAACCTTTCTGACCTACTGCTGTGCAAGTTATCGGCATTTGTTATAAGCACGCGCGTTTCTGCAAAACGTAATGCGCTGAAGTTTTGTAAACTTCATTCTAGTGCTCGTTGTTTTTGTGTGTGTTATGGTGATACTAAATATCCAATATGCAGGAATCGTAACGTACGTTATTTGTATTTTGAATTATATTTTTGACTAACGAGCGACAGAACAAAAAACCGGCGCCAATCGAAACGGAGACACGTGCCACATCTATACACGATTATTATTTATTTGTGTCACTTATAACATAATTTAATTTGAGTTCCATTTAATTTAACCAAATGTACGTCACATCAGGGGTTATCAACATCGGGTATATGCACCATTATGATTTATTTTTTCATGATTATTAATGATGATGATTATTTATTTGCGGTAGCAACATCTGTCTGTTTTGACCAATATTTGTTGCCGTTTTGACCAGTGTGTCGCCGTTTTGACCATTGGGTGTCGCCGTTTTGGATTGTCGCCGTTTTGGATTTCTCGCCGTTTTGACAAGTACCCCGAACGACTATGTCTAATTTAATAAACTGCATTGCTTTTTAATAGCATAGTGACAAACAGTTACTGAATATAATCACGTTCTTACACCTTTAATGTCATGTCATATAACCGGATGTTGACTGAAAACACGTGAAATTGGTTGCTCAAGTCAAGGCCGAACAACGGAGACCGAGTCAGAACTGTCCAGCTTTCAACTTTCAATTGCGATGTCTCGTGCACAAATACGACGAACAGTCACCAAACTGTGTCCCAAAACTATTGGTTTATCACAATGTTGGTCAAAATGCATATTCTGGTTTGGGTATAGAGTAACCCTATGGTTAACGAAAACTCGTGATCAAATTGAACAACACCATGCGTTCCCCACTTTTGTGTCATGGCGGCCTTCATCGGCAAAACTGCCCACTGCAAAACGAAAGACACATATATGCACGGAGCGCTGGGTATTAAACGGCATCACTCAGTATTAACGTGTACTGCGGTCGATATTAATTCAAGCACAACTGTCAATTACCAGTTTCACCTGCAAAGCAGTGTCCATCTTCAAAGTATCTTTACGCTACAATCTTCGAAAGACAGCCATATTGCGTGGCCGAGAGTACCGATTCATCAGCCCCATGGTGCATTGCGATGTTAAGACCTTGTCGACGGGGAACCGCTCAAAACGTCTTTGCCGCGTGGTCGCATCACGCATTCTCGTGTCTTGACTTATGTCGTTGTGCTTCAAACAGGCCCGTGTCTAGGACTAGTGCAGAAGTCGTTTCATGTTGATCGGCTAACATATATAAGCCAACAACTCTGAGTAAATCAATGACAGGTTACTCATTTACTCCAGGTGCGTGATAATTATGACCATAGCAATTTAATAGGTGCTGGGAAGTATGATTGGTGGGAGGTGGGAAGTGGACTCTCAAAAATGGTGGGAAGTGGGAGCAATACGGTAACGTGGGGCAAGATACTATATGCGAGAAATTGCTACCTCTCCATGTATAACCATGCACATAAGGCTCGAAAACGAGAATTTCGAGATAACCAGATGGAGCCGCATAGCACTATGTCCATGTGATTACAATGTTTTTTAACATACAAAGTGGGGGCAATGCCCCCAGCCCTTTCATGTGCCCCTCCCCAGTCAAACCAACTTGCCCCCCCCAAGCGTGCCCCATTCTCCCTAACCAGCCCCTTAATTGTAGGGCTTAATTAATTTGCATTCTTTTTGTTAATGTGTTTTAGTTAACTTTCAATGGTGGCATAATCAAGACAGTTTCAAAGTAATAGAAGGGCAATAATATATGTTTACAAAAGATCAATTTACTGATACGGCTCAGAGGGACATCGTAATTACATTGTCAAAAAGTGCGTTCCATAACTAGATGCCAGGTTACTATTTTCATGTTCGATGCGTCTCCAATGGTGAGGTTTACTTTCGACCCGAAAGTCGAATGATAATGGCAATACAATAGGCAGTAGTAGCCGAGTTATGATGTGCTTATGTTAATGCATACGACAGGAAGTCAGGAACACAATTATAGCACAACTCAATTATGCTCACAATACACGCCAAGAAAATAACTTTGAAACTAAGTATTGCAGAACAACATTGAAATTTATGACTATATGTGTATCAGTTTGAAAGGTGCACATATTTGGAATTGTTTAAATAAGAATATTAAACATAGCACTAATGTCTTTACATTTAAGAAAAGGGACATATCATTATTGTTCAGTAAATACAATATATATAGTCTTCTTTTATTTTACATTACTTTTGTGTGTGACTATTTTCTAATCTTAATCGTATGTCAAATGTATTTAGATTAATGATATGTATTTCATTTGTCAAATTATCTGTAAATTCATGTATTGTATTATGAAATGGGAAATACTAATTATAAGTATTACTATTACAC
Organism: Lamellibrachia columna; assembly: GCA_963662155.1. Lineage (NCBI taxonomy): Eukaryota > Metazoa > Annelida > Polychaeta > Sabellida > Siboglinidae > Lamellibrachia > Lamellibrachia columna. The sequence goes on from OY759267.1 coordinate 24,844,349, forward strand.
TTCTTGCATTTTGATCCCTTCAATATTAATTTTTAATGTAGGTTTTAGTATGTATTAATTACAGTTTTTTTTTTATAGTATGTATTAATTACAGCTTAATGCTGCTGCGATATACATCTTTACTGCACTCACTATATATATATATATATATATATATATATATATATATATATATATATATATATATATATATATATATATATATATATATATATATATATATATATATATATAATGTTGAAGGGATCAAAATGCAAGAAGTGTATTAGTAATACTTAATCTGAATAATCTTCCATTATGGCGGAAATGGTAACCAATACGATTGACTGTCAAGCTAAATATATATATATATATATATATATTGAGCTTGATATTCTGATGAAGAAATGCGATTCCTGTAACCGCGTGAAAGAAAGTCTAAGTCTACGCAATTATTCACGCACCAGAACTGTTCCAAACAGCAAAATACTGGTAACTCGCTTTACATACTTTTCTCTACTCACTTTACCATTTTTGATGCCATGTTTCATGTCACATCTGTGTAACATGGTTTTGACATGTAATTTTCAGTGTATGGAAACGAACAGTTATATATATATATATATATATATATATATATATATATATATATATAATATATATCTATGTATGTATATATGTATGTATATATATATATATATATATATATATATATATATACATATATAAATTATATATATATATATATATATATATATATATATATATATATATATATATATATATATGAATATATATATATATATATATATATATATATATATATATATATATATATATGAATATATATATATATATATATATATATATATATATAAATATATATATATATATATATATATATATATATATATATATATATAGATATATATATATATATATGTATATATATATATATATATATATATATATATATATATACATATATATATATATATATATATATATATATATATATATATATATATAAATATATATATATATATATATATATATAGATATATATATATATATATATATATATATATATATATATATATATATATATATATTTATATATATACATATATATGTATCTATATACATATATATATATATATATATATATATATATATATATATATATATATATATATATGTATATATATATATATATATATATATATATATATATATATATATATATATATATATATATATATATATATGTATATGTATATATATATATGCGCGAAGACACGTATGCCAACCTACTCACTGATTTGCGAACTATGCAGGCAACGGGGACGGCGCAGACGGGAGACTAACACCGACAACGCGGACAGCTGTTCGAACCGGGACATTCGTTCGAACCATCGTCTTTCGGGAGGAGCGCACGTCCGGCCGCAGCGGCAACACCGAGCGGCATAACCATCCCGCGCACGTGGCAAGACCCGCGGATTCATCTTATATCGGCGACGACTCCGCTCAGTTACCATGATGTGACAGACTTTCGAGGAGGAGGTTGTTGCAGGGCGCACGAGGGTTAGCAAATCGTCATAAAGTCCGCCACTAAGCCCAAACTCGAAACAATTACTCTGTCCCGATGGTCCACAACTAATCTGGCTATTCAGTACCAGTTGTTGTGCGACGGTAATTTATCCCAGAATGGCATGATTGATTACATGTCACATACTGCAAAAAATCTGGGGTTGACCCAAAAGTATGATAATGACTATGTGTCTATTTCTACGACAGAGAATATCGAAAAATAGAAGCCGCACACAATTTCAAGTGGGGGACTGATATACCACATGTGCAGACCATGCAACTAAACCCTCGCGCACCCCGCAACAACGTTCTGTTGGATTATATAAGAAACGAGTTTTCTATTGTTGACAAAGGAGCGCAGGTTTTACCTATGCAAGCAGACAATCATCCCTCAGAAACTCCAGGCAATACGAACTATGAGGCAGTAAAACAACAGGTGCTTTCAGAATTACACGATGGTAATTACGTAATGGGTGACAGCCCTCCTAGCTTGGTGAGCCCACTTGGCACTGTTCCAAAGAGAGACGGGGGCATTAGGTTGATCCATGATGGCAGTCGCCCTATCAATGAATGATTATGCATCTATCGAAATGTCACACAAATTCCAAACGATTGATGATGCTACCTCCTCGGTACAAGCAGGCTATTATATGAGCAGAGTAGATCAAAGTAAGATCAAAGTAAATCAGCCTACCGATATGTTAGTATAAACACTGAAAGTCAGCAATTTACTGAATTAAAGTTCTGGCTCGATGGCCGGTTTGTGTACGTGCGAGATACCAAATTACCATTCAGCTCAAAACTAGCGCCACTCA
>OY759267.1:24849232-24959232 GCA_963662155.1 Lamellibrachia columna
TTGGTTTCGCGTCGTTTAGATTGGCGGCATGCCATTTCACCCCAGTGTCATATTAGTACTGCATACTAAATTGCCTTTAAGACTGTTTATCTGATTCTTATGCGAGGCGTATTTGTGAATCTCGATTGCAATTTCAAACCGCCTAAGCGAAGTCAAAATCAGCGATTGATGTCGGCGGCAGCGGCAAACAAACAACAGGTTGACACTCGTTCATTGACATTGTTCACCTGTTTCTTGAGAATTGTCAAAGCAATTCTAAGTAGTTTAAGCAGGCCCATTTGGCATTTCACCCGGCGGCAGAAAATGGGGGTCCACGACCTTATTTTATCCGAATTCGCGATATAACGTTGTTTTTCCCACTACACATCGTACTGTTTGTCCGTCGCCATTTTGGAAATAAAATATTTCGAGAAAAAAATTACGAAAATAATTATTACTGTCCGCCTTAGCAGGGACAGAAAACCAAAATATCCTGCCCGCTGTCCGCGTTCACCAGGTGTCCCCTCATCGGAGGGACATTAACATGGTAAAACAGTCCGTATATTGAGAAAGTGTCCCGTCATAGCAGGTGTCCGCTCATCGGAGGGTCCGTTGAAGGCAGGTACTACTGTATACATATACATATACATATACATATACATATACATATACATATACATATACATATACATATACATATACATATACATATACATATACATATACATATACATATACATATACATATACATATACATATATATATATATATATATTCACTTCTCTCGTTGGCGATAGTGGTAGTGCCGCACATCGAAGCACACAGCGATCGTAGACCTCTCATAGATACATCCATTACACAAAGGTCCATTTAGTTAAGTCACGTCGATAAATTGCCTACATAAATCAAGTTGAATACTTAAGTGTGCAGTCTAAACAGGTATAACATACACAATAATGCCTATGATTTTTTTTATTATGATAAATGGTGCAATTTAATGGAGTCATTACACTAACATTCATATTCAATGAAGTAAATACCTCCACCTACTAGCGACTGCATTTAAATAATAATATCATTTAAATGAATATAAATTGCTCAGTACCACAATGGCCTTCATTTACGACACGTCAAATTGGTGGAATACACCACCGGGTGTCCTATTAGTCAGTTTGTAAGAAAACTGCCATTATGGTGTACGAGAACTTTGCACAGGAATGATCCAATTACGAAATTTAGGCAGTACCACAATACTGGGGTTGTTTATTGCTATTCTTCATTGAATATAAATTTAAATATAATCACTCTTCAAATTGCACCACTTAGGATAATTAGTTAAATTTTGTAATACAGAATTTGAATACATTGCTGTGTATGTCATACCTGTTTAAAGTGCACACTTTAAGCATTTAACTTATTTTATGTTGATGAATTATCGTGTCATGAATTGCCATTGTGGCACTGAATATATGTGTTGCTTCACTGCACTGAATGTATACATTTAAATGTAATGACTCTTAAACTGCAACACTTATCGTAATTAATCCAATTTGTAATACTGAATTTGTTTACATAGTTGTGTATTTTATACCTGTTTACTGCACACTTTGCGCATCTAACTTATTTTATGTCGATGATTTATCGTGTCATCAACTGCTATCTTGGCACTAAACACAATTTTTTTTGTATCTAAGTAAGATTATTTTTAAATTAACTAAAATAAGTAGTACATGGATGTATTTATTGTGTTACTGCATTGAATATAACTTTACATATAATGAATCTTAAATTGCAACACTTATCGTAATTAACTCAATTTTTTTAATACAGAATCTGGTGGTGGTGGTGGTGATGGCGGTGGTAGTAATAGTGGTGGTGGTGTTGATGGTGGATTGTACATGCATCTGCAAAATTCCAGGCATTTCCACCACTTAAGTGCACATATAAAAACCACAATCCTGTTTGAGATATATTTCATTTACGCTTTGCTGACAGCAATGTCTAGGAATGCCTTCATCGGGTTTTCAGTTTGCGACATTGGAAATTAAATAGTACATACAGGAATGTCTTCCTATCAGGACGATTTGCCCTTACACGCCGACCATCCCAGCGGATGACGGTACTGAAGATGTGTGTGCCCAGCATAAAATGTGAACTTTGAAGACTCGCCAACCAAGCAGTGGATCCAGTGCCGTCCGTGCTCCAAAGTGTATCTAATTACAAAGAATACAGGACGTTGTTAATATGCGTCATTTATAATATCTTCATAACTGGTTCAGGCCTGTGATTTTCTGTCGTCAACTTGCCCCAGTATGAAATTTACCTTAGTGTCGGATAAGATGGTGAGTTTTCAGTAATTATTCGGAAAAACATGTCTCGCTCTCCCTTTAATTTTTAACGTCGGCAGTGAAAAATGTAATTGGACATGTTGTTTTTGTCGGTTTTGGCTTGCTTTGCCAAATGTTTAACCATTGTAAGCATTATCAAGACAAACTAAACATTACGCATGGTCAAAAGAGTAGAATCTGGTACTCAAGCAAACCTGTTGCTTTTTGAGATCTTGCTGGATATGACGTTAGATACGTATGTCTTTAGTCGGATATATCGGTCACTGGTGGCATAACCGTCCGAGAAAGTTTAAAAAAAAATATATACATATCACCACTGTGGACAATAAAGTGGGTGGGGATCATACGAAGGAACGTACACATAGACACACATACAGACAGACACGCTCACGCCACGCACAATCATCTCCAAGTTTGTAGTAGGCGTTCCCTGCTCCAATATTGCGCTTGGCGTACCACGAGTGACATTTCCAAAAATGGCGGCGGCGGTTACGAAGGAGGAGCAATGACGTCTATAAGACGGTCGCACAGCGTGAGGACGTGTCAGAACGAGCGGTTGATTAACACGATGGTTCTACTCGACATTCGCCTGCCACTGCTGGCGCTGTGCGCTCTGCTTCCTGTGGCGTCTTTGGGACAAGGCGTCTCAGCACAGGCACACTTCTACCCATCCGACGTTGGAGACACGAAGCTTTCACCGGGAGGTCGACAGATGCAATCTCGGAACATTGACCTATCGAGTCCGTTCGGTACGTAAAGCGTTTGAGAGTACTTAGCGCCATCTTGGCGGTTTATATTAATTACAGTCGCAGATCGAAGGCCAATACACAATAAAAGATATTTTACCATAAAAAGATATTCTACTATTCTGCAACCAAAATGCGGAATCTTGGACTTGCAGAGATAATTTTTTTAAAAACGCGGTATATCAAATAGAATAAGTATTACTATTGCATATATATTATACATAAACGTATTGTAGACATATATTACGAAACAGGTTTTGTTAATTGTTAGTCAGAGGTAGTATTTTAGAGTAGGTTAGTTCCGGACTTCGACAGGGAAGTCAGTGAGCGTTAATGTTCTCCGTATTCGCTAGGTGGCAGGCTTTTTTTGCTCGTGCGAGCTTAGTAGAAAATACATAGTTAGCAAGTATATTAGCCTAAAGTGTTCTTTTGAACACAAAAACAGCCTTATTCAAGCCTAACGTAGCAATCAGATTAAGTCTAAATTTTGTGATGGCGTCTCGTAAACGGTAGGTAAAGGCCACCAGGCATTTAATATGCAGCAGTTGTAGCAACTGGGTGGACTTCGTCAAGTCCGGATGTGAGAAGTCCTGGGCTGAGGTTCAGACGGATGGTTTTAGTTTTGAGTGTAGGGGATGTACGAGGATGAAGGATCTTGAGGTGGAGTTAGAACAGCTGAGGCTGCTCGTTGTGGCCGTGGTGGGAAGGGAGTAGGTGGTTTGTGCCAGTGGTTCTGTGGGGGGGGGGACAGTGGATAAAGTGGGGGAAGACGACGAGAGAGATGCTAGGGAGAGCTCACCTCAGCCTGGGAGGAGGTTGAGAGGAGGTAAGGTGACAGGTCGTAGGGAGACAGGACGGAAGGAGACCGGACGTAGGGAGACAGGACGAAAGGAAACGAGAAAGGAAAGAAATGGGAGGGAAGACAAATGGATCGAAGGAAAGGGGAGTGGGGGAGACAATAGCGAAAGAGTCGGGGGAAAGAGACGATAGTTAAGGCGATGGGAGTGAGGGAGACGGGAGGGAAGTTGTCAAGAGGGAAGGCGATGAGAGTGCAAGTTGGCCAGGAGACGGGAGGGAAAGGTGACATGTTGACGGGTGAGAGAGAGAGACTGATAACAGGTTGCCAAGTGACAAGGCTGCAGGACAGAATGTGAGTGAAGGGATCCATCGGAAGAGCTATTCTGAGGCAGTGATAGAGGGGGTGAGAACGAAAGCGAGGGTGTTTGTGGGGGACTCAATAGTCAGGAGGACCGACAGAGTCTTAAACAAGGGAGATGACGTGGTGGTTTGTTTGCCTGGGGCCAACATAGAGGCGATAACTGAGAGGGTAGAAAACATCGTGGGTTCGGCCAAGGGTGGATCTGTTTTAGTACACGTATGGATAAATAACGTAGAGAGGGAGGGTACAACTGCCATAGATAGGAAATACAGAAAGTTGGTCAGAACACTAAAGCAGGCGCGGGTTCAGCACTTAATACTGTCAGGGATTTTACCAGTAGTAGGAAGGAGGGGTCATCGCATATATCGAAATTGCCGGGGGATGGCAATTAACATGCTAGTACAGAAGCTATGTAGGGAAGAGGAAGTAGGATTTGTGGGAAAGTTTTTTGTTGGAAGGGCTGATGTGTACATGGGGATGGGCTTCATCTAAGAGGAAAGGGAGCAGCAGTATTTGGGGATGGACTAACAGCAGCAGCAGACAGTGGCATGGATAACATAACAAATATTTTTGGTAGTAATCATTGTTTAAACTTAAAGCGCAGGGGATTACTTAGAGATGCCTCAAGCAGGACAAGAGGCCACTAGTACAGGCAAACCAATAACAAAATGTCCTAAAAACAGGTCTGAAGCATGTTATAAATGCGTGTGTTTAAATGCTAGGAGTATAGTAAATAAGAAAAACGAATTAAACATTATGGCAGAAGATATTGACCCTCACATAATTGGTATTACCGAATCATGGGCCAACACAGACGTAACAGATGCTGAATTAGGATTGACAGGATACGTAATGTTTAGGAGAGATCGAATAGGAAGAAGGAGAGGGGGAGTTATTTTATATGTTAAAGAATCTATTCAGTCTTATGAGATAAAATTAGAAAGGGAAGCAGATTACGATGAAGCTGTTTGGTGCAAAATAGTTTCAGGAAATTCAAAATTAACTATTAGATTAGTTTACCAAAGTCCAAGCATAAAAGAAGAGGGTAACACAAAACTACAAAATGTTATAAAGGAAGTTAATAAAGGGGAATGTATCATAATGGGAGATTTTAACCATGGACACATACAATGGAAATCTCTACAGAGTACAGGGGATGAAGGCCAACAATTTCTATTTTCTATTCAGGATAGCTTCCTTATTCAGCATGTGCTAGAACCAACCAGGGAGATAATGTATTAGATATAGTTTTGCCAACAAACGTGACAGTGGCATACAGCTCGACTCCACGATGTCGATGGCCGCACACGTTTACCGTACCTGCCGGACTGCCTACGCGCAACTATGTGGCATAGCGCGAATACGATCATCTCTGCCACTCAGAGCGCGCAAGATGCTTCTACACGCGTTTGTCTCGTCGCGACTCGACTTGGGAAACGCGGCCCTGTACGGCATTACCGGAACCCTGCTGGATCGACTCGAGGTGGTCCAGCGATCAGCTGCGCGTGTCGTCCTCGGGCTTCGTCCACGTGACCAACACGTTGATTAGTTGATTCCATTGATTAGTTGATTAGTTGATTCGTTGTTCTGTTGCTCATCTGTTCTGCTTTGGATTCAGGAAGTTGTGGTCACTTCATTATCTCCCCTGTTGTAGACTCACGGAATTATGGTTTATATATATCCCGACGCAGCTAAGATCATCAATTTCACAAAAACTTATTGTACATAAAACAAAACTTAATTTGGGTAAACGTGCTTTCTCTGTCGTTGCGCCTAGGGACTGGAATGAACTCCCTATCGCTTTGAAAACATCTGAAACTATTGCTATTTTCCGAAAAAACTCAAGACATATCTATTCCAAATTGCATTTCCACCATAAATGTTCGGTTGTCCCTCATACTGATACTGACGTTTGCGCGTCCCTGTTCACTATTATGCTTAATGATTCTGTTTTGTTACGCCTCTGAGCTTAGGTTCCTGCGGATATAGGCGCCATAGAAGTTAATAATAATAATAATAATTATTATCATTATATCACCTCTCCTGTTGTAGACTCAAGTAGTTACGATCTCTGTCATCTCCCCTACTGTGGGATCACGTAGTTTTGGTTTTTCTCTAAACTCGCCGGCAGAAGTCTAGGTAGTCTCTCTGCTGTCTCTCCCTGCTTGTCTGTATATCTCTAAATTATCTCTCTCTCTCTCTCTCTCTCTCTCTCTCTCTCTCTCTCTCTCTCTCTCTCTCTCTCTCTCTCTCTCTCTCTCTCTCCCTCTCTCTCTCTCTCTCTCTCTCTGAATGTGTGTGTGTGTGTGTGTGTGTGTGTGTGTGTGTGTGTGTGTGTGTGTGTGTGTGTGTGTGCGTGCGTGCGTGCGTGCGTGCGTGCGTGCGTGCGTGCGTGCGTGCGAGCGTGCTTGTGTGTGTGTGTGCGTGTATGTCTCTATATATATAAATATATCTATACTCTCTCACGTGTGTGTTAGCAACCCATGCCAGAATGGTGGCTCTAGAACTAATGGCGTGAACAGTTGCATTTTCGCCTATGTTATCTGTTACGATGGTAACGATTGCGAAACAAGTATGTATATATGTATAAGAATCGTGTTGCCACATGATGTTCGTGTACATATACATGAAGTTATCTTTCAAATATATTATATCAGGATGACAGTTAAAATTAATCATTTGTGATGATTTTTTATGAAGATATTCCGTTAATCCTTTGCAATGTAATGAACAAGTTGAACCATATTGAAGTATCGCAATAACAATGGTGTTACGCTTCATAACAAAATAAGCTTGAAGCTGTCTGATTATATATCACAATATTTGAAACAGCAGTATTTGACCATTTGTTGTGGATGATATTCTACTTTCAATAATCTACATCCTTTGACCAACTCTTTTGTGAACTAAATTGCCCTTTCGTATACAAAATAACAAAGCTAGTCCAATGTTGAATGAAATAGACCAAATGAAAGTATATTTAGTTAAGTAATTAACGTTCAACTATGTACGCATTCACCATCAATACGACGTAAACCATCACATAATCACAGCTGATTGAGAGAAACCAAACTCATAAATGTATTGTTTACTGCGCGGCAAAACAAACCTAAGCGTCAAAAACCACGGCTGGTGCGGATGTTGCGGTGAGCCAACTTCTCATACCGTCACCATCAACATGAAAACATAAAACATATCCCTTTCTTTGAATACAATATCTCTCTTTCTTACGTTCTGCTGAGAACTGTTTATTCGAAGCCGTGTTTGTCGCTACTCTCACTGTCATTTATTGCTGCCAGGGACGACTTTTGTTTCATAATTGTAATTGTTGATGCCGTTGTTACAGAAACGAAGGAATGCCTAGAAACATCCAAAGGTTACGATTACAAAGGGCACCAAAGCCGAACCGTATCAGGCAGGACATGCCAGGCATGGGCGTCCCAAGAGGTTAGTACAAAGATAAAAGCGTCTCCTTCACTCTATAATGCAAATATGTGATTGCTATTTTGCCACTTTTGCAACAAATGGCACACACCACTTACACTTTGTTTGGCAAATATTTATAGCACGCCCACTTCGGCCTCTTAGTTTTAATAATATTTTGTTATTACTTATTTTTCCCCAGCCATAATGCACTGAAAAAGAGATCACGTACACATTCAGGAAAATACAAACATAAAGTATATGCCACGTGATGCAAAAAGAAACAGAACATTTATAAATTTAGAACACCCAGTGACAACGGCAAAGATAGAGAGGAAACGAAGCTGAACTCGGCAAATAATTAGTACGAATGAAGATCTCTCAGCGTGGCTAGGAAAGAGCCTGGCAGTACGGTTGGAAATGATCAGTGATCGTGCGAAATAGCGGGACATGGATCGTCCACGCATGTAACCAGCAGGTCACGCGATTATGATAAATTTGTAAGTTGTACACAGAACATAGTTTCTTTAAAACAGCAATTCATTGATAGGAAAATCATCCAGATGGTAAGTGGACATCGAAACCATTGACTTACAAAGAGTCCGTTAGTTTCGTATCTGTATATAGTACACTGTATTATAAAAAAAACTGTGTCGGTGTTGAGACATACACCGATACACGAAGACAACGTTTGCACTTTGTTAATATACAGTAAGTTAACATATGGATTTAATGAAAACAAAATGAAATTACTCGCCAACTATGTTTTTTTTTAATTAAACCGTGAATTTAATTATTGTTAGTTCATGTGTGAATCCGTATTTGATATAGCTTCTGGGGCTAGTGTTTCTCTCTAAATTTAATTGGAAACGGTTGTACAAATGTGGCTGTACTTTGTTGATCGCCATTGTATCTGACTTTTCACAATGGAAAAGAATGCACGCTGTTTGTCTGAATGATACGTTACAGAAGGTTGTAAACAGCTGATAGCCCACTTTGTTTTACGTTGTCCTCCTTTGCTCCACAGCCTCACGCACACTCATGTAATCCAAAAGGCCGAGGCAACTACTGCATCAACATTGACTCGGCCGCATGCCGAGCGGCGACGCCTTGGTGCTACACAACGGATCCTGAGAAGCGATGGGAGTTGTGCGATATTCATCACTGCGAAGGTAAATTAATCAACGCTTCACGTCATGTGGTTTATTATGTTTTGACATATTATATTGGTGTGTACCATGAAATACCATATCGGAAGTGATATGTCTCTGTTGAATAAACGCAGGCCATCCCTATTTCCAATGGTCCCCAGAAATTATCGATTATTGCCTCGAGCTCCGGAAATATATAGGGGCCTGCTCATTTCGATAATGCCCATTGATGAGTTGATTCGTTGTTCTGTTGCTCATCTGTTCTGCTTTGGATTCACGAAGTTGTGGTCACTTCATCATCTCCCCTGTTGTAGACTCACGGAATTAAGGTCCATATCACCTCCACTGTTGTAGACTCACGTTGTTACGATCTTACACTCATCTCCCCCACTGTGGGGTCACGTAGTTGTGGTTTCTCCCTAATCTCGCCGGCAGAAGTCTAGGTAGTCTCTTTGTCTCTCTCCGTTTGTCTGCATGTCTCTGCGTGTCTGTCTATATAAATCTCTCTCTTCTCTCACGTGTGTGTTAGCAACCCTTGTCAAAATGATGGCTCTAGCACTAATGTCGTGAACAGTTGTATTTTCGATTGTGTTCTCGGTTACTATGGTAACGACTGCGAAACAAGTATGTATATATGTATAACAATCGGGTTGCTACGTTATTTTCGTGTACACATATGTGAAGTTATCCTTCAAATATATTAAAAAATATTCGGTTAATATTTTGCAATGTTATTATCAAGTTGAACCACATTGTAGAATTTCAATAACCACGGTGTTGCGCTTCATAACAAAAGAAGATTAAGGCTAGCTGAAGAAATATATTACGATATCTGAAGCAGCAGTATTTGATCATTTGTTTTGGATGATGTTCTACTTTCAATAATCCACATTGCTTGACCAAACTCTTTTTTGAACTAAATTACTGTTTTGCATTCAAATTCACAAAGCTAGTCCAATGTTGAATGAAATAGACCAAATGAAAGTATATTTAGTTAAGTAATTAACGTTCAACTATGTACGCATTCACCATCAATACGACGTAAACCATCACATAATCACAGCTGATTGAGAGAAACCAAACTCATAAATGTATTGTTTAATGCGCGGCAAAACAAACTTAAGCGTCAAAAACCACGGCTGGTGCGGATGTTGCGGTGAGCCAACTTCTCATACCGTCACCATCAACATGAAAACATAAACCATATCCCTTTCTTTGAATACAATATCTCTCTTTCTTACGTTCTGCTGAAAACTGTTTATTCGAAGCCGTGTTTGTCGCTACTCTCACTGTCATTTATAGCTGCCAGGGACGACTTTTGTTTCATAATTGTAATTGTTGATGCCGTTGTTACAGAAACGAAGGAATGCCTAGAAACACCCAAAGGTTACGATTACAAAGGGCACCAAAGCCGAACCGTATCAGGCAGGACATGCCAGGCATGGGCGTCCCAAGAGGTTAGTACAAAGATAAAAGCGTCTCCTTCACTCTATAATGCAAATATGTGATTGCTATTTTGCCACTTTTGCAACAAATGGCACACACCACTTACACTTTGTTTGGCAAATATTTATAGCACGCCCACTTTGGCCTCTTAGTTTTAATAATATTTTGTTATTACTTATTTTTCCCCAGCCATAATGCACTGAAAAAGAGATCACGTACACATTCAGGAAAATACAAACATAAAGTATATGCCACGTGATGCAAAAAGAAACAGAACATTTATAAATTTAGAACACCCAGTGACAACGGCAAAGATAGAGAGGAAACGAAGCTGAACTCGGCAAATAATTAGTACGAATGAAGATCTCTCAGCCTGGCTAGGAAAGAGCCTGGCAGTACGGTTGGAAATGATCAGTGATCGTGCGAAATAGCGGGACATGGATCGTCCACGCATGTAACCAGCAGGTCACGCGATTATGATAAATTTGTAAGTTGTACACAGAACATAGTTTCTTTAAAACAGCAATTCATTGATAGGAAAATCATCCAGATGGTAAGTGGACATCGAAACCATTGACTTACAAAGAGTCCATTAGTTTCGTATCTGTATATAGTACACTGTATTATAAAAAAAACTGTGTCGGTGTTGAGACATACACCGATACACGAAGACAACGTTTGCACTTTGTTAATATCCAGTAAGTTAACATATGGATTTAATGAAAACAAAATGAAATTACTCGCCAACTATGTTTTTTTAATTAAACCGTGAATTTAATTATTGTTAGTTCATGTGTGAATCCGTATTTGATATAGCTTCTGGGGCTAGTGTTTCTCTCTAAATTTAATTGGAAACGGTTGTACAAATGTGGCTGTACTTTGTTGATCGCCATTGTATCTGACTTTTCACAATGGAAAAGAATGCACGCTGTTTGTCTGAATGATACGTTACAGAAGGTTGTAAACAGCTGATAGCCCACTTTGTTTTACGTTGTCCTCCTTTGCTCCACAGCCTCACGCACACTCATGTAATCCAAAAGGCCGAGGCAACTACTGCATCAACATTGACTCGGCCGCATGCCGAGCGGCGACGCCTTGGTGCTACACAACGGATCCTGAGAAGCGATGGGAGTTGTGCGATATTCATCACTGCGAAGGTAAATTAATCAACGCTTCACGTCATGTGGTTTATTATGTTTTGACATATTATATTGGTGTGTACCATGAAATACCATATCGGAAGTGATATGTCTCTGTTGAATAAACGCAGGCCATCCCTATTTCCAATGGTCCCCAGAAATTATCGATTATTGCCTCGAGCTCCGGAAATATATAGGGGCCTGCTCATTTCGATAATGCCCATTGATGAGTTGATTCGTTGTTCTGTTGCTCATCTGTTCTGCTTTGGATTCACGAAGTTGTGGTCACTTCATCATCTCCCCTGTTGTAGACTCACGGAATTAAGGTCCATATCACCTCCACTGTTGTAGACTCACGTTGTTACGATCTTTAACAAGATTTAACAAGATTTGCCATCCAAGCCAAAGGCCCAGATGGCAAGTGGACAAGGAAGCCATTGGCTTATCGAGAGTCCAACAATGTTCACCTACTTATAACCCGCCCTCCTGATATATGTGTCAACCTTGTTTTTAAACATATTCACGCTGCTAGCAGTTACACAATCTGTAGACAGTTTGTTCCATTCATTTATTGTCCTCTGTGAGAACGAGTGCTTCCTGATGTCCAGTCTACATTGATCCTTTACTAATTTTACCTCATGTCCTCTAGTTCTGCTATCCTTCTTGAGTGAGAAAAACATATTTCTATCAATATTTTCATACCCATTCAATATCTTAAAAACTTCAATCTGATCTCCTCTTAACCTCCTTGTCTCTAGAGTTGTTAAACCACATTCTTTCAGGCGTTCTTCATAACTAAGGTCTCTAAGTTCTGGAATCATTTTAGTTGCTCTCCTTTGTATGCGTTCAAGCGTATCTATATCCTTCTTACGATATGGTCTCCATGCTTGTATACAGTATTCTAAATGAGGTCTAACTATTGCTTTATAAAGAGGTATAATTAACTTTTTTCCCTTATATGTTATGTTTCTTCTAATCAATCCAAGAATTTGATTACCCTTTGAAGCTGCAATACCACACTGCTCTGAAACTTTCATATCAGCGCTTATTGTAACTCCTAAGTCCTTTTCTTTTACAGTAGTACCAAGAACAGTAGCTCCCATTTTATAGTTTACATTCAAGTTCCCATGTCCTGTATGTAGGCATTTACATTTCCCAAAATTGAACAGCATCTGCCATTTCTCAGACCATTTCACTAATCTGTCTAGATCGTTTTGTAAATGTTGTTTATCACCATCAGTATTAACCTTTCTAAACAGTTTTGTGTCGTCCGCAAATTTCAGTACGTTACTTGTTATACTCTCGTCCAAGTCATTGATATAAATTAAGAATAATATAGGTCCTAATACTGATCCTTGAGGTACCCCACTCAAAACCGATTTCCAATTTGAAACTTCGCCATCTACTACAACTCGTTGTCTCCTGTCAGTCAGCCATTGTTCTATCCAGTCAGTTATGCTATCCCCGATACCATGGGCTTTTAATTTAAGTAGCAATCTTTGATGTGGCACTTTGTCAAAAGCTTTCTGAAAATCTAAGTAGATAATATCTACTGGCGATCCCAAGTCTATCCACTTAGTGATTTCTTCCAAAAAACATAACATATTTGTTAAGCATGACCTCGCTTTAAGGAATCCATGTTGAGATGAATTTAATAATTTATGCTTAACGAGGAAGTCCACCATATGGTCTTTAATTAACCTTTCTAATAATTTACAAATCACTGACGTTAAACTCACTGGTCTGTAATTCTCTGACTTATTTCTCGAACCCTTTTTAAATAATGGTATGATGTTTGCTTCTTTCCATTCAAACGGAACAACTCCCTCTTTTAATGACAAGTTGAATACTCTTGCAAGTGGTATACTGATTTGATCTACTGTTTCCATTAGTAATTTTGGAGGAATCCCATCCACTCCCGGTGATTTGTTATCCTTCATTGCCTTTATTTTCCTAGCTACCAATTCTGGAGTTACAACTAACGGTCCTAAATAGTCAGATTTAGCCCCCTGAAATTTAGCATCAGCAACTGGTAATGAACTAATATCTTCTTTTGTAAACACTGAACTGAAGTAACCATTTAGGTCTTCCGCCATTAAAAACCCCTGTGATATTATATTTCCAGCACTGTCTTCTAGAGGTCCAACCTTGTCTTGTACGTTTTGTTTACTCCTGACATATGCATACAAACTCTTGCTGTCAGTTTTTATGTTACATGCCAGTTTTTGCTCATAGCTTCTTTTAGATTGTCTGATTTCAGTTGTAGCTGCATTAAGTGCCTCTTTGTATCTTACACTCATCTCCCCCACTGTGGGGTCACGTAGTTGTGGTTTCTCCCTAATCTCGCCGGCAGAAGTCTAGGTAGTCTCTTTGTCTCTCTCCGTTTGTCTGCATGTCTCTGCGTGTCTGTCTATATAAATCTCTCTCTTCTCTCACGTGTGTGTTAGCAACCCTTGTCAAAATGATGGCTCTAGCACTAATGTCGTGAACAGTTGTATTTTCGATTGTGTTCTCGGTTACTATGGTAACGACTGCGAAAGAAGTATGTATATATGTATAACAATCGGGTTGCTACGTTATTTTCGTGTACACATATGTGAAGTTATCCTTCAAATATATTAAAAAATATTCGGTTAATATTTTGCAATGTTATTATCAAGTTGAACCACATTGTAGAATTTCAATAACCACGGTGTTGCGCTTCATAACAAAAGAAGATTAAGGCTAGCTGAAGAAATATATTACGATATCTGAAGCAGCAGTATTTGATCATTTGTTTTGGATGATGTTCTACTTTCAATAATCCACATTGCTTGACCAAACTCTTTTTTGAACTAAATTACTGTTTTGCATTCAAATTCACAAAGCTAGTCCAATGTTGAATGAAATAGACCAAATGAAAGTATATTTAGTTAAGTAATTAACGTTCAACTATGTACGCATTCACCATCAATACGACGTAAACCATCACATAATCACAGCTGATTGAGAGAAACCAAACTCATAAATGTATTGTTTAATGCGCGGCAAAACAAACCTAAGCGTCAAAAACCACGGCTGGTGCGGATGTTGCGGTGAGCCAACTTCTCATACCGTCACCATCAACATGAAAACATAAACCATATCCCTTTCTTTGAATACAATATCTCTCTTTCTTACGTTCTGCTGAAAACTGTTTATTCGAAGCCGTGTTTGTCGCTACTCTCACTGTCATTTATAGCTGCCAGGGACGACTTTTGTTTCATAATTGTAATTGTTGATGCCGTTGTTACAGAAACGAAGGAATGCCTAGAAACACCCAAAGGTTACGATTACAAAGGGCACCAAAGCCGAACCGTATCAGGCAGGACATGCCAGGCATGGGCGTCCCAAGAGGTTAGTACAAAGATAAAAGCGTCTCCTTCACTCTATAATGCAAATATGTGATTGCTATTTTGCCACTTTTGCAACAAATGGCACACACCACTTACACTTTGTTTGGCAAATATTTATAGCACGCCCACTTTGGCCTCTTAGTTTTAATAATATTTTGTTATTACTTATTTTTCCCCAGCCATAATGCACTGAAAAAGAGATCACGTACACATTCAGGAAAATACAAACATAAAGTATATGCCACGTGATGCAAAAAGAAACAGAACATTTATAAATTTAGAACACCCAGTGACAACGGCAAAGATAGAGAGGAAACGAAGCTGAACTCGGCAAATAATTAGTACGAATGAAGATCTCTCAGCCTGGCTAGGAAAGAGCCTGGCAGTACGGTTGGAAATGATCAGTGATCGTGCGAAATAGCGGGACATGGATCGTCCACGCATGTAACCAGCAGGTCACGCGATTATGATAAATTTGTAAGTTGTACACAGAACATAGTTTCTTTAAAACAGCAATTCATTAATAGGAAAATCATCCAGATGGTAAGTGGACATCGAAACCATTGACTTACAAAGAGTCCGTTAGTTTCGTATCTGTATATGGTACACTGTATTATAAAAAAAACTGTGTCGGTGTTGAGACATACACCGATACACGAAGACAACGTTTGCACTTTGTTAATATCCAGTAAGTTAACATATGGATTTAATGAAAACAAAATGAAATTACTCGCCAACTATGTTTTTTTAATTAAACCGTGAATTTAATTATTGTTAGTTCATGTGTGAATCCGTATTTGATATAGCTTCTGGGGCTAGTGTTTCTCTCTAAATTTAATTGGAAACGGTTGTACAAATGTGGCTGTACTTTGTTGATCGCCATTGTATCTGACTTTTCACAATGGAAAAGAATGCACGCTGTTTGTCTGAATGATACGTTACAGAAGGTTGTAAACAGCTGATAGCCCACTTTGTTTTACGTTGTCCTCCTTTGCTCCACAGCCTCACGCACACTCATGTAATCCAAAAGGCCGAGGCAACTACTGCATCAACATTGACTCGGCCGCATGCCGAGCGGCGACGCCTTGGTGCTACACAACGGATCCTGAGAAGCGATGGGAGTTGTGCGATATTCATCACTGCGAAGGTAAATTAATCAACGCTTCACGTCATGTGGTTTATTATGTTTTGACATATTATATTGGTGTGTACCATGAAATACCATATCGGAAGTGATATGTCTCTGTTGAATAAACGCAGGCCATCCCTATTTCCAATGGTCCCCAGAAATTATCGATTATTGCCTCGAGCTCCGGAAATATATAGGGGCCTGCTCATTTCGATAATGCCCATTGATGAGTTGATTCGTTGTTCTGTTGCTCATCTGTTCTGCTTTGGATTCACGAAGTTGTGGTCACTTCATCATCTCCCCTGTTGTAGACTCACGGAATTAAGGTCCATATCACCTCCACTGTTGTAGACTCACGTTGTTACGATCTTTAACAAGATTTAACAAGATTTGCCATCCAAGCCAAAGGCCCAGATGGCAAGTGGACAAGGAAGCCATTGGCTTATCGAGAGTCCAACAATGTTCACCTACTTATAACCCGCCCTCCTGATATATGTGTCAACCTTGTTTTTAAACATATTCACGCTGCTAGCAGTTACACAATCTGTAGACAGTTTGTTCCATTCATTTATTGTCCTCTGTGAGAACGAGTGCTTCCTGATGTCCAATCTACATTGATCCTTTACTAATTTTACCTCATGTCCTCTAGTTCTGCTATCCTTCTTGAGTGAGAAAAACATATTTCTATCAATATTTTCATACCCATTCAATATCTTAAAAACTTCAATCTGATCTCCTCTTAACCTCCTTGTCTCTAGAGTTGTTAAACCACATTCTTTCAGGCGTTCTTCATAACTAAGGTCTCTAAGTTCTGGAATCATTTTAGTTGCTCTCCTTTGTATGCGTTCAAGCGTATCTATATCCTTCTTACGATATGGTCTCCATGCTTGTATACAGTATTCTAAATGAGGTCTAACTATTGCTTTATAAAGAGGTATAATTAACTTTTTTCCCTTATATGTTATGTTTCTTCTAATCAATCCAAGAATTTTATTACCCTTTGAAGCTGCAATACCACACTGCTCTGAAACTTTCATATCAGCGCTTATTGTAACTCCTAAGTCCTTTTCTTTTACAGTAGTACCAAGAACAGTAGCTCCCATTTTATAGTTTACATTCAAGTTCCCATGTCCTGTATGTAGGCATTTACATTTCCCAAAATTGAACAGCATCTGCCATTTCTCAGACCATTTCACTAATCTGTCTAGATCGTTTTGTAAATGTTGTTTATCACCATCAGTATTAACCTTTCTAAACAGTTTTGTGTCGTCCGCAAATTTCAGTACGTTACTTGTTATACTCTCGTCCAAGTCATTGATATAAATTAAGAATAATATAGGTCCTAATACTGATCCTTGAGGTACCCCACTCAAAACCGATTTCCAATTTGAAACTTCGCCATCTACTACAACTCGTTGTCTCCTGTCAGTCAGCCATTGTTCTATCCAGTCAGTTATGCTATCCCCGATACCATGGGCTTTTAATTTAAGTAGCAATCTTTGATGTGGCACTTTGTCAAAAGCTTTCTGAAAATCTAAGTAGATAATATCTACTGGCGATCCCAAGTCTATCCACTTAGTGATTTCTTCCAAAAAACATAACATATTTGTTAAGCATGACCTCGCTTTAAGGAATCCATGTTGAGATGAATTTAATAATTTATGCTTAACGAGGAAGTCCACCATATGGTCTTTAATTAACCTTTCTAATAATTTACAAATCACTGACGTTAAACTCACTGGTCTGTAATTCTCTGACTTATTTCTCGAACCCTTTTTAAATAATGGTATGATGTTTGCTTCTTTCCATTCAAACGGAACAACTCCCTCTTTTAATGACAAGTTGAATACTCTTGCAAGTGGTATACTGATTTGATCTACTGTTTCCATTAGTAATTTTGGAGGAATCCCATCCACTCCCGGTGATTTGTTATCCTTCATTGCCTTTATTTTCCTAGCTACCAATTCTGGAGTTACAACTAACGGTCCTAAATAGTCAGATTTAGCCCCCTGAAATTTAGCATCAGCAACTGGTAATGAACTAATATCTTCTTTTGTAAACACTGAACTGAAGTAACCATTTAGGTCTTCCGCCATTAAAAACCCCTGTGATATTATATTTCCAGCACTGTCTTCTAGAGGTCCAACCTTGTCTTGTACGTTTTGTTTACTCCTGACATATGCATAAAAACTCTTGCTGTCAGTTTTTATGTTACATGCCAGTTTTTGCTCATAGCTTCTTTTAGATTGTCTGATTTCAGTTGTAGCTGCATTAAGTGCCTCTTTGTATCTTACACTCATCTCCCCCACTGTGGGGTCACGTAGTTGTGGTTTCTCCCTAATCTAGCCGGCAGAAGTCTAGGTAGTCTCTTTGTCTCTCTCCGTTTGTCTGCATGTCTCTGCGTGTCTGTCTATATAAATCTCTCTCTTCTCTCACGTGTGTGTTAGCAACCCTTGTCAAAATGATGGCTCTAGCACTAATGTCGTGAACAGTTGTATTTTCGATTGTGTTCTCGGTTACTATGGTAACGACTGCGAAACAAGTATGTATATATATATATAACAATCGGGTTGCTACGTTATTTTCGTGTACACATATGTGAAGTTATCCTTCAAATATATTTAAAAATATTCGGTTAATATTTTGCAATGTTATTATCAAGTTGAACCACATTGTAGAATTTCAATAACCACGGTGTTGCGCTTCATAACAAAAGAAGATTAAGGCTAGCTGAAGAAATATATTACGATATCTGAAGCAGCAGTATTTGATCATTTGTTTTGGATGATGTTCTACTTTCAATAATCCACATTGCTTGACCAAACTCTTTTTTGAACTAAATTACTGTTTTGCATTCAAATTCACAACGCTAGTCCAATGTTGAATGAAATAGACCAAATGAAAGTATATTTAGTTAAGTAATTAACGTTCAACTATGTACGCATTCACCATCAATACGACGTAAACCATCACATAATCACAGCTGATTGAGAGAAACCAAACTCATAAATGTATTGTTTAATGCGCGGCAAAACAAACCTAAGCGTCGAAAACCACGGCTGGTGCGGATGTTGCGGTGAGCCAACTTCTCATACCGTCACCATCAACATGAAAACATAAAACATATCCCTTTCTTTGAATACAATATCTCTCTTTCTTACGTTCTGCTGAAAACTGTTTATTCGAAGCCGTGTTTGTCGCTACTCTCACTGTCATTTATTGCTGCCAGGGACGACTTTTGTTTCATAATTGTAATTGTTGATGCAGTTGTTACAGAAACGAAGGAATGCCTAGAAACACCCAAAGGTTACGATTACAAAGGGCACCAAAGCCGAACCGTATCAGGCAGGACATGCCAGGCATGGGCGTCCCAAGAGGTTAGTACAAAGATAAAAGCGTCTCCTTCACTCTATAATGCAAATATGTGATTGCTATTTTGCCACTTTTGCAACAAATGGCACACACCACTTACACTTTGTTTGGCAAATATTTATAGCACGCCCACTTTGGCCTCTTAGTTTTAATAATATTTTGTTATTACTTATTTTTCCCCAGCCATAATGCACTGAAAAAGAGATCACGTACACATTCAGGAAAATACAAACATAAAGTATATGCCACGTGATGCAAAAAGAAACAGAACATTTATAAATTTAGAACACCCAGTGACAACGGCAAAGATAGAGAGGAAACGAAGCTGAACTCGGCAAATAATTAGTACGAATGAAGATCTCTCAGCGTGGCTAGGAAAGAGCCTGGCAGTACGGTTGGAAATGATCAGTGATCGTGCGAAATAGCGGGACATGGATCGTCCACGCATGTAACCAGCAGGTCACGCGATTATGATAAATTTGTAAGTTGTACACAGAACATAGTTTCTTTAAAACAGCAATTCATTGATAGGAAAATCATCCAGATGGTAAGTGGACATCGAAACCATTGACTTACAAAGAGTCCGTTAGTTTCGTATCTGTATATAGTACACTGTATTATAAAAAAAACTGTGTCGGTGTTGAGACATACACCGATACACGAAGACAACGTTTGCACTTTGTTAATATCCAGTAAGTTAACATGTGGATTTAATGAAAACAAAATGAAATTACTCGCCAACTATGTTTTTTTAATTAAACCGTGAATTTAATTATTGTTAGTTCATGTGTGAATCCGTATTTGATATAGCTTCTGGGGCTAGTGTTTCTCTCTAAATTTAATTGGAAACGGTTGTACAAATGTGGCTGTACTTTGTTGATCGCCATTGTATCTGACTTTTCACAATGGAAAAGAATGCACGCTGTTTGTCTGAATGATACGTTACAGAAGGTTGTAAACAGCTGATAGCCCACTTTGTTTTACGTTGTCCTCCTTTGCTCCACAGCCTCACGCACACTCATGTAATCCAAAAGGCCGAGGCAACTACTGCATCAACATTGACTCGGCCGCATGCCGAGCGGCGACGCCTTGGTGCTACACAACGGATCCTGAGAAGCGATGGGAGTTGTGCGATATTCATCACTGCGAAGGTAAATTAATCAACGCTTCACGTCATGTGGTTTATTATGTTTTGACATATTATATTGGTGTGTACCATGAAATACCATATCGGAAGTGATATGTCTCTGTTGAATAAACGCAGGCCATCCCTATTTCCAATGGTCCCCAGAAATTATCGATTATTGCCTCGAGCTCCGGAAATATATAGGGGCCTGCTCATTTCGATAATGCCCATTGATGAGTTGATTCGTTGTTCTGTTGCTCATCTGTTCTGCTTTGGATTCACGAAGTTGTGGTCACTTCATCATCTCCCCTGTTGTAGACTCACGGAATTAAGGTCCATATCACCTCCACTGTTGTAGACTCACGTTGTTACGATCTTTAACAAGATTTAACAAGATTTGCCATCCAAGCCAAAGGCCCAGATGGCAAGTGGACAAGGAAGCCATTGGCTTATCGAGAGTCCAACAATGTTCACCTACTTATAACCCGCCCTCCTGATATATGTGTCAACCTTGTTTTTAAACATATTCACGCTGCTAGCAGTTACACAATCTGTAGACAGTTTGTTCCATTCATTTATTGTCCTCTGTGAGAACGAGTGCTTCCTGATGTCCAATCTACATTGATCCTTTACTAATTTTACCTCATGTCCTCTAGTTCTGCTATCCTTCTTGAGTGAGAAAAACATATTTCTATCAATATTTTCATACCCATTCAATATCTTAAAAACTTCAATCTGATCTCCTCTTAACCTCCTTGTCTCTAGAGTTGTTAAACCACATTCTTTCAGGCGTTCTTCATAACTAAGGTCTCTAAGTTCTGGAATCATTTTAGTTGCTCTCCTTTGTATGCGTTCAAGCGTATATATATCCTTCTTACGATATGGTCTCCATGCTTGTATACAGTATTCTAAATGAGGTCTAACTATTGCTTTATAAAGAGGTATAATTAACTTTTTTCCCTTATATGTTATGTTTCTTCTAATCAATCCAAGAATTTTATTACCCTTTGAAGCTGCAATACCACACTGCTCTGAAACTTTCATATCAGCGCTTATTGTAACTCCTAAGTCCTTTTCTTTTACAGTAGTACCAAGAACAGTAGCTCCCATTTTATAGTTTACATTCAAGTTCCCATGTCCTGTATGTAGGCATTTACATTTCCCAAAATTGAACAGCATCTGCCATTTCTCAGACCATTTCACTAATCTGTCTAGATCGTTTTGTAAATGTTGTTTATCACCATCAGTATTAACCTTTCTAAACAGTTTTGTGTCGTCCGCAAATTTCAGTACGTTACTTGTTATACTCTCGTCCAAGTCATTGATATAAATTAAGAATAATATAGGTCCTAATACTGATCCTTGAGGTACCCCACTCAAAACCGATTTCCAATTTGAAACTTCGCCATCTACTACAACTCGTTGTCTCCTGTCAGTCAGCCATTGTTCTATCCAGTCAGTTATGCTATCCCCGATACCATGGGCTTTTAATTTAAGTAGCAATATTTGATGTGGCACTTTGTCAAAAGCTTTCTGAAAATCTAAGTAGATAATATCTACTGGCGATCCCAAGTCTATCCACTTAGTGATTTCTTCCAAAAAACATAACATATTTGTTAAGCATGACCTCGCTTTAAGGAATCCATGTTGAGATGAATTTAATAATTTATGCTTAACGAGGAAGTCCACCATATGGTCTTTAATTAACCTTTCTAATAATTTACAAATCACTGACGTTAAACTCACTGGTCTGTAATTCTCTGACTTATTTCTCGAACCCTTTTTAAATAATGGTATGATGTTTGCTTCTTTCCATTCAAACGGAACAACTCCCTCTTTTAATGACAAGTTGAATACTCTTGCAAGTGGTATACTGATTTGATCTACTGTTTCCATTAGTAATTTTGGAGGAATCCCATCCACTCCCGGTGATTTGTTATCCTTCATTGCCTTTATTTTCCTAGCTACCAATTCTGGAGTTACAACTAACGGTCCTAAATAGTCAGATTTAGCCCCCTGAAATTTAGCATCAGCAACTGGTAATGAACTAATATCTTCTTTTGTAAACACTGAACTGAAGTAACCATTTAGGTCTTCCGCCATTAAAAACCCCTGTGATATTATATTTCCAGCACTGTCTTCTAGAGGTCCAACCTTGTCTTGTACGTTTTGTTTACTCCTGACATATGCATACAAACTCTTGCTGTCAGTTTTTATGTTACATGCCAGTTTTTGCTCATAGCTTCTTTTAGATTGTCTGATTTCAGTTGTAGCTGCATTAAGTGCCTCTTTGTATCTTACACTCATCTCCCCCACTGTGGGGTCACGTAGTTGTGGTTTCTCCCTAATCTCGCCGGCAGAAGTCTAGGTAGTCTCTTTGTCTCTCTCCGTTTGTCTGCATGTCTCTGCGTGTCTGTCTATATAAATCTCTCTCTTCTCTCACGTGTGTGTTAGCAACCCTTGTCAAAATGATGGCTCTAGCACTAATGTCGTGAACAGTTGTATTTTCGATTGTGTTCTCGGTTACTATGGTAACGACTGCGAAAGAAGTATGTATATATGTATAACAATCGGGTTGCTACGTTATTTTCGTGTACACATATGTGAAGTTATCCTTCAAATATATTAAAAAATATTCGGTTAATATTTTGCAATGTTATTATCAAGTTGAACCACATTGTAGAATTTCAATAACCACGGTGTTGCGCTTCATAACAAAAGAAGATTAAGGCTAGCTGAAGAAATATATTACGATATCTGAAGCAGCAGTATTTGATCATTTGTTTTGGATGATGTTCTACTTTCAATAATCCACATTGCTTGACCAAACTCTTTTTTGAACTAAATTACTGTTTTGCATTCAAATTCACAAAGCTAGTCCAATGTTGAATGAAATAGACCAAATGAAAGTATATTTAGTTAAGTAATTAACGTTCAACTATGTACGCATTCACCATCAATACGACGTAAACCATCACATAATCACAGCTGATTGAGAGAAACCAAACTCATAAATGTATTGTTTAATGCGCGGCAAAACAAACCTAAGCGTCAAAAACCACGGCTGGTGCGGATGTTGCGGTGAGCCAACTTCTCATACCGTCACCATCAACATGAAAACATAAACCATATCCCTTTCTTTGAATACAATATCTCTCTTTCTTACGTTCTGCTGAAAACTGTTTATTCGAAGCCGTGTTTGTCGCTACTCTCACTGTCATTTATAGCTGCCAGGGACGACTTTTGTTTCATAATTGTAATTGTTGATGCCGTTGTTACAGAAACGAAGGAATGCCTAGAAACACCCAAAGGTTACGATTACAAAGGGCACCAAAGCCGAACCGTATCAGGCAGGACATGCCAGGCATGGGCGTCCCAAGAGGTTAGTACAAAGATAAAAGCGTCTCCTTCACTCTATAATGCAAATATGTGATTGCTATTTTGCCACTTTTGCAACAAATGGCACACACCACTTACACTTTGTTTGGCAAATATTTATAGCACGCCCACTTTGGCCTCTTAGTTTTAATAATATTTTGTTATTACTTATTTTTCCCCAGCCATAATGCACTGAAAAAGAGATCACGTACACATTCAGGAAAATACAAACATAAAGTATATGCCACGTGATGCAAAAAGAAACAGAACATTTATAAATTTAGAACACCCAGTGACAACGGCAAAGATAGAGAGGAAACGAAGCTGAACTCGGCAAATAATTAGTACGAATGAAGATCTCTCAGCCTGGCTAGGAAAGAGCCTGGCAGTACGGTTGGAAATGATCAGTGATCGTGCGAAATAGCGGGACATGGATCGTCCACGCATGTAACCAGCAGGTCACGCGATTATGATAAATTTGTAAGTTGTACACAGAACATAGTTTCTTTAAAACAGCAATTCATTAATAGGAAAATCATCCAGATGGTAAGTGGACATCGAAACCATTGACTTACAAAGAGTCCGTTAGTTTCGTATCTGTATATGGTACACTGTATTATAAAAAAAACTGTGTCGGTGTTGAGACATACACCGATACACGAAGACAACGTTTGCACTTTGTTAATATCCAGTAAGTTAACATATGGATTTAATGAAAACAAAATGAAATTACTCGCCAACTATGTTTTTTTAATTAAACCGTGAATTTAATTATTGTTAGTTCATGTGTGAATCCGTATTTGATATAGCTTCTGGGGCTAGTGTTTCTCTCTAAATTTAATTGGAAACGGTTGTACAAATGTGGCTGTACTTTGTTGATCGCCATTGTATCTGACTTTTCACAATGGAAAAGAATGCACGCTGTTTGTCTGAATGATACGTTACAGAAGGTTGTAAACAGCTGATAGCCCACTTTGTTTTACGTTGTCCTCCTTTGCTCCACAGCCTCACGCACACTCATGTAATCCAAAAGGCCGAGGCAACTACTGCATCAACATTGACTCGGCCGCATGCCGAGCGGCGACGCCTTGGTGCTACACAACGGATCCTGAGAAGCGATGGGAGTTGTGCGATATTCATCACTGCGAAGGTAAATTAATCAACGCTTCACGTCATGTGGTTTATTATGTTTTGACATATTATATTGGTGTGTACCATGAAATACCATATCGGAAGTGATATGTCTCTGTTGAATAAACGCAGGCCATCCCTATTTCCAATGGTCCCCAGAAATTATCGATTATTGCCTCGAGCTCCGGAAATATATAGGGGCCTGCTCATTTCGATAATGCCCATTGATGAGTTGATTCGTTGTTCTGTTGCTCATCTGTTCTGCTTTGGATTCACGAAGTTGTGGTCACTTCATCATCTCCCCTGTTGTAGACTCACGGAATTAAGGTCCATATCACCTCCACTGTTGTAGACTCACGTTGTTACGATCTTTAACAAGATTTAACAAGATTTGCCATCCAAGCCAAAGGCCCAGATGGCAAGTGGACAAGGAAGCCATTGGCTTATCGAGAGTCCAACAATGTTCACCTACTTATAACCCGCCCTCCTGATATATGTGTCAACCTTGTTTTTAAACATATTCACGCTGCTAGCAGTTACACAATCTGTAGACAGTTTGTTCCATTCATTTATTGTCCTCTGTGAGAACGAGTGCTTCCTGATGTCCAATCTACATTGATCCTTTACTAATTTTACCTCATGTCCTCTAGTTCTGCTATCCTTCTTGAGTGAGAAAAACATATTTCTATCAATATTTTCATACCCATTCAATATCTTAAAAACTTCAATCTGATCTCCTCTTAACCTCCTTGTCTCTAGAGTTGTTAAACCACATTCTTTCAGGCGTTCTTCATAACTAAGGTCTCTAAGTTCTGGAATCATTTTAGTTGCTCTCCTTTGTATGCGTTCAAGCGTATCTATATCCTTCTTACGATATGGTCTCCATGCTTGTATACAGTATTCTAAATGAGGTCTAACTATTGCTTTATAAAGAGGTATAATTAACTTTTTTCCCTTATATGTTATGTTTCTTCTAATCAATCCAAGAATTTTATTACCCTTTGAAGCTGCAATACCACACTGCTCTGAAACTTTCATATCAGCGCTTATTGTAACTCCTAAGTCCTTTTCTTTTACAGTAGTACCAAGAACAGTAGCTCCCATTTTATAGTTTACATTCAAGTTCCCATGTCCTGTATGTAGGCATTTACATTTCCCAAAATTGAACAGCATCTGCCATTTCTCAGACCATTTCACTAATCTGTCTAGATCGTTTTGTAAATGTTGTTTATCACCATCAGTATTAACCTTTCTAAACAGTTTTGTGTCGTCCGCAAATTTCAGTACGTTACTTGTTATACTCTCGTCCAAGTCATTGATATAAATTAAGAATAATATAGGTCCTAATACTGATCCTTGAGGTACCCCACTCAAAACCGATTTCCAATTTGAAACTTCGCCATCTACTACAACTCGTTGTCTCCTGTCAGTCAGCCATTGTTCTATCCAGTCAGTTATGCTATCCCCGATACCATGGGCTTTTAATTTAAGTAGCAATCTTTGATGTGGCACTTTGTCAAAAGCTTTCTGAAAATCTAAGTAGATAATATCTACTGGCGATCCCAAGTCTATCCACTTAGTGATTTCTTCCAAAAAACATAACATATTTGTTAAGCATGACCTCGCTTTAAGGAATCCATGTTGAGATGAATTTAATAATTTATGCTTAATGAGGAAGTCCACCATATGGTCTTTAATTAACCTTTCTAATAATTTACAAATCACTGACGTTAAACTCACTGGTCTGTAATTCTCTGACTTATTTCTCGAACCCTTTTTAAATAATGGTATGATGTTTGCTTCTTTCCATTCAAACGGAACAACTCCCTCTTTTAATGACAAGTTGAATACTCTTGCAAGTGGTATACTGATTTGATCTACTGTTTCCATTAGTAATTTTGGAGGAATCCCATCCACTCCCGGTGATTTGTTATCCTTCATTGCCTTTATTTTCCTAGCTACCAATTCTGGAGTTACAACTAACGGTCCTAAATAGTCAGATTTAGCCCCCTGAAATTTAGCATCAGCAACTGGTAATGAACTAATATCTTCTTTTGTAAACACTGAACTGAAGTAACCATTTAGGTCTTCCGCCATTAAAAACCCCTGTGATATTATATTTCCAGCACTGTCTTCTAGAGGTCCAACCTTGTCTTGTACGTTTTGTTTACTCCTGACATATGCATAAAAACTCTTGCTGTCAGTTTTTATGTTACATGCCAGTTTTTGCTCATAGCTTCTTTTAGATTGTCTGATTTCAGTTGTAGCTGCATTAAGTGCCTCTTTGTATCTTACACTCATCTCCCCCACTGTGGGGTCACGTAGTTGTGGTTTCTCCCTAATCTAGCCGGCAGAAGTCTAGGTAGTCTCTTTGTCTCTCTCCGTTTGTCTGCATGTCTCTGCGTGTCTGTCTATATAAATCTCTCTCTTCTCTCACGTGTGTGTTAGCAACCCTTGTCAAAATGATGGCTCTAGCACTAATGTCGTGAACAGTTGTATTTTCGATTGTGTTCTCGGTTACTATGGTAACGACTGCGAAACAAGTATGTATATATATATATATAACAATCGGGTTGCTACGTTATTTTCGTGTACACATATGTGAAGTTATCCTTCAAATATATTTAAAAATATTCGGTTAATATTTTGCAATGTTATTATCAAGTTGAACCACATTGTAGAATTTCAATAACCACGGTGTTGCGCTTCATAACAAAAGAAGATTAAGGCTAGCTGAAGAAATATATTACGATATCTGAAGCAGCAGTATTTGATCATTTGTTTTGGATGATGTTCTACTTTCAATAATCCACATTGCTTGACCAAACTCTTTTTTGAACTAAATTACTGTTTTGCATTCAAATTCACAACGCTAGTCCAATGTTGAATGAAATAGACCAAATGAAAGTATATTTAGTTAAGTAATTAACGTTCAACTATGTACGCATTCACCATCAATACGACGTAAACCATCACATAATCACAGCTGATTGAGAGAAACCAAACTCATAAATGTATTGTTTAATGCGCGGCAAAACAAACCTAAGCGTCAAAAACCACGGCTGGTGCGGATGTTGCGGTGAGCCAACTTCTCATACCGTCACCATCAACATGAAAACATAAAACATATCCCTTTCTTTGAATACAATATCTCTCTTTCTTACGTTCTGCTGAAAACTGTTTATTCGAAGCCGTGTTTGTCGCTACTCTCACTGTCATTTATTGCTGCCAGGGACGACTTTTGTTTCATAATTGTAATTGTTGATGCAGTTGTTACAGAAACGAAGGAATGCCTAGAAACACCCAAAGGTTACGATTACAAAGGGCACCAAAGCCGAACCGTATCAGGCAGGACATGCCAGGCATGGGCGTCCCAAGAGGTTAGTACAAAGATAAAAGCGTCTCCTTCACTCTATAATGCAAATATGTGATTGCTATTTTGCCACTTTTGCAACAAATGGCACACACCACTTACACTTTGTTTGGCAAATATTTATAGCACGCCCACTTTGGCCTCTTAGTTTTAATAATATTTTGTTATTACTTATTTTTCCCCAGGCATAATGCACTGAAAAAGAGATCACGTACACATTCAGGAAAATACAAACATAAAGTATATGCCACGTGATGCAAAAAGAAACAGAACATTTATAAATTTAGAACACCCAGTGACAACGGCAAAGATAGAGAGGAAACGAAGCTGAACTCGGCAAATAATTAGTACGAATGAAGATCTCTCAGCGTGGCTAGGAAAGAGCCTGGCAGTACGGTTGGAAATGATCAGTGATCGTGCGAAATAGCGGGACATGGATCGTCCACGCATGTAACCAGCAGGTCACGCGATTATGATAAATTTGTAAGTTGTACACAGAACATAGTTTCTTTAAAACAGCAATTCATTGATAGGAAAATCATCCAGATGGTAAGTGGACATCGAAACCATTGACTTACAAAGAGTCCGTTAGTTTCGTATCTGTATATGGTACACTGTATTATAAAAAAAACTGTGTCGGTGTTGAGACATACACCGATACACGAAGACAACGTTTGCACTTTGTTAATATCCAGTAAGTTAACATGTGGATTTAATGAAAACAAAATGAAATTACTCGCCAACTATGTTTTTTTAATTAAACCGTGAATTTAATTATTGTTAGTTCATGTGTGAATCCGTATTTGATATAGCTTCTGGGGCTAGTGTTTCTCTCTAAATTTAATTGGAAACGGTTGTACAAATGTGGCTGTACTTTGTTGATCGCCATTGTATCTGACTTTTCACAATGGAAAAGAATGCACGCTGTTTGTCTGAATGATACGTTACAGAAGGTTGTAAACAGCTGATAGCCCACTTTGTTTTACGTTGTCCTCCTTTGCTCCACAGCCTCACGCACACTCATGTAATCCAAAAGGCCGAGGCAACTACTGCATCAACATTGACTCGGCCGCATGCCGAGCGGCGACGCCTTGGTGCTACACAACGGATCCTGAGAAGCGATGGGAGTTGTGCGATATTCATCACTGCGAAGGTAAATTAATCAACGCTTCACGTCATGTGGTTTATTATGTTTTGACATATTATATTGGTGTGTACCATGAAATACCATATCGGAAGTGATATGTCTCTGTTGAATAAACGCAGGCCATCCCTATTTCCAATGGTCCCCAGAAATTATCGATTATTGCCTCGAGCTCCGGAAATATATAGGGGCCTGCTCATTTCGATAATGCCCATTGATGAGTTGATTCGTTGTTCTGTTGCTCATCTGTTCTGCTTTGGATTCACGAAGTTGTGGTCACTTCATCATCTCCCCTGTTGTAGACTCACGGAATTAAGGTCCATATCACCTCCACTGTTGTAGACTCACGTTGTTACGATCTTTAACAAGATTTAACAAGATTTGCCATCCAAGCCAAAGGCCCAGATGGCAAGTGGACAAGGAAGCCATTGGCTTATCGAGAGTCCAACAATGTTCACCTACTTATAACCCGCCCTCCTGATATATGTGTCAACCTTGTTTTTAAACATATTCACGCTGCTAGCAGTTACACAATCTGTAGACAGTTTGTTCCATTCATTTATTGTCCTCTGTGAGAACGAGTGCTTCCTGATGTCCAATCTACATTGATCCTTTACTAATTTTACCTCATGTCCTCTAGTTCTGCTATCCTTCTTGAGTGAGAAAAACATATTTCTATCAATATTTTCATACCCATTCAATATCTTAAAAACTTCAATCTGATCTCCTCTTAACCTCCTTGTCTCTAGAGTTGTTAAACCACATTCTTTCAGGCGTTCTTCATAACTAAGGTCTCTAAGTTCTGGAATCATTTTAGTTGCTCTCCTTTGTATGCGTTCAAGCGTATATATATCCTTCTTACGATATGGTCTCCATGCTTGTATACAGTATTCTAAATGAGGTCTAACTATTGCTTTATAAAGAGGTATAATTAACTTTTTTCCCTTATATGTTATGTTTCTTCTAATCAATCCAAGAATTTTATTACCCTTTGAAGCTGCAATACCACACTGCTCTGAAACTTTCATATCAGCGCTTATTGTAACTCCTAAGTCCTTTTCTTTTACAGTAGTACCAAGAACAGTAGCTCCCATTTTATAGTTTACATTCAAGTTCCCATGTCCTGTATGTAGGCATTTACATTTCCCAAAATTGAACAGCATCTGCCATTTCTCAGACCATTTCACTAATCTGTCTAGATCGTTTTGTAAATGTTGTTTATCACCATCAGTATTAACCTTTCTAAACAGTTTTGTGTCGTCCGCAAATTTCAGTACGTTACTTGTTATACTCTCGTCCAAGTCATTGATATAAATTAAGAATAATATAGGTCCTAATACTGATCCTTGAGGTACCCCACTCAAAACCGATTTCCAATTTGAAACTTCGCCATCTACTACAACTCGTTGTCTCCTGTCAGTCAGCCATTGTTCTATCCAGTCAGTTATGCTATCCCCGATACCATGGGCTTTTAATTTAAGTAGCAATCTTTGATGTGGCACTTTGTCAAAAGCTTTCTGAAAATCTAAGTAGATAATATCTACTGGCGATCCCAAGTCTATCCACTTAGTGATTTCTTCCAAAAAACATAACATATTTGTTAAGCATGACCTCGCTTTAAGGAATCCATGTTGAGATGAATTTAATAATTTATGCTTAACGAGGAAGTCCACCATATGGTCTTTAATTAACCTTTCTAATAATTTACAAATCACTGACGTTAAACTCACTGGTCTGTAATTCTCTGACTTATTTCTCGAACCCTTTTTAAATAATGGTATGATGTTTGCTTCTTTCCATTCAAACGGAACAACTCCCTCTTTTAATGACAAGTTGAATACTCTTGCAAGTGGTATACTGATTTGATCTACTGTTTCCATTAGTAATTTTGGAGGAATCCCATCCACTCCCGGTGATTTGTTATCCTTCATTGCCTTTATTTTCCTAGCTACCAATTCTGGAGTTACAACTAACGGTCCTAAATAGTCAGATTTAGCCCCCTGAAATTTAGCATCAGCAACTGGTAATGAACTAATATCTTCTTTTGTAAACACTGAACTGAAGTAACCATTTAGGTCTTCCGCCATTAAAAACCCCTGTGATATTATATTTCCAGCACTGTCTTCTAGAGGTCCAACCTTGTCTTGTACGTTTTGTTTACTCCTGACATATGCATAAAAACTCTTGCTGTCAGTTTTTATGTTACATGCCAGTTTTTGCTCATAGCTTCTTTTAGATTGTATGATTTCAGTTGTAGCTGCATTAAGTGCCTCTTTGTATCTTACACTCATCTCCCCCACTGTGGGGTCACGTAGTTGTGGTTTCTCCCTAATCTAGCCGGCAGAAGTCTAGGTAGTCTCTTTGTCTCTCTCCGTTTGTCTGCATGTCTCTGCGTGTCTGTCTATATAAATCTCTCTCTTCTCTCACGTGTGTGTTAGCAACCCTTGTCAAAATGATGGCTCTAGCACTAATGTCGTGAACAGTTGTATTTTCGATTGTGTTCTCGGTTACTATGGTAACGACTGCGAAACAAGTATGTATATATATATATAACAATCGGGTTGCTACGTTATTTTCGTGTACACATATGTGAAGTTATCCTTCAAATATATTTAAAAATATTCGGTTAATATTTTGCAATGTTATTATCAAGTTGAACCACATTGTAGAATTTCAATAACCACGGTGTTGCGCTTCATAACAAAAGAAGATTAAGGCTAGCTGAAGAAATATATTACGATATCTGAAGCAGCAGTATTTGATCATTTGTTTTGGATGATGTTCTACTTTCAATAATCCACATTGCTTGACCAAACTCTTTTTTGAACTAAATTACTGTTTTGCATTCAAATTCACAACGCTAGTCCAATGTTGAATGAAATAGACCAAATGAAAGTATATTTAGTTAAGTAATTAACGTTCAACTATGTACGCATTCACCATCAATACGACGTAAACCATCACATAATCACAGCTGATTGAGAGAAACCAAACTCATAAATGTATTGTTTAATGCGCGGCAAAACAAACCTAAGCGTCAAAAACCACGGCTGGTGCGGATGTTGCGGTGAGCCAACTTCTCATACCGTCACCATCAACATGAAAACATAAAACATATCCCTTTCTTTGAATACAATATCTCTCTTTCTTACGTTCTGCTGAAAACTGTTTATTCGAAGCCGTGTTTGTCGCTACTCTCACTGTCATTTATTGCTGCCAGGGACGACTTTTGTTTCATAATTGTAATTGTTGATGCAGTTGTTACAGAAACGAAGGAATGCCTAGAAACACCCAAAGGTTATGATTACAAAGGGCACCAAAGCCGAACCGTATCAGGCAGGACATGCCAGGAATGGGCGTCCCAAGAGGTTAGTACAAAGATAAAAGCGTCTCCTTCACTCTATAATGCAAATATGTGATTGCTATTTTGCCACTTTTGCAACAAATGGCACACACCACTTACACTTTGTTTGGCAAATATTTATAGCACGCCCACTTTGGCCTCTTAGTTTTAATAATATTTTGTTATTACTTATTTTTCCCCAGCCATAATGCACTGAAAAAGAGATCACGTACACATTCAGGAAAATACAAACATAAAGTATATGCCACGTGATGCAAAAAGAAACAGAACATTTATAAATTTAGAACACCCAGTGACAACGGCAAAGATAGAGAGGAAACGAAGCTGAACTCGGCAAATAATTAGTACGAATGAAGATCTCTCAGCCTGGCTAGGAAAGAGCCTGGCAGTACGGTTGGAAATGATCAGTGATCGTGCGAAATAGCGGGACATGGATCGTCCACGCATGTAACCAGCAGGTCACGCGATTATGATAAATTTGTAAGTTGTACACAGAACATAGTTTCTTTAAAACAGCAATTCATTGATAGGAAAATCATCCAGATGGTAAGTGGACATCGAAACCATTGACTTACAAAGAGTCCGTTAGTTTCGTATCTGTATATGGTACACTGTATTATAAAAAAAACTGTGTCGGTGTTGAGACATACACCGATACACGAAGACAACGTTTGCACTTTGTTAATATCCAGTAAGTTAACATATGGATTTAATGAAAACAAAATGAAATTACTCGCCAACTATGTTTTTTTAATTAAACCGTGAATTTAATTATTGTTAGTTCATGTGTGAATCCGTATTTGATATAGCTTCTGGGGCTAGTGTTTCTCTCTAAATTTAATTGGAAACGGTTGTACAAATGTGGCTGTACTTTGTTGATCGCCATTGTATCTGACTTTTCACAATGGAAAAGAATGCACGCTGTTTGTCTGAATGATACGTTACAGAAGGTTGTAAACAGCTGATAGCCCACTTTGTTTTACGTTGTCCTCCTTTGCTCCACAGCCTCACGCACACTCATGTAATCCAAAAGGCCGAGGCAACTACTGCATCAACATTGACTCGGCCGCATGCCGAGCGGCGACGCCTTGGTGCTACACAACGGATCCTGAGAAGCGATGGGAGTTGTGCGATATTCATCACTGCGAAGGTAAATTAATCAACGCTTCACGTCATGTGGTTTATTATGTTTTGACATATTATATTGGTGTGTACCATGAAATACCATATCGGAAGTGATATGTCTCTGTTGAATAAACGCAGGCCATCCCTATTTCCAATGGTCCCCAGAAATTATCGATTATTGCCTCGAGCTCCGGAAATATATAGGGGCCTGCTCATTTCGATAATGCCCATTGATGAGTTGATTCGTTGTTCTGTTGCTCATCTGTTCTGCTTTGGATTCACGAAGTTGTGGTCACTTCATCATCTCCCCTGTTGTAGACTCACGGAATTAAGGTCCATATCACCTCCACTGTTGTAGACTCACGTTGTTACGATCTTTAACAAGATTTAACAAGATTTGCCATCCAAGCCAAAGGCCCAGATGGCAAGTGGACAAGGAAGCCATTGGCTTATCGAGAGTCCAACAATGTTCACCTACTTATAACCCGCCCTCCTGATATATGTGTCAACCTTGTTTTTAAACATATTCACGTTGCTAGCAGTTACACAATCTGTAGACAGTTTGTTCCATTCATTTGTTGTCCTCTGTGAGAACGAGTGCTTCCTGATGTCCAATCTACATTGATCCTTTACTAATTTTACCTCATGTCCTCTAGTTCTGCTATCCTTCTTGAGTGAGAAAAACATATTTCTATCAATATTTTCATACCCATTCAATATCTTAAAAACTTCAATCTGATCTCCTCTTAACCTCCTTGTCTCTAGAGTTGTTAAACCACATTCTTTCAGGCGTTCTTCATAACTAAGGTCTCTAAGTTCTGGAATCATTTTAGTTGCTCTCCTTTGTATGCGTTCAAGCGTATCTATATCCTTCTTACGATATGGTCTCCATGCTTGTATACAGTATTCTAAATGAGGTCTAACTATTGCTTTATAAAGAGGTATAATTAACTTTTTTCCCTTATATGTTATGTTTCTTCTAATCAATCCAAGAATTTTATTACCCTTTGAAGCTGCAATACCACACTGCTCTGAAACTTTCATATCAGCGCTTATTGTAACTCCTAAGTCCTTTTCTTTTACAGTAGTACCAAGAACAGTAGCTCCCATTTTATAGTTTACATTCAAGTTCCCATGTCCTGTATGTAGGCATTTACATTTCCCAAAATTGAACAGCATCTGCCATTTCTCAGACCATTTCACTAATCTGTCTAGATCGTTTTGTAAATGTTGTTTATCACCTGTCTATATAAATCTCTCTCTTCTCTCACGTGTGTGTTAGCAACCCTTGTCAAAATGATGGCTCTAGCACTAATGTCGTGAACAGTTGTATTTTCGATTGTGTTCTCGGTTACTATGGTAACGACTGCGAAACAAGTATGTATATATATATAACAATCGGGTTGCTACGTTATTTTCGTGTACACATATGTGAAGTTATCCTTCAAATATATTTAAAAATATTCGGTTAATATTTTGCAATGTTATTATCAAGTTGAACCACATTGTAGAATTTCAATAACCACGGTGTTGCGCTTCATAACAAAAGAAGATTAAGGCTAGCTGAAGAAATATATTACGATATCTGAAGCAGCAGTATTTGATCATTTGTTTTGGATGATGTTCTACTTTCAATAATCCACATTGCTTGACCAAACTCTTTTTTGAACTAAATTACTGTTTTGCATTCAAATTCACAACGCTAGTCCAATGTTGAATGAAATAGACCAAATGAAAGTATATTTAGTTAAGTAATT
Source organism: Lamellibrachia columna (assembly GCA_963662155.1). NCBI lineage: Eukaryota > Metazoa > Annelida > Polychaeta > Sabellida > Siboglinidae > Lamellibrachia > Lamellibrachia columna. The sequence goes on from OY759267.1 coordinate 24,884,898, forward strand.
AACGTTCAACTATGTACGCATTCACCATCAATACGACATAAACCATCACATAATCACAGCTGATTGAGAGAAACCAAACTCATAAATGTATTGTTTAATGCGCGGCAAAACAAACCTAAGCGTCAAAAACCACGGCTGGTGCGGATGTTGCGGTGAGCCAACTTCTCATACCGTCACCATCAACATGAAAACATAAAACATATCCCTTTCTTTGAATACAATATCTCTCTTTCTTACTTCTGCTGAAAACTGTTTATTCGAAGCCGTGTTTGTCGCTACTCTCACTGTCATTTATTGCTGCCAGGGACGACTTTTGTTTCATAATTGTAATTGTTGATGCAGTTGTTACAGAAACGAAGGAATGCCTAGAAACACCCAAAGGTTACGATTACAAAGGGCACCAAAGCCGAACCGTATCAGGCAGGACATGCCAGGCATGGGCGTCCCAAGAGGTTAGTACAAAGATAAAAGCGTCTCCTTCACTCTATAATGCAAATATGTGATTGCTATTTTGCCACTTTTGCAACAAATGGCACACACCACTTACACTTTGTTTGGCAAATATTTATAGCACGCCCACTTTGGCCTCTTAGTTTTAATAATATTTTGTTATTACTTATTTTTCCCCAGCCATAATGCACTGAAAAAGAGATCACGTACACATTCAGGAAAATACAAACATAAAGTATATGCCACGTGATGCAAAAAGAAACAGAACATTTATAAATTTAGAACACCCAGTGAAAACGGCAAAGATAGAGAGGAAACGAAGCTGAACTCGGCAAATAATTAGTACGAATGAAGATCTCTCAGCGTGGCTAGGAAAGAGCCTGGCAGGTTGGAAATGATCAGTGATCGTGCGAAATAGCGGGACATGGATCGTCCACGCATGTAACCAGCAGGTCACGCGATTATGATAAATTTGTAAGTTGTACGCAGAACATAGTTTCTTTAAAACAGCAATTCATTGATAGGAAAATCATCCAGATGGTAAGTGGACATCGAAACCATTGACTTACAAAGAGTCCGTTAGTTTCGTATCTGTATATAGTACACTGTATTATAAAAAAAACTGTGTCGGTGTTGAGACATACACCGATACACGAAGACAACGTTTGCACTTTGTTAATATCCAGTAAGTTAACATGTGGATTTAATGAAAACAAAATGAAATTACTCGCCAACTATGTTTTTTTAATTAAACCGTGAATTTAATTATTGTTAGTTCATGTGTGAATCCGTATTTGATATAGCTTCTGGGGCTAGTGTTTCTCTCTAAATTTATTTGGAAACGGTTGTACAAATGTGGCTGTACTTTGTTGATCGCCATTGTATCTGACTTTTCACAATGGAAAAGAATGCACGCTGTTTGTCTGAATGATACGTTACAGAAGGTTGTAAACAGCTGATAGCCCACTTTGTTTTACGTTGTCCTCCTTTGCTCCACAGCCTCACGCACACTCATGTAATCCAAAAGGCCGAGGCAACTACTGCATCAACATTGACTCGGCCGCATGCCGAGCGGCGACGCCTTGGTGCTACACAACGGATCCTGAGAAGCGATGGGAGTTGTGCGATATTCATCACTGCGAAGGTAAATTAATCAACGCTTCACGTCATGTGGTTTATTATGTTTTGACATATTATATTGGTGTGTACCATGAAATACCATATCGGAAGTGATATGTCTCTGTTGAATAAACGCAGGCCATCCCTATTTCCAATGGTCCCCAGAAATTATCGATTATTGCCTCGAGCTCCGGAAATATATAGGGGCCTGCTCATTTCGATAATGCCCATTGATGAGTTGATTCGTTGTTCTGTTGCTCATCTGTTCTGCTTTGGATTCACGAAGTTGTGGTCACTTCATCATCTCCCCTGTTGTAGACTCACGGAATTAAGGTCCATATCACCTCCACTGTTGTAGACTCACGTTGTTACGATCTTACACTCATCTCCCCCACTGTGGGGTCACGTAGTTGTGGTTTCTCCCTAATCTTGCCGGCAGAAGTCTAGGTAGTCTCTTTGTCTCTCTCCGTTTGTATGCATGTCTCTGCGTGTCTGTCTATATAAATATCTCTCTTCTCTCACGTGTGTGTTAGCAACCCTTGTCAAAATGATGGCTCTAGCACTAATGTCGTGAACAGTTGTATTTTCGATTGTGTTCTCGGTTACTATGGTAACGACTGCGAAACAAGTATGTATATATATATAACAATCGGGTTGCTACGTTATTTTCGTGTACACATATGTGAAGTTATCCTTCAAATATATTTAAAAATATTCGGTTAATATTTTGCAATGTTATTATCAAGTTGAACCACATTGTAGAATTTCAATAACCACGGTGTTGCGCTTCATAACAAAAGAAGATTAAGGCTAGCTGAAGAAATATATTACGATATCTGAAGCAGCAGTATTTGATCATTTGTTTTGGATGATGTTCTACTTTCAATAATCCACATTGCTTGACCAAACTCTTTTTTGAACTAAATTACTGTTTTGCATTCAAATTCACAACGCTAGTCCAATGTTGAATGAAATAGACCAAATGAAAGTATATTTAGTTAAGTAATTAACGTTCAACTATGTACGCATTCACCATCAATACGACGTAAACCATCACATAATCACAGCTGATTGAGAGAAACCAAACTCATAAATGTATTGTTTAATGCGCGGCAAAATAAACCTAAGCGTCAAAAACCACGGCTGGTGCGGATGTTGCGGTGAGCCAACTTCTCATACCGTCACCATCAACATGAAAACATAAAACATATCCCTTTCTTTGAATACAATATCTCTCTTTCTTACGTTCTGCTGAAAACTGTTTATTCGAAGCCGTGTTTGTCGCTACTCTCACTGTCATTTATTGCTGCCAGGGACGACTTTTGTTTCATAATTGTAATTGTTGATGCAGTTGTTACAGAAACGAAGGAATGCCTAGAAACACCCAAAGGTTACGATTACAAAGGGCACCAAAGCCGAACCGTATCAGGCAGGACATGCCAGGCATGGGCGTCCCAAGAGGTTATTACAAAGATAAAAGCGTCTCCTTCACTCTATAATGCAAATATGTGATTGCTATTTTGCCACTTTTGCAACAAATGGCACACACCACTTACACTTTGTTTGGCAAATATTTATAGCACGCCCACTTTGGCCTCTTAGTTTTAATAATATTTTGTTATTACTTATTTTTCCCCAGCCATAATGCACTGAAAAAGAGATCACGTACACATTCAGGAAAATACAAACATAAAGTATATGCCACGTGATGCAAAAAGAAACAGAACATTTATAAATTTAGAACACCCAGTGACAACGGCAAAGATAGAGAGGAAACGAAGCTGAACTCGGCAAATAATTAGTACGAATGAAGATCTCTCAGCCTGGCTAGGAAAGAGCCTGGCAGTACGGTTGGAAATGATCAGTGATCGTGCGAAATAGCGGGACATGGATCGTCCACGCATGTAACCAGCAGGTCACGCGATTATGATAAATTTGTAAGTTGTACACAGAACATAGTTTCTTTAAAACAGCAATTCATTGATAGGAAAATCATCCAGATGGTAAGTGGACATCGAAACCATTGACTTACAAAGAGTCCGTTAGTTTCGTATCTGTATATAGTACACTGTATTATAAAAAAAACTGTGTCGGTGTTGAGACATACACCGATACACGAAGACAACGTTTGCACTTTGTTAATATCCAGTAAGTTAACATGTGGATTTAATGAAAACAAAATGAAATTACTCGCCAACTATGTTTTTTTAATTAAACCGTGAATTTAATTATTGTTAGTTCATGTGTGAATCCGTATTTGATATAGCTTCTGGGGCTAGTGTTTCTCTCTAAATTTAATTGGAAACGGTTGTACAAATGTGGCTGTACTTTGTTGATCGCCATTGTATCTGACTTTTCACAATGGAAAAGAATGCACGCTGTTTGTCTGAATGATACGTTACAGAAGGTTGTAAACAGCTGATAGCCCACTTTGTTTTACGTTGTCCTCCTTTGCTCCACAGCCTCACGCACACTCATGTAATCCAAAAGGCCGAGGCAACTACTGCATCAACATTGACTCGGCCGCATGCCGAGCGGCGACGCCTTGGTGCTACACAACGGATCCTGAGAAGCGATGGGAGTTGTGCGATATTCATCACTGCGAAGGTAAATTAATCAACGCTTCACGTCATGTGGTTTATTATGTTTTGACATATTATATTGGTGTGTACCATGAAATACCATATCGGAAGTGATATGTCTCTGTTGAATAAACGCAGGCCATCCCTATTTCCAATGGTCCCCAGAAATTATCGATTATTGCCTCGAGCTCCGGAAATATATAGGGGCCTGCTCATTTCGATAATGCCCATTGATGAGTTGATTCGTTGTTCTGTTGCTCATCTGTTCTGCTTTGGATTCACGAAGTTGTGGTCACTTCATCATCTCCCCTGTTGTAGACTCACGGAATTAAGGTCCATATCACCTCCACTGTTGTAGACTCACGTTGTTACGATCTTTAACAAGATTTAACAAGATTTGCCATCCAAGCCAAAGGCCCAGATGGCAAGTGGACAAGGAAGCCATTGGCTTATCGAGAGTCCAACAATGTTCACCTACTTATAACCCGCCCTCCTGATATATGTGTCAACCTTGTTTTTAAACATATTCACGCTGCTAGCAGTTACACAATCTGTAGACAGTTTGTTCCATTCATTTATTGTCCTCTGTGAGAACGAGTGCTTCCTGATGTCCAATCTACATTGATCCTTTACTAATTTTACCTCATGTCCTCTAGTTCTGCTATCCTTCTTGAGTGAGAAAAACATATTTCTATCAATATTTTCATACCCATTCAATATCTTAAAAACTTCAATCTGATCTCCTCTTAACCTCCTTGTCTCTAGAGTTGTTAAACCACATTCTTTCAGGCGTTCTTCATAACTAAGGTCTCTAAGTTCTGGAATCATTTTAGTTGCTCTCCTTTGTATGCGTTCAAGCGTATCTATATCCTTCTTACGATATGGTCTCCATGCTTGTATACAGTATTCTAAATGAGGTCTAACTATTGCTTTATAAAGAGGTATAATTAACTTTTTTCCCTTATATGTTATGTTTCTTCTAATCAATCCAAGAATTTTATTACCCTTTGAAGCTGCAATACCACACTGCTCTGAAACTTTCATATCAGCGCTTATTGTAACTCCTAAGTCCTTTTCTTTTACAGTAGTACCAAGAACAGTAGCTCCCATTTTATAGTTTACATTCAAGTTCCCATGTCCTGTATGTAGGCATTTACATTTCCCAAAATTGAACAGCATCTGCCATTTCTCAGACCATTTCACTAATCTGTCTAGATCGTTTTGTAAATGTTGTTTATCACCATCAGTATTAACCTTTCTAAACAGTTTTGTGTCGTCCGCAAATTTCAGTACGTTACTTGTTATACTCTCGTCCAAGTCATTGATATAAATTAAGAATAATATAGGTCCTAATACTGATCCTTGAGGTACCCCACTCAAAACCGATTTCCAATTTGAAACTTCGCCATCTACTACAACTCGTTGTCTCCTGTCAGTCAGCCATTGTTCTATCCAGTCAGTTATGCTATCCCCGATACCATGGGCTTTTAATTTAAGTAGCAATCTTTGATGTGGCACTTTGTCAAAAGCTTTCTGAAAATCTAAGTAGATAATATCTACTGGCGATCCCAAGTCTATCCACTTAGTGATTTCTTCCAAAAAACATAACATATTTGTTAAGCATGACCTCGCTTTAAGGAATCCATGTTGAGATGAATTTAATAATTTATGCTTAACGAGGAAGTCCACCATATGGTCTTTAATTAACCTTTCTAATAATTTACAAATCACTGACGTTAAACTCACTGGTCTGTAATTCTCTGACTTATTTCTCGAACCCTTTTTAAATAATGGTATGATGTTTGCTTCTTTCCATTCAAACGGAACAACTCCCTCTTTTAATGACAAGTTGAATACTCTTGCAAGTGGTATACTGATTTGATCTACTGTTTCCATTAGTAATTTTGGAGGAATCCCATCCACTCCCGGTGATTTGTTATCCTTCATTGCCTTTATTTTCCTAGCTACCAATTCTGGAGTTACAACTAACGGTCCTAAATAGTCAGATTTAGCCCCCTGAAATTTAGCATCAGCAACTGGTAATGAACTAATATCTTCTTTTGTAAACACTGAACTGAAGTAACCATTTAGGTCTTCCGCCATTAAAAACCCCTGTGATATTATATTTCCAGCACTGTCTTCTAGAGGTCCAACCTTGTCTTGTACGTTTTGTTTACTCCTGACATATGCATAAAAACTCTTGCTGTCAGTTTTTATGTTACATGCCAGTTTTTGCTCATAGCTTCTTTTAGATTGTCTGATTTCAGTTGTAGCTGCATTAAGTGCCTCTTTGTATCTTACACTCATCTCCCCCACTGTGGGGTCACGTAGTTGTGGTTTCTCCCTAATCTAGCCGGCAGAAGTCTAGGTAGTCTCTTTGTCTCTCTCCGTTTGTCTGCATGTCTCTGCGTGTCTGTCTATATAAATCTCTCTCTTCTCTCACGTGTGTGTTAGCAACCCTTGTCAAAATGATGGCTCTAGCACTAATGTCGTGAACAGTTGTATTTTCGATTGTGTTCTCGGTTACTATGGTAACGACTGCGAAACAAGTATGTATATATATATAACAATCGGGTTGCTACGTTATTTTCGTGTACACATATGTGAAGTTATCCTTCAAATATATTTAAAAATATTCGGTTAATATTTTGCAATGTTATTATCAAGTTGAACCACATTGTAGAATTTCAATAACCACGGTGTTGCGCTTCATAACAAAAGAAGATTAAGGCTAGCTGAAGAAATATATTACGATATCTGAAGCAGCAGTATTTGATCATTTGTTTTGGATGATGTTCTACTTTCAATAATCCACATTGCTTGACCAAACTCTTTTTTGAACTAAATTACTGTTTTGCATTCAAATTCACAACGCTAGTCCAATGTTGAATGAAATAGACCAAATGAAAGTATATTTAGTTAAGTAATTAACGTTCAACTATGTACGCATTCACCATCAATACGACGTAAACCATCACATAATCACAGCTGATTGAGAGAAACCAAACTCATAAATGTATTGTTTAATGCGCGGCAAAACAAACCTAAGCGTCAAAAACCACGGCTGGTGCGGATGTTGCGGTGAGCCAACTTCTCATACCGTCACCATCAACATGAAAACATAAAACATATCCCTTTCTTTGAATACAATATCTCTCTTTCTTACGTTCTGCTGAAAACTGTTTATTCGAAGCCGTGTTTGTCGCTACTCTCACTGTCATTTATTGCTGCCAGGGACGACTTTTGTTTCATAATTGTAATTGTTGATGCAGTTGTTACAGAAACGAAGGAATGCCTAGAAACACCCAAAGGTTACGATTACAAAGGGCACCAAAGCCGAACCGTATCAGGCAGGACATGCCAGGAATGGGCGTCCCAAGAGGTTAGTACAAAGATAAAAGCGTCTCCTTCACTCTATAATGCAAATATGTGATTGCTATTTTGCCACTTTTGCAACAAATGGCACACACCACTTACACTTTGTTTGGCAAATATTTATAGCACGCCCACTTTGGCCTCTTAGTTTTAATAATATTTTGTTATTACTTATTTTTCCCCAGCCATAATGCACTGAAAAAGAGATCACGTACACATTCAGGAAAATACAAACATAAAGTATATGCCACGTGATGCAAAAAGAAACAGAACATTTATAAATTTAGAACACCCAGTGACAACGGCAAAGATAGAGAGGAAACGAAGCTGAACTCGGCAAATAATTAGTACGAATGAAGATCTCTCAGCGTGGCTAGGAAAGAGCCTGGCAGTACGGTTGGAAATGATCAGTGATCGTGCGAAATAGCGGGACATGGATCGTCCACGCATGTAACCAGCAGGTCACGCGATTATGATAAATTTGTAAGTTGTACACAGAACATAGTTTCTTTAAAACAGCAATTCATTGATAGGAAAATCATCCAGATGGTAAGTGGACATCGAAACCATTGACTTACAAAGAGTCCGTTAGTTTCGTATCTGTATATGGTACACTGTATTATAAAAAAAACTGTGTCGGTGTTGAGACATACACCGATACACGAAGACAACGTTTGCACTTTGTTAATATCCAGTAAGTTAACATATGGATTTAATGAAAACAAAATGAAATTACTCGCCAACTATGTTTTTTTAATTAAACCGTGAATTTAATTATTGTTAGTTCATGTGTGAATCCGTATTTGATATAGCTTCTGGGGCTAGTGTTTCTCTCTAAATTTAATTGGAAACGGTTGTACAAATGTGGCTGTACTTTGTTGATCGCCATTGTATCTGACTTTTCACAATGGAAAAGAATGCACGCTGTTTGTCTGAATGATACGTTACAGAAGGTTGTAAACAGCTGATAGCCCACTTTGTTTTACGTTGTCCTCCTTTGCTCCACAGCCTCACGCACACTCATGTAATCCAAAAGGCCGAGGCAACTACTGCATCAACATTGACTCGGCCGCATGCCGAGCGGCGACGCCTTGGTGCTACACAACGGATCCTGAGAAGCGATGGGAGTTGTGCGATATTCATCACTGCGAAGGTAAATTAATCAACGCTTCACGTCATGTGGTTTATTATGTTTTGACATATTATATTGGTGTGTACCATGAAATACCATATCGGAAGTGATATGTCTCTGTTGAATAAACGCAGGCCATCCCTATTTCCAATGGTCCCCAGAAATTATCGATTATTGCCTCGAGCTCCGGAAATATATAGGGGCCTGCTCATTTCGATAATGCCCATTGATGAGTTGATTCGTTGTTCTGTTGCTCATCTGTTCTGCTTTGGATTCACGAAGTTGTGGTCACTTCATCATCTCCCCTGTTGTAGACTCACGGAATTAAGGTCCATATCACCTCCACTGTTGTAGACTCACGTTGTTACGATCTTTAACAAGATTTAACAAGATTTGCCATCCAAGCCAAAGGCCCAGATGGCAAGTGGACAAGGAAGCCATTGGCTTATCGAGAGTCCAACAATGTTCACCTACTTATAACCCGCCCTCCTGATATATGTGTCAACCTTGTTTTTAAACATATTCACGTTGCTAGCAGTTACACAATCTGTAGACAGTTTGTTCCATTCATTTGTTGTCCTCTGTGAGAACGAGTGCTTCCTGATGTCCAATCTACATTGATCCTTTACTAATTTTACCTCATGTCCTCTAGTTCTGCTATCCTTCTTGAGTGAGAAAAACATATTTCTATCAATATTTTCATACCCATTCAATATCTTAAAAACTTCAATCTGATCTCCTCTTAACCTCCTTGTCTCTAGAGTTGTTAAACCACATTCTTTCAGGCGTTCTTCATAACTAAGGTCTCTAAGTTCTGGAATCATTTTAGTTGCTCTCCTTTGTATGCGTTCAAGCGTATCTATATCCTTCTTACGATATGGTCTCCATGCTTGTATACAGTATTCTAAATGAGGTCTAACTATTGCTTTATAAAGAGGTATAATTAACTTTTTTCCCTTATATGTTATGTTTCTTCTAATCAATCCAAGAATTTTATTACCCTTTGAAGCTGCAATACCACACTGCTCTGAAACTTTCATATCAGCGCTTATTGTAACTCCTAAGTCCTTTTCTTTTACAGTAGTACCAAGAACAGTAGCTCCCATTTTATAGTTTACATTCAAGTTCCCATGTCCTGTATGTAGGCATTTACATTTCCCAAAATTGAACAGCATCTGCCATTTCTCAGACCATTTCACTAATCTGTCTAGATCGTTTTGTAAATGTTGTTTATCACCTGTCTATATAAATCTCTCTCTTCTCTCACGTGTGTGTTAGCAACCCTTGTCAAAATGATGGCTCTAGCACTAATGTCGTGAACAGTTGTATTTTCGATTGTGTTCTCGGTTACTATGGTAACGACTGCGAAACAAGTATGTATATATATATAACAATCGGGTTGCTACGTTATTTTCGTGTACACATATGTGAAGTTATCCTTCAAATATATTTAAAAATATTCGGTTAATATTTTGCAATGTTATTATCAAGTTGAACCACATTGTAGAATTTCAATAACCACGGTGTTGCGCTTCATAACAAAAGAAGATTAAGGCTAGCTGAAGAAATATATTACGATATCTGAAGCAGCAGTATTTGATCATTTGTTTTGGATGATGTTCTACTTTCAATAATCCACATTGCTTGACCAAACTCTTTTTTGAACTAAATTACTGTTTTGCATTCAAATTCACAACGCTAGTCCAATGTTGAATGAAATAGACCAAATGAAAGTATATTTAGTTAAGTAATTAACGTTCAACTATGTACGCATTCACCATCAATACGACATAAACCATCACATAATCACAGCTGATTGAGAGAAACCAAACTCATAAATGTATTGTTTAATGCGCGGCAAAACAAACCTAAGCGTCAAAAACCACGGCTGGTGCGGATGTTGCGGTGAGCCAACTTCTCATACCGTCACCATCAACATGAAAACATAAAACATATCCCTTTCTTTGAATACAATATCTCTCTTTCTTACTTCTGCTGAAAACTGTTTATTCGAAGCCGTGTTTGTCGCTACTCTCACTGTCATTTATTGCTGCCAGGGACGACTTTTGTTTCATAATTGTAATTGTTGATGCAGTTGTTACAGAAACGAAGGAATGCCTAGAAACACCCAAAGGTTACGATTACAAAGGGCACCAAAGCCGAACCGTATCAGGCAGGACATGCCAGGCATGGGCGTCCCAAGAGGTTAGTACAAAGATAAAAGCGTCTCCTTCACTCTATAATGCAAATATGTGATTGCTATTTTGCCACTTTTGCAACAAATGGCACACACCACTTACACTTTGTTTGGCAAATATTTATAGCACGCCCACTTTGGCCTCTTAGTTTTAATAATATTTTGTTATTACTTATTTTTCCCCAGCCATAATGCACTGAAAAAGAGATCACGTACACATTCAGGAAAATACAAACATAAAGTATATGCCACGTGATGCAAAAAGAAACAGAACATTTATAAATTTAGAACACCCAGTGACAACGGCAAAGATAGAGAGGAAACGAAGCTGAACTCGGCAAATAATTAGTACGAATGAAGATCTCTCAGCGTGGCTAGGAAAGAGCCTGGCAGTACGGTTGGAAATGATCAGTGATCGTGCGAAATAGCGGGACATGGATCGTCCACGCATGTAACCAGCAGGTCACGCGATTATGATAAATTTGTAAGTTGTACGCAGAACATAGTTTCTTTAAAACAGCAATTCATTGATAGGAAAATCATCCAGATGGTAAGTGGACATCGAAACCATTGACTTACAAAGAGTCCGTTAGTTTCGTATCTGTATATAGTACACTGTATTATAAAAAAAACTGTGTCGGTGTTGAGACATACACCGATACACGAAGACAACGTTTGCACTTTGTTAATATCCAGTAAGTTAACATGTGGATTTAATGAAAACAAAATGAAATTACTCGCCAACTATGTTTTTTTAATTAAACCGTGAATTTAATTATTGTTAGTTCATGTGTGAATCCGTATTTGATATAGCTTCTGGGGCTAGTGTTTCTCTCTAAATTTATTTGGAAACGGTTGTACAAATGTGGCTGTACTTTGTTGATCGCCATTGTATCTGACTTTTCACAATGGAAAAGAATGCACGCTGTTTGTCTGAATGATACGTTACAGAAGGTTGTAAACAGCTGATAGCCCACTTTGTTTTACGTTGTCCTCCTTTGCTCCACAGCCTCACGCACACTCATGTAATCCAAAAGGCCGAGGCAACTACTGCATCAACATTGACTCGGCCGCATGCCGAGCGGCGACGCCTTGGTGCTACACAACGGATCCTGAGAAGCGATGGGAGTTGTGCGATATTCATCACTGCGAAGGTAAATTAATCAACGCTTCACGTCATGTGGTTTATTATGTTTTGACATATTATATTGGTGTGTACCATGAAATACCATATCGGAAGTGATATGTCTATGTTGAATAAACGCAGGCCATCCCTATTTCCAATGGTCCCCAGAAATTATCGATTATTGCCTCGAGCTCCGGAAATATATAGGGGCCTGCTCATTTCGATAATGCCCATTGATGAGTTGATTCGTTGTTCTGTTGCTCATCTGTTCTGCTTTGGATTCACGAAGTTGTGGTCACTTCATCATCTCCCCTGTTGTAGACTCACGGAATTAAGGTCCATATCACCTCCACTGTTGTAGACTCACGTTGTTACGATCTTACACTCATCTCCCCCACTGTGGGGTCACGTAGTTGTGGTTTCTCCCTAATCTTGCCGGCAGAAGTCTAGGTAGTCTCTTTGTCTCTCTCCGTTTGTCTGCATGTCTCTGCGTGTCTGTCTATATAAATCTCTCTCGTCTCTCACGTGTGTGTTAGCAACCCTTGTCAAAATGATGGCTCTAGCACTAATGTCGTGAACAGTTGTATTTTCGATTGTGTTCTCGGTTACTATGGTAACGACTGCGAAACAAGTATGTATATATATATAACAATCGGGTTGCTACGTTATTTTCGTGTACACATATGTGAAGTTATCCTTCAAATATATTTAAAAATATTCGGTTAATATTTTGCAATGTTATTATCAAGTTGAACCACATTTTAGAATTTCAATAACCACGGTGTTGCGCTTCATAACAAAAGAAGATTAAGGCTAGCTGAAGAAATATATTACGATATCTGAAGCAGCAGTATTTGATCATTTGTTTTGGATGATGTTCTACTTTCAATAATCCACATTGCTTGACCAAACTCTTTTTTGAACTAAATTACTGTTTTGCATTCAAATTCACAACGCTAGTCCAATGTTGAATGAAATAGACCAAATGAAAGTATATTTAGTTAAGTAATTAACGTTCAACTATGTACGCATTCACCATCAATACGACGTAAACCATCACATAATCACAGCTGATTGAGAGAAACCAAACTCATAAATGTATTGTTTAATGCGCGGCAAAACAAACCTAAGCGTCAAAAACCACGGCTGGTGCGGATGTTGCGGTGAGCCAACTTCTCATACCGTCACCATCAACATGAAAACATAAAACATATCCCTTTCTTTGAATACAATATCTCTCTTTCTTACGTTCTGCTGAAAACTGTTTATTCGAAGCCGTGTTTGTCGCTACTCTCACTGTCATTTTTTGCTGCCAGGGACGACTTTTGTTTCATAATTGTAATTGTTGATGCAGTTGTTACAGAAACGAAGGAATGCCTAGAAACACCCAAAGGTTACGATTACAAAGGGCACCAAAGCCGAACCGTATCAGGCAGGACATGCCAGGCATGGGCGTCCCAAGAGGTTAGTACAAAGATAAAAGCGTCTCCTTCACTCTATAATGCAAATATGTGATTGCTATTTTGCCACTTTTGCAACAAATGGCACACACCACTTACACTTTGTTTGGCAAATATTTATAGCACGCCCACTTTGGCCTCTTAGTTTTAATAATATTTTGTTATTACTTATTTTTCCCCAGCCATAATGCACTGAAAAAGAGATCACGTACACATTCAGGAAAATACAAACATAAAGTATATGCCACGTGATGCAAAAAGAAACAGAACATTTATAAATTTAGAACACCCAGTGACAACGGCAAAGATAGAGAGGAAACGAAGCTGAACTCGGCAAATAATTAGTACGAATGAAGATCTCTCAGCCTGGCTAGGAAAGAGCCTGGCAGTACGGTTGGAAATGATCAGTGATCGTGCGAAATAGCGGGACATGGATCGTCCACGCATGTAACCAGCAGGTCACGCGATTATGATAAATTTGTAAGTTGTACACAGAACATAGTTTCTTTAAAACAGCAATTCATTGATAGGAAAATCATCCAGATGGTAAGTGGACATCGAAACCATTGACTTACAAAGAGTCCGTTAGTTTCGTATCTGTATATAGTACACTGTATTATAAAAAAAACTGTGTCGGTGTTGAGACATACACCGATACACGAAGACAACGTTTGCACTTTGTTAATATCCAGTAAGTTAACATATGGATTTAATGAAAACAAAATGAAATTACTCGCCAACTATGTTTTTTTAATTAAACCGTGAATTTAATTATTCTTAGTTCATGTGTGAATCCGTATTTGATATAGCTTCTGGGGCTAGTGTTTCTCTCTAAATTTAATTGGAAACGGTTGTACAAATGTGGCTGTACTTTGTTGATCGCCATTGTATCTGACTTTTCACAATGGAAAAGAATGCACGCTGTTTGTCTGAATGATACGTTACAGAAGGTTGTAAACAGCTGATAGCCCACTTTGTTTTACGTTGTCCTCCTTTGCTCCACAGCCTCACGCACACTCATGTAATCCAAAAGGCCGAGGCAACTACTGCATCAACATTGACTCGGCCGCATGCCGAGCGGCGACGCCTTGGTGCTACACAACGGATCCTGAGAAGCGATGGGAGTTGTGCGATATTCATCACTGCGAAGGTAAATTAATCAACGCTTCACGTCATGTGGTTTATTATGTTTTGACATATTATATTGGTGTGTACCATGAAATACCATATCGGAAGTGATATGTCTCTGTTGAATAAACGCAGGCCATCCCTATTTCCAATGGTCCCCATAAATTATCGATTATTGCCTCGAGCTCCGGAAATATATAGGGGCCTGCTCATTTCGATAATGCCCATTGATGAGTTGATTCGTTGTTCTGTTGCTCATCTGTTCTGCTTTGGATTCACGAAGTTGTGGTCACTTCATCATCTCCCCTGTTGTAGACTCACGGAATTAAGGTCCATATCACCTCCACTGTTGTAGACTCACGTTGTTACGATCTTACACTCATCTCCCCCACTGTGGGGTCACGTAGTTGTGGTTTCTCCCTAATCTCGCCGGCAGAAGTCTAGGTAGTCTCTTTGTCTCTCTCCGTTTGTCTGCATGTCTCTGCGTGTCTGTCTATATAAATCTCTCTCTTCTCTCACGTGTGTGTTAGCAACCCTTGTCAAAATGATGGCTCTTGCACTAATGTCGTGAACAGTTGTATTTTCGATTGTGTTCTCGGTTACTATGGTAACGACTGCGAAACAAGTATGTATATATGTATAACAATCGGGTTGCTACGTTATTTTCTTGTACACATATGTGAAGTTATCCTTCAAATATATTAAAAAATATTCGGTTAATATTTTGCAATGTTATTATCAAGTTGAACCACATTGTAGAATTTCAATAACCACGGTGTTGCGCTTCATAACAAAAGAAGATTAAGGCTAGCTGAAGAAATATATTACGATATCTGAAGCAGCAGTATTTGATCATTTGTTTTGGATGATGTTCTACTTTCAATAATCCACATTGCTTGACCAAACTCTTTTTTGAACTAAATTACTGTTTTGCATTCAAATTCACAACGCTAGTCCAATGTTGAATGAAATAGACCAAATGAAAGTATATTTAGTTAAGTAATTAACGTTCAACTATGTACGCATTCACCATCAATACGATGTAAACCATCACATAATCGCAGCTGATTGAGAGAAACCAAACTCATAAATGTATTGTTTAATGCGCGGCAAAACAAACCTAAGCGTCAAAAACCACGGCTGGTGCGGATGTTGCGGTGAGCCAACTTCTCATACCGTCACCATCAACATGAAAACATAAACCATATCCCTTTCTTTGAATACAATATCTCTCTTTCTTACGTTCTGCTGAAAACTGTTTATTCGAAGCCGTGTTTGTCGCTACTCTCACTGTCATTTATAGCTGCCAGGGACGACTTTTGTTTCATAATTGTAATTGTTGATGCCGTTGTTACAGAAATGAAGGAATGCCTAGAAACACCCAAAGGTTACGATTACAAAGGGCACCAAAGCCGAACCGTATCAGGCAGGACATGCCAGGCATGGGCGTCCCAAGAGGTTAGTACAAAGATAAAAGCGTCTCCTTCACTCTATAATGCAAATATGTGATTGCTATTTTGCCACTTTTGCAACAAATGGCACACACCACTTACACTTTGTTTGGCAAATATTTATAGCACGCCCACTTTGGCCTCTTAGTTTTAATAATATTTTGTTATTACTTATTTTTCCCCAGCCATAATGCACTGAAAAAGAGATCACGTACACATTCAGGAAAATACAAACATAAAGTATATGCCACGTGATGCAAAAAGAAACAGAACATTTATAAATTTAGAACACCCAGTGACAACGGCAAAGATAGAGAGGAAACGAAGCTGAACTCGGCAAATAATTAGTACGAATGAAGATCTCTCAGCGTGGCTAGGAAAGAGCCTGGCAGTACGGTTGGAAATGATCAGTGATCGTGCGAAATAGCGGGACATGGATCGTCCACGCATGTAACCAGCAGGTCACGCGATTATGATAAATTTGTAAGTTGTACATAGAACATAGTTTCTTTAAAACAACAATTCATTGATAGGAAAATCATCCAGATGGTAAGTGGACATCGAAACCATTGACTTACAAAGAGTCCGTTAGTTTCGTATCTGTATATAGTACACTGTATTATAAAAAAAACTGTGTCGGTGTTGAGACATACACCGATACACGAAGACAACGTTTGCACTTTGTTAATATCCAGTAAGTTAACATATGGATTTAATGAAAACAAAATGAAATTACTCGCCAACTATGTTTTTTTAATTAAACCGTGAATTTAATTATTGTTAGTTGATGTGTGAATCCGTATTTGATATAGCTTCTGGGGCTAGTGTTTCTCTCTAAATTTATTTGGAAACGGTTGTACAAATGTGGCTGTACTTTGTTGATCGCCATTGTATCTGACTTTTCACAATGGAAAAGAATGCACGCTGTTTGTCTGAATGATACGTTACAGAAGGTTGTAAACAGCTGATAGCCCACTTTGTTTTACGTTGTCCTCCTTTGCTCCACAGCCTCACGCACACTCATGTAATCCAAAAGGCCGAGGCAACTACTGCATCAACATTGACTCGGCCGCATGCCGAGCGGCGACGCCTTGGTGCTACACAACGGATCCTGAGAAGCGATGGGAGTTGTGCGATATTCATCACTGCGAAGGTAAATTAATCAACGCTTCACGTCATGTGGTTTATTATGTTTTGACATATTATATTGGTGTGTACCATGAAATACCATATCGGAAGTGATATGTCTCTGTTGAATAAACGCAGGCCATCCCTATTTCCAATGGTCCCCATAAATTATCGATTATTGCCTCGAGCTCCGGAAATATATAGGGGCCTGCTCATTTCGATAATGCCCATTGATGAGTTGATTCGTTGTTCTGTTGCTCATCTGTTCTGCTTTGGATTCACGAAGTTGTGGTCACTTCATCATCTCCCCTGTTGTAGACTCACGGAATTAAGGTCCATATCACCTCCACTGTTGTAGACTCACGTTGTTACGATCTTACACTCATCTCCCCCACTGTGGGGTCACGTAGTTGTGGTTTCTCCCTAATCTCGCCGGCAGAAGTCTAGGTAGTCTCTTTGTCTCTCTCCGTTTGTCTGCATGTCTCTGCGTGTCTGTCTATATAAATCTCTCTCTTCTCTCACGTGTGTGTTAGCAACCCTTGTCAAAATGATGGCTCTTGCACTAATGTCGTGAACAGTTGTATTTTCGATTGTGTTCTCGGTTACTATGGTAACGACTGCGAAACAAGTATGTATATATGTATAACAATCGGGTTGCTACGTTATTTTCTTGTACACATATGTGAAGTTATCCTTCAAATATATTAAAAAATATTCGGTTAATATTTTGCAATGTTATTATCAAGTTGAACCACATTGTAGAATTTCAATAACCACGGTGTTGCGCTTCATAACAAAAGAAGATTAAGGCTAGCTGAAGAAATATATTACGATATCTGAAGCAGCAGTATTTGATCATTTGTTTTGGATGATGTTCTACTTTCAATAATCCACATTGCTTGACCAAACTCTTTTTTGAACTAAATTACTGTTTTGCATTCAAATTCACAACGCTAGTCCAATGTTGAATGAAATAGACCAAATGAAAGTATATTTAGTTAAGTAATTAACGTTCAACTATGTACGCATTCACCATCAATACGATGTAAACCATCACATAATCGCAGCTGATTGAGAGAAACCAAACTCATAAATGTATTGTTTAATGCGCGGCAAAACAAACCTAAGCGTCAAAAACCACGGCTGGTGCGGATGTTGCGGTGAGCCAACTTCTCATACCGTCACCATCAACATGAAAACATAAACCATATCCCTTTCTTTGAATACAATATCTCTCTTTCTTACGTTCTGCTGAAAACTGTTTATTCGAAGCCGTGTTTGTCGCTACTCTCACTGTCATTTATAGCTGCCAGGGACGACTTTTGTTTCATAATTGTAATTGTTGATGCCGTTGTTACAGAAATGAAGGAATGCCTAGAAACACCCAAAGGTTACGATTACAAAGGGCACCAAAGCCGAACCGTATCAGGCAGGACATGCCAGGCATGGGCGTCCCAAGAGGTTAGTACAAAGATAAAAGCGTCTCCTTCACTCTATAATGCAAATATGTGATTGCTATTTTGCCACTTTTGCAACAAATGGCACACACCACTTACACTTTGTTTGGCAAATATTTATAGCACGCCCACTTTGGCCTCTTAGTTTTAATAATATTTTGTTATTACTTATTTTTCCCCAGCCATAATGCACTGAAAAAGAGATCACGTACACATTCAGGAAAATACAAACATAAAGTATATGCCACGTGATGCAAAAAGAAACAGAACATTTATAAATTTAGAACACCCAGTGACAACGGCAAAGATAGAGAGGAA
Source organism: Lamellibrachia columna (assembly GCA_963662155.1). NCBI lineage: Eukaryota > Metazoa > Annelida > Polychaeta > Sabellida > Siboglinidae > Lamellibrachia > Lamellibrachia columna. The sequence continues at coordinate 24,903,821 of OY759267.1, forward strand.
ACGAAGCTGAACTCGGCAAATAATTAGTACGAATGAAGATCTCTCAGCGTGGCTAGGAAAGAGCCTGGCAGTACGGTTGGAAATGATCAGTGATCGTGCGAAATAGCGGGACATGGATCGTCCACGCATGTAACCAGCAGGTCACGCGATTATGATAAATTTGTAAGTTGTACATAGAACATAGTTTCTTTAAAACAACAATTCATTGATAGGAAAATCATCCAGATGGTAAGTGGACATCGAAACCATTGACTTACAAAGAGTCCGTTAGTTTCGTATCTGTATATAGTACACTGTATTATAAAAAAAACTGTGTCGGTGTTGAGACATACACCGATACACGAAGACAACGTTTGCACTTTGTTAATATCCAGTAAGTTAACATATGGATTTAATGAAAACAAAATGAAATTACTCGCCAACTATGTTTTTTTAATTAAACCGTGAATTTAATTATTGTTAGTTGATGTGTGAATCCGTATTTGATATAGCTTCTGGGGCTAGTGTTTCTCTCTAAATTTATTTGGAAACGGTTGTACAAATGTGGCTGTACTTTGTTGATCGCCATTGTATCTGACTTTTCACAATGGAAAAGAATGCACGCTGTTTGTCTGAATGATACGTTACAGAAGGTTGTAAACAGCTGATAGCCCACTTTGTTTTACGTTGTCCTCCTTTGCTCCACAGCCTCACGCACACTCATGTAGTCCAAAAGGCCGAGGCAACTACTGCATCAACATTGACTCGGCCGCATGCCGAGCGGCGACGCCTTGGTGCTACACAACGGATCCTGAGAAGCGATGGGAGTTGTGCGATATTCAACACTGCGAAGGTAAAGTAATCAACGCTTCACGTCATGTGGTTTATTATGTTTTGACATATTATATTGGTGTGTACCATGAAATACCATATCGGAAGTGATATGTCTCTGTTGAATAAACGCAGGCCATCCCTATTTCCAATGGTCCCCAGAAATTATCGATTATTGCCTCGAGCTCCGGAAATATATAGGGGCCTGCTCATTTCGATAATGCCCATTGATGAGTTGATTCGTTGTTCTGTTGCTCATCTGTTCTGCTTTGGATTCACGAAGTTGTGGTCACTTCATCATCTCCCCTGTTGTAGACTCACGGAATTAAGGTCCATATCACCTCCACTGTTGTAGACTCACGTTGTTACGATCTTACACTCATCTCCCCCACTGTGGGGTCACGTAGTTGTGGTTTCTCCCTAATCTTGCCGGCAGAAGTCTAGGTAGTCTCTTTGTCTCTCTCCGTTTGTCTGCATGTCTCTGCGTGTCTGTCTATATAAATCTCTCTCTTCTCTCACGTGTGTGTTAGCAACCCTTGTCAAAATGATGGCTCTAGCACTAATGTCGTGAACAGTTGTATTTTCGATTGTGTTCTCGGTTACTATGGTAACGACTGCGAAACAAGTATGTATATATATATAACAATCGGGTTGCTACGTTATTTTCGTGTACACATATGTGAAGTTATCCTTCAAATATATTTAAAAATATTCGGTTAATATTTTGCAATGTTATTATCAAGTTGAACCACATTGTAGAATTTCAATAACCACGGTGTTGCGCTTCATAACAAAAGAAGATTAAGGCTAGCTGAAGAAATAGATTACGATATCTGAAGCAGCAGTATTTGATCATTTGTTTTGGATGATGTTCTACTTTCAATAATCCACATTGCTTGACCAAACTCTTTTTTGAACTAAATTACTGTTTTGCATTCAAATTCAAAACGCTAGTCCAATGTTGAATGAAATAGACCAAATGAAAGTATATTTAGTTAAGTAATTAACGTTCAACTATGTACGCATTCACCATCAATACGACGTAAACCATCATATAATCACAGCTGATTGAGAGAAACCAAACTCATAAATGTATTGTTTAATGCGCGGCAAAACAAACCTAAGCGTCAAAAACCACGGCTGGTGCGGATGTTGCGGTGAGCCAACTTCTCATACCGTCACCATCAACATGAAAACATAAAACATATCCCTTTCTTTGAATACAATATCTCTCTTTCTTACGTTCTGCTGAAAACTGTTTATTCGAAGCCGTGTTTGTCGCTACTCTCACTGTCATTTATTGCTGCCAGGGACGACTTTTGTTTCATAATTGTAATTGTTGATGCAGTTGTTACAGAAACGAAGGAATGCCTAGAAACACCCAAAGGTTACGATTACAAAGGGCACCAAAGCCGAACCGTATCAGGCAGGACATGCCAGGCATGGGCGTCCCAAGAGGTTAGTACAAAGATAAAAGCGTCTCCTTCACTCTATAATGCAAATATGTGATTGCTATTTTGCCACTTTTGCAACAAATGGCACACACCACTTACACTTTGTTTGGCAAATATTTATAGCACGCCCACTTTGGCCTCTTAGTTTTAATAATATTTTGTTATTACTTATTTTTCCCCAGCCATAATGCACTGAAAAAGAGATCACGTACACATTCAGGAAAATACAAACATAAAGTATATGCCACGTGATGCAAAAAGAAACAGAACATTTATAAATTTAGAACACCCAGTGACAACGGCAAAGATAGAGAGGAAACGAAGCTGAACTCGGCAAATAATTAGTACGAATGAAGATCTCTCAGCCTGGCTAGGAAAGAGCCTGGCAGTACGGTTGGAAATGATCAGTGATCGTGCGAAATAGCGGGACATGGATCGTCCACGCATGTAACCAGCAGGTCACGCGATTATGATAAATTTGTAAGTTGTACACAGAACATAGTTTCTTTAAAACAGCAATTCATTGATAGGAAAATCATCCAGATGGTAAGTGGACATCGAAACCATTGACTTACAAAGAGTCCGTTAGTTTCGTATCTGTATATAGTACACTGTATTATAAAAAAAACTGTGTCGGTGTTGAGACATACACCGATACACGAAGACAACGTTTGCACTTTGTTAATATCCAGTAAGTTAACATATGGATTTAATGAAAACAAAATGAAATTACTCGCCAACTATGTTTTTTTAATTAAACCGTGAATTTAATTATTCTTAGTTCATGTGTGAATCCGTATTTGATATAGCTTCTGGGGCTAGTGTTTCTCTCTAAATTTAATTGGAAACGGTTGTACAAATGTGGCTGTACTTTGTTGATCGCCATTGTATCTGACTTTTCACAATGGAAAAGAATGCACGCTGTTTGTCTGAATGATACGTTACAGAAGGTTGTAAACAGCTGATAGCCCACTTTGTTTTACGTTGTCCTCCTTTGCTCCACAGCCTCACGCACACTCATGTAATCCAAAAGGCCGAGGCAACTACTGCATCAACATTGACTCGGCCGCATGCCGAGCGGCGACGCCTTGGTGCTACACAACGGATCCTGAGAAGCGATGGGAGTTGTGCGATATTCATCACTGCGAAGGTAAATTAATCAACGCTTCACGTCATGTGGTTTATTATGTTTTGACATATTATATTGGTGTGTACCATGAAATACCATATCGGAAGTGATATGTCTCTGTTGAATAAACGCAGGCCATCCCTATTTCCAATGGTCCCCAGAAATTATCGATTATTGCCTCGAGCTCCGGAAATATATAGGGGCCTGCTCATTTCGATAATGCCCATTGATGAGTTGATTCGTTGTTCTGTTGCTCATCTGTTCTGCTTTGGATTCACGAAGTTGTGGTCACTTCATCATCTCCCCTGTTGTAGACTCACGGAATTAAGGTCCATATCACCTCCACTGTTGTAGACTCACGTTGTTACGATCTTACACTCATCTCCCCCACTGTGGGGTCACGTAGTTGTGGTTTCTCCCTAATCTCGCCGGCAAAAGTCTAGTTAGTCTCTTTGTCTCTCTCCGTTTGTCTGCATGTCTCTGCGTGTCTGTCTATATAAATCTCTCTCTTCTCTCACGTGTGTGTTAGCAACCCTTGTCAAAATGATGGCTCTAGCACTAATGTCGTGAACTGTTGTATTTTCGACTGTGTTCTCGGTTACTATGGTAACGACTGCGAAACAAGTATGTATATATGTATAACCATGGGGTTGCTACGTTATTTTCATGTACATATATGTGAAGTTATCCTTCAAATATATTATAAAATATTCGGTTAATATTTTGCAATGTTATTATCAAGTTGAACCACATTGAAGTATCTCAATAACCACGGTGTTGCGATTCGTAACAAAAGAAGATTAAGGCTAGCTGAAGAAATATCACGATATCTGAAGCAGCAGTATTTGATCATTTGTTTTGGATGATGTTCTACTTTCAATAATCCACATTGCTTGACCAAACTCTTTTTTGAACTAAAAAGTCCAATGTTGAATGAAATAGACCAGATGAAATATATTTAGTTAAGTAATTAACGTTCAACTATGTACGCATTCACCATCAATACGACATAAATCATCACACAATCACTGCTCACTTAGAGAAACCAAACCCATAAATTTATTGTTTAATGCTCAGCTAAAGAAACGTAAGCGACCAAAACCACGGCTGGTGCGGAGGTTGCGGTGAGCCAACTTCTCATACCGTCACCATCAACATGAAAACATAAAATATATCCCTTTCTTTGACTATAATATCTCCATTTCTTACGTTCTGCTAAGAGCTGTTGATTCGAAGCCGTGTTTGTTGCTACTCTCACTGTCATTTATTGTTGCCGGGGACGGCTTTTTTCTGATAGTTGTCATTGTCGTTGCAATTGTGTTGATTCGTTGTTCTGTCGCCGCTGTTGTTTGGTACATACTATTGAGAATATATTGTCTACACAGTAAGAACGTCCATTACCCCACTCCACAAGGATCTACGGGTGATGAAGAAAATAGGAACGATCACACATTGAGCTACTTACTGAATCCACCAGCGTTATATAATCTGTTGACTGGTAGAACGTAAAATGTTGACTCTTACGTCTCTCTCTTCCCTCTCCCTCTCTCTCTCCCCCTCTCTTACACTCCTCTCTCTCCCTCCCCATATATCTCCCTTTATCCTTGCTGTTTAATTTGTGATCTGGTCTACATATTGGAAGAATAATGTTTTCTGGCAGTTAAATTCCCACGAGTTGTTGTTTGTTCCGCCTCTTTCACTTGCTGGTTGTTGTTGCAGAGATTGTGCAGAAGCGTGAGCCAGAAAACGTTGACTCCGATGAACCTGATGAAGAATTGGATGCCTGGAAACTGATGCTCGCCAAGCGCATGGGCGGCCTTTAGGAGACGCCATCTTCAAACATGATGGTAATCAAACAAAGGCGCATATAATCGGGAAGAACCGTTAATAAACTAATGTTATTATTTTATTGCAGTTATTTGCTTTTGGTGCATATTTTTCACAGCAACCCTGTAGTAGTACCGTTCTTAACATAATAATAGCGGCATTTTTCTAATACTTTTGAATAGCGTTTTCTTTTCACAGCAACAAACATTTTAACAACATCGAGGTATTTTGCACTGTCACATTAGAGCAACCATTTTCGGTACTAGGAGTGTTTGAAAATGGGTTGTGACATTATTGTGACAATGACGCCACGGTTGTGACGATGTCATGTTTATGACGCTCCAGCAATAATAATTTTATGACAACGAAACCCCGTTCACGCATGCATGCTTCCGTTTACAAAGGCCTCTTCCTTTGGGTATATAAAGATTGGTTTTATAAGTAAATTGTTGCTACTTACTCTGTGACCGTCATAATGACAAGACATGGTTTCTGAATTCTTTACGCGGTAACATTCGGGTCTGTCAACATTCCGGTACATGAAATTGTCAAGAACACGGATTTTAGTTTGTTGCTCTTCTACCGATGTGCTTATTAAATTGAAACACAAATAATAAAGTAAACAACAGTTGTTGATTGTTCCACGTCGTTTCATTGTTTCAGTGTTCTCAACAAGAATGTACCACAGCACTGGTTTGTCAATAAAGCTTCAACCAAGCATACCTTCCTAGTTTGCGTTTTCTTTCGAGCCATATTCACATTTGCAACTGTGACTCACAATTCAAGTTTCCATATTGTCGTTCACTTGGCTGACACGCATTCATTCAAGACGCAAGACAACAAATGTATAACACCACGAAGCCGTTCGATAACTTTTGCACTAACAGTCAACGAATTTAGTTAACATCAGGTACCTTGCTAGCCTTGCAACTATCAAAGTCATGGACGAGTTCGTCGATTTCTACCTGACGCAAAATTAAATATTCTACACTTAGTAGTGCTACATGCAGGACTGGGTCGAATTATGTAATTGCAATTGTATTTGATTACAGCAGAATGCTGTAATTGTAATTGTAATTGACTTCATAAATTCTGCTGTAATTGTAATTGTAATTGAAATATGTTGTGTAATTTCAACAATTACAATATTTTTTTCCATAACAAACTACCAGAAAAAAATTCTACAAAAATATAATTACTCTCTCACACAAACTGAAAATCAAGATCTTAATTATAACACCTGCAGGACCAGCTCATATAATCAAAGGAATATTCAGATATAACAATTGCACCAACAGCATACTTATGGCCTTCCTAAGCAATGTTTAATTGCAATCTGCCAGCAGACAGTTCACACCTGGCTTCCAAAGTCTCCAAATATGCCAAAAGGCATCACCATTTTTCTTTGATTCTGTGATATTCTATCAGTGTACACAGTGAAGGACCACGTGGTGGTTTCTGTTGATCAGTACGTAGATCATGTTATTAACACTGCTACTACCCACAGGTTTATTGCATAAGAATATTGACTGGGCTTGAAGCCAAAAGACTCGTGGTAGGCACACTAGGTTACAACCTCAAAACACAACTGCCAAGTAAAGCAATTTGGGTATAACACAGAAGACAAAATGGGTGTACACCAAGGAGTGTACACCAAGGAGTTCCCTCGGAACGTATCTTGATGTGAATATTGCTAATGTACTGGTATGAATTATTTGTGGTTACATTTTTTTATATGTGGAATTGCTTTGAAATGGCTTAGTATATTGGAGAGACTCATTAGGATTTCAAATGTTTGTGGCTTTTGTTTATAGTTGTACTGTACTCCGTGTAATTAAAAATTAATTAATGAACCAAGCAAACATTACATTATATTTACAAGTAACAATAATATTTATCTAGCTAATTTTATATGAAATCATGAAGTCTCGGTTCAACAAAATGTACAAACATTACCAAGTTCATTTTATTTGTTGACCAATCGTACTATTCGTACACACAATAAGTTTATTATATTTGTTTATCAATCGTACTATTCGTACACACAATAAGTTTATTATATTTGTTTATCAATCGTACTATTCGTACACACAAGCAGCAACACGCACGATACATAATTAACAAATGGTTCGCATAATACAAATGTAATTGTAATTAAAATGGTGTAATTGCAATTGATTTGAACATTTTAGAAGTGTAATTGTAATTGAACTGAAACATTTAAAGTAACTGTAATTGATTTGATTGTTTTGTAATTGTACCCTGCCCTGGCTACATGGATGAGTCGTTCCATTGTCATGGTTGTGCGAAGCCTATACTTCATGTATTTCATTTTCGAAAACGAAAGGCTTAAATTTGTCTTTTTTATCTTAAACTACAATGTAATATAGTAAACTAATATACAATGTAATATAGTAAACTAATTGAAGACTATGCGAGATCCTAGATACGCCACTGGTGGTGACCATCATCACGAGATACATACAAAACACTCCGGTGGAGGTCGGCAAATAACCGAGATTCTGTTGAGCTGGTGCGTTGGTGAACAATATGTTTTTAAGATGCTGATAAATCATCTACGTGAGCCCTACAGCAGGTGAGACGAGATAGAGACTATCATGCAATGAGTCCACAGCATGGGAAATGAGAGTGAGAGGCCACTACCACTCTGTCAATACACAGCAGGCGAAATGAGATAGAGATCTCCTCACACAAAATTTTATATTCTACACTTATTAATGCTATATGGGTGAATCGTTCCATTGTCATGGTTGTGCGAAACCTATTGTGTTTCATTTTCGAAAACGAACGGCTTAAATTGTTCTTTTTTATCGTATATAACCTGTTGTGCCACTATAATATAACGAACTAATTGAATACTATGGCCTCGACCTTTGCGAGATCTTAGATACGCCACTGGTTGTGACCAACATCACGAGATACATACAAACGACTGTGGTTGGGGTTATAGAAACCACTACTCCGTGACTCAAAAATGCGATATAAAAACACACTGCAATACACGAGAACCATAAGCAAAACAACATCAATATATAGTTTGTACAATTTAATTGTTGTAAACAAAACGTCCACGTCAATGTGGCTCACTCTTATATATTAAGACGTCAACACGATATCAAGAGGATAGCTACACTGCTGTAATAAGGTATAAGTGTTAATTAACATGGGATAGATTTAGGTAAATACTAAGAATACGAACGTTCTTTTTTAAATTAAAGTCTTTCGAGCGAGCGCTGCGTTTGGAGAACGGCTTCACGATTGTAGAGCGAATTCGAGCGAGACGACTGAAGTGTAGATTTCACGAACGAAAGTTGAATTTCTGAAGAGCGGTGTCACGATCCTTGAACGGAGTCGAACGAGACGATTGAAGTGAAGATTTCACGAACGAACGTTGAGTATGAAGAACGACATCACGACTTCATGCGATAATGATGAACCATGCTTTTTGGCATGAATAGTTTATTTCCTACATTCCTAATTAACTTATCTTATTTAACTTTCAAATAACAAATAAATAAAGTGGCAACATTGGGCCAATCTTGCCCATTCTCATTAATCTAACTACAATTTTGCCTAGCTCTTAGAGAGGTCTTCTCTCTTCTCAACCAGACCGCACACTGACCAACCTTCGCGTCCCCTAGCGTACCCACAAATCAAATCCTCGCCTCTTTCTAAAGTAACCAATCAAATTGACTGATTCTAATATGTTCGTCCACAGTATCTGGACCTCGATATTCTAAGGAATTCTGGGATATATAACTCGAAAACAATGCTTTTCGCTAACTATATTTAATGTACTTAACTAAAGTGTAACATTTTAGATCTCTTTTCATGTCCGTCTGTTTCATAACTTTTCCGTTGATCTAGAACAGGAACATGAATAATTGCTGAATATATAACACAACGTGTCATAGTCTTTGTATAAACTATGATTGCGAGCAACAACGTGAATAAATTCAATAAACATGATAACAAGAATATATTAGAAAGGGGACTTGACGGCTACAGTCGTTTATATACGTTGCTACACGGTACACCAGAATTACCGTTGCATCTAGCCTTGATTATGCAGGCTCCGTGCTGTGGCGCCACCGTTTGTTCCACACAAGCAAGATTATGGGTTTAGCCTCCTGTTACGTTTCCCATTGTCGACCATGTTAACGTTTTGCACGATTATAAGAAAACGGGCTCATCAAAAGTTCTTAAACTTCTGAACTGCCGTTGTCATCATCTCATTGACATGCTGATCGAGTTTAGTAAAAGTCTCGTACTTGTAACTCATTTAAAATGTCTGCACGTGCCATGCCCGTCAATGTTTACACATTTCTGCACGTGCCTTGTTGCGAAAAAAATGGCCAAAAATCCTTCCGCCTATTGAAATCATCTAAAAATCCACAGTTACATTGCCAATATGTTTTACCAGCAAACTTACCAATGTGCCTGGCTCAAATGCAGTTGTGTCAGATGATATGATTTTTTTTTTAAATAACACATATCTAAAATTACTGTGCCCTACATTCGTGTGTCACACACCAGGAAGTTTAACTGAGGCATGATCCCTGATGTTGCATTGAGATGACTGAGTAGATGGACTTTGGCCTACGTTCCAACGTGGGTTCGAACCACAATGATGGTTAGTCTCGCTTATCCGATTCTTGCTCGCTAGAGTCTGACCTCAGAGGCGTGGTCTCATTGTTATTATGAATTAGCCAAATGCCGGATAACAGCGTGATTAGTTAATTATATATCCACCCAGATTCTGGGTGCATACACTATTTCCGTCACAATGAAAAGTACACGTTGTAGCAACGCGATGTGTGCGACAAACGGTGGCGCCACATCGCGGACTTTGGATAATCGAGGCTAAATGCTGGTATTGAAAATACGAGTAAAGAGAAATGTCAGTGAATTGGGAGAGAACATTATGCCTTATACAAAAACTATTAGCTATTTTGTGTTATGTTAGGAAGGGATATGCTTTCACAGAAGCATGCTTATATCATAAAATATAAATCATATTTTTTTTATATTAAATAATATTGTAGCTATGCGACTCTTCATTTCAGTCCGAATTTAATTAACTATATTTTGCATTCAATAAAATGCTTGCCGATACAGTGTGCACGTTGCTTGTCAACACCAAGCGTATTATGTAACACCAGCATCGACAGCGCGCTGATGAGTCTTATCTCTGTGTCACGCCGCACACAAGTTGTAACAATAATGTAATTTTGTAACACCAGCATCGACAGCGCGCTGATGAGTCTTATTATATTGAGTCACGCCGCACGCAAGTTGTGTGACATATATGAACTCTAACAACTCAAATGTTATCACAAATTAAGTAATATGCTAATTCCAGAATACTTCAATCATATCCCATACACACACGCACACACACAACTTTGAAATTCACCGATACAGCAACTATGCACGTGGTTGAAATAATAAGATTATTCCCAGAGCCAACCATGACTATACAAAAAGTACAACATAAACAATATAATACAGTATGTAAGCAACATTCCAAAAATTATCCTTGATAAATACACACACAGCTTATATGGTTGTTTCCAATTATAATAATTAAATGCTACTTTATAAAGAATTATGAATCTTGGTGTCTTATTCATATTGTTATATTTGTAATTTTTTAATTTAATGAAAATTATATTTCTTTATTATCTCGCTTGTTTACATATGTATTTATCAATGTTGATTAATGTGTGTGATAATAAGTTTGTATATTGATATGTAATACATTTACATACTTAAATCTTCATAAATGTGTATGCATATACTGACGAATTACAAGTTATTGTAGCGAACACTTGACAGTTTATTTATGTTTACCTTTTTCTAGTTGTTTCCAGCACTAGAAAAGTTTCTATGAACTGACTATTAACCAGCATTTTTTCAGAACATGGTCACCAAGCAGTTTTCCAACCGAACACAAGCTACCAACGTACCTGTCGACAGCTTTGTCACTGACGTAAAGTTGCTTGCGAGAGACTGTACGTGGTTTTCCACCTGACATTATTGATGAAATGTTCCGTGACAGGCTTGTGTACCTAACTAACTCAAGAAAAGTGCGCGAACGTTTTTTCAATCGTGGAGCAGATACGAATGTTCAAAGCGCAATGGACATTGCTCGTGCACATGAAAGTGCGTAAAGTCAACTTAAAAACATGGGCGGAGGTCCTGTCAGGCAAACCCAACCAAGTATGTCGCATCAATCCGCCAGGAGGAGCCACATGTTTCCATAAGCCTAAACTCAGCAACCAGACAATGCCCGCGAACGATGTTCAAACAACAAGATGCGGTAACTGTGGATACGGCCAACATGGAAGAATATCCTGCGTGAGGTCGTGTGTGCAATAAATGCAAGAAAATAAATCACTTTTCTGCAGTTTGCCACCAGAAGGTGGTCCACAGCATAGACCCACTTGACACAGACAACAATAATGAAAGTGACATTATTGGCGAGATCTACATTGGTACTGCCAACTAAACGGGCAAGCCGTTTCGTCACAACCTTGATAGCTCATTATGGAATAAATCGGTGGCCTCTCTTGCCATTCGACATAAATGTCAGCTTTGAAATATGCTAGATGAAGCTCAATGACATAACCACAAGGCTCACGGGAGGGATTCGTTTGTGTAGCAGACAACATCCGTATCTATAGTGTTTCGGGGGAAGACCACGAAACCAATATCAGAAACATGCGGCTTCGGCTTCCCTCCTGGCAGGATTGGCTGTTATTCACTGAGCAGCAAAAATTATTTTACTTTGTATGAACACACTGAAATCAAATGGACGTTGTTGTACTATGAACGGGTTTCTATGATGTTTAGATTACGAACAAATAAGACCCGATTGTATATGCATCTGCAAAATTCCAGGCATTTCCACCACTTAAGTGCACTCATAAAAACTACAATCCTATTTGTGATATGTTTCATTTACGCTTTGCTGACAGCAATGCCTTCAGCGGGTTTTCGAAATTAGAAATTAAATAGTCTTCCTATCAGGACGATTTGCCCTTAAACGCCGACCATCCCAGCTGGTGATAATAGTCAAATGTGTGTGTCCAGAATAAAATATGAAATTTGAAGACTCGCCAACCAGGCAGTGGATCCAGTGCCGTCCGTGCTCCAAAGTGTATCTAATTACGAAGAACACAGAACGTTGTTAATATACGTCATTTATAATATCTTCATAACTGGTTCAGGCTTGTGATTTTTTTGTCGTCAACTTACCCCAGTATGAAAATGTGGGTTAGTGTGGGATAAGATGGTGAGTTTTCAGTAATAATTCGAAAAAATGTCTCGCTTTCCCTTTAATGTTTAAATTCGACAATACAAAATGTAATTGGACATGCTATTTTTGCCGTTTTTATCCTGCTTTGCCAAATGTTTAACCACTGTAAGTTTTATCAAGACAAACTAAACATTACGAATTTCAATAGAATAGAATCTGCTAATCAAGTAAACCTGCTGCTTTTTGAGATCTTGCTGGATATAACGATAGATACGTACGTCTTTAGTCGGATATATCGGTCAATGGTGGCATAAACGTCCGAGAAAGTTTAAAAATAAATAAATAAAATATACATATCAATAAAAATACATTGTACTATAAAAAAGATATTCTACAACTAAAACAAGTATCACTTGGTCTAAATTCACGCGATCTTCAACATTGTGAACACGCAACGAGCGTTTGATGCGGTTGTTTCTGGTAATACGCTTGATGTTCCCTTCAACAATTTCAGCAAAACAAACATAAGCGACCAAAACCACGGCTGGTGCGGAGGTTGTGGTGAGCTTCTCATGCCGTCACCATCCAAATATAAAATATCACCATTTCTTTGAATAAAATTTATTCTGCGTCCGGCGCCGACCGGATATCCCTTTGTGTTATTGACGTAAAAGTTTGGCTGGCATCGCGCTACCTACTTTTAAACGAACGAATATAGAGACGATAATGTTCTCAGCACCGAACAACCGTGTTCCACAGCCACCTCCTCTTCCCTTTGACATCTGCGGATGTAACGTCAGCACTTCAGCCAACAAACGTGACAGTGGCATACAGCTCGAGTCCGCGATGTCGATGGCCGCAGACGTTTGCCGTACTTGCCGGACTGCCTACGCCCAACTACGTGGCATAGCGCGAATACGATCATATCTGCCAATCAGAGCGCGCAAGATGCTTTTACACGCGCTTTTCACGTCGCGACTCGATTTCGGAAACGCGGCCCTGTACGGCATTACCGGAACCCTGCTGCATCGACTCGACGTGGTCGAGCGATCAGCTGAGCGTGTCGTCCTCTGCCTACGTCGACGGGACCAACACAGCATGACGGCGGCATTACGAGAGCTGCATTGGCTACCTGTGGCGCAGAAAATTCAGTTTAAACTGTTGACCTTGACGCAAGGCGCCGTACATACAAACACTCCTCGCTACTTTCCTGACCGTATATCGCCCTATGTTCTCTGTTGCAGTCTTCGTTCGACTGACCAATTTCCCATTGTTGTTCTAAGGTAAACCTGGAACGGCTCGGCCGACGAACGTTCTCAAGTGCTGGTCCTATCTTCTGGAACTATCTACCAATAGGGCTGAGAACGCAACGTGATTCTATACGTTTTAAGAGGGAACTGAAAACCATTATATTTAATTAAGTTTTTCTGCGTGTGTGTGTGTATATATATATATATATATATATATATATATATATATATATATATATATATATATATATATATATATATATATATATATATATGTATATATATATATATATATATATATATATATATATATATATATATATATATATATATATATATATATATATATATATATATATATGTATATGTATATGTATGTATATGTATGTATATGTATATGTATATGTATATATGTATATATATATATATATATGTATATATATATATATATATATATACACACATATACATATACACATATATAATCCTAGTGGTTACTTTTATTGTTATCTTATGTAATGCCTGTATTGTAATAATTATATTCACTAATGTAACGTACTTTAAATAATTTATTTATTTTTTAATTTTTTATTGTAAACACCCCTGATTTTATTTTAAATATATGCCGAGTCCAAAAAAATTAATTAACATCTCTCTTTCATTCTTCTGCTGAGATCTGTTGATTCGAAGTCGTATTTGTTGTTACTGTCATTTATTGCTGCCGGGGACGACGTTTGCTTCATAGTTGTCATTGTCGATGCTCATGTTACAGAACGAAGGAATGCCTAGAAACGCTCAAAGGTTACGAATACAAAGGGCACCAAAACGGAATCGAATCAGGCAGGACATGCCAGGCATGGGCGTCCCAAGCGGTTAGTACAACTATAAAAGTGTTTCCTTCACTCTATAATGCAAATATGTGATTGCTATTTTGTCACTTTGCACCAAATGGCACAAAGCACTTACACTGGGCTTGGGAAATATTTATAGCACGTCCACTTCGGCCTCTTAGTATTAATAATATTTTATTATTACTTATTTTTCCCCAGCCATGAAACACTGAAAGGGAGATTACGTACATATTCAGGAAAATAACAACATATTATATATGCCACGTAATGCAAAAAGAAACAGACATTTATGAAGTTAGAACACCCAATGACAACGACAAAGATAGAGAGGAATCGAAGCGGCAAATAATTAATGCCAACGAAGGTCTGTCAACGTGGCTAGGAGAGAGCATGGCAGAACGGTTGGAAGCTATCAGTGATCGTACGAAATAGCGGGACAGAGACCGTCCACGCATGTAGCAAGCAGGGCACGCGATGATGATGCATTTGTAATTTGTACACACAACATAGTTTCCTTAAAACAGCAATCCATTGATAGGAAATTCCTCCAGATGGTAAGTGGACAACGGAACCATTGAATTACAGAGTGAGCATTAGTTTCTCATCTGTATATAATACACTGTACCATAAAAAAATGTGTCGGTGTTGAAACATACACTGATACACGCAGACAACGTTTGCACTTTGTGAACATCCAGTAATTTAAAATATGGACTTATTGAAAACAAATTGAAATTACCAGCCAACTATGTTTTTGAATTAAACTATGAATTTATTTATTATTAGTTCATGTGTGGATCCGTACTTGATACAGCTTCTGGGGCTACTGTTTCTCTCTAGATTTAATTGGAAACGGTTGTACAAATGTGGCTGTTCTTTGTTTGTCGCCATAGTACATGACTGTTCACACTGGAAAAGAATGAACACTGTTTGGCTGAATGCCCTGTTACAGAAGGTTGTCGACAGTTGATAGCTCACTTTGTTTTACGTTGTCCTCCTTTGCTCCACAGCCTCACACACACTCATGTAGTCCAGAAGGCCGAAGCAACTACTGCACCAACATTGACTCGGCCGCATGCCGAGGGGTGAAGCCTTGGTGCTACACAACGGATCCTGAGAAGCGATGGGAGTACTGCGACCTTGACCGCAGTGAAGGTAAATTAATCAACGCTCCAAATCATGTTGTTTATTTTGTTTTGACATATTGGATGGGTGTATACCATGAAATACCATATCGCAAGTGATATGTCTTTGTTGAATAAACGCAGACCATCCCTATTTCAAATGGTGCCCAGAACTTATATGTTATTTCCACCAGCTCCGGAAATATATCGGGGATTACACAAGTCCATTGATGAGCTGATTCTTTTTTCTGTTTCTCGTCTGTTCTGCTCTGGATTCACGGAGTTGTGGTCATTTCATCATTTCCCCCTGTTGTAGACTCACGGAATGATGGTTTATATCACCTCTCCTGTTGTAGACTCACGTAGTAACGATCTCTCTCATCTCCCTGCTGTGGGGTCACGTAGTTATGGGTTCTCTCTAATCTCGCCGACAGAAGTCTAAATAGTCTCTCTGTCTCTAACTGTCAGTCTGTATGTCTCTATGTTATCTCTCTCTCTCCCTCCCTCCCTCCCTCCCACCCTCCCTCTCTCCCTCCCTCCCTCTCTCTCTCTCTCTCTCTCTCTCTCTCCCTCTCTCTCTCTCTCTATATATATATATATATATCTCTGTCTGTCTGTCTGTCTGTCTGTCTGTCTGTCTCTTCTCTCTCTCTCTCTCTCTCTCTCTCTCTCTCTCTCTCTCTCTCTCTCTCTCTCTCTCTCCCTCTCTCTCTCTCTCTCTCTATATATATATATCTCTCTCTGTCTGTCTGTCTGTCTGTCTGTCTGTCTCTCTCTCTCTCTCTCTCTCTCTCTCTCTCTCTCTCTACACATCTACATAATCACAGCTAACCTAACTGAGATAAACAAAACTCATAAATGGATTATTTAATGGGCAGCAAAATCAAACATAAGCTAATTAAATCACGGCTTGTGCCGAGGTTGTGGTGAGCCCACTTCTCATACCGTCAACATCAACATGAAAACATAAAGTATATCCCTATTATTGATACAGGTTCTGGGTCTGCTGTTTCTTTCTAAATTTAATTTAGAAAGTCATGTGGTTTATTATGTTTTGACATATTGGATTGGTGCGTACCATGAAATACCATATCGCAAATGATATGTCTATGGTCTGATATGGATAAACGCAAGCCATCCCTATTTGCAATGGTGCCCAGTACTTATCGATCATTGCCTCCGCAATTGAGTTGATTCATTGTTCTGTTGCTGCTGTTGTTTGGTACATACTGTTGAGAATATATTGTGTACACAGAAAGAACGACCATTACCGCATCAGACAAGGATCTACGGGTGAACAAGAAAATAGGAACGACCACACATTAAGCTACGAACTGAATCCACCAGTTTCATATAAACTGTTGACTTGTAGAACCTAAAATGTTTCCTCTTATGTCTCTGTCTTCCCTCTCCCCATCTCTCTTCACCCTCTCTCTCTCTCTCTCTCTCTCTCTCTCTCTCTCTTTCTCTCTCTCTCTCCCTCTCTCTTCCTCCCCTCTCTCTTCCTTCTCTCTCCCTCCCTCTCCTCTCTCTCCCTCCCCCTATCTCTCCCTTCCCCGTGGTGTTTAAATTATGATCTGATCCACATATTGGAAGGTGTAGATACGCGTAGTGCTAACCTAATAAGAAAAATATTTTCTGTCAGTTCCCACAAGTTGTTGTTTGTTCCGACTCTTTCATTTGCTATTTGTTGTTATTGCAGAAACTGTGCAGAAGCGTGAGCCATATAACTTTGACTCCGATGAAGATTTGGATGTCTGGAAATCGAAATTCGCCTAGCGCAAGGGCGGTCATTGGGACACGCCAACTGTAAACCTGATGGTAACCAAACAAAGGCGCATATAATCGGTAGAAACATTAATAAACTAATATCGTTATTTTATTGCAGTTATGTGCTTTTGGTGCATGTTTGTCGCAGCAACCCTGTAGTAATATAGTTCTTAACATAATAATAGCGGCATTTTTCTAATACTTTTGAATAGCGTTTTCTTTTCACAGCAACAAACATTTTAACAACATCGAGGTATTTTGCACTGTCATATTAGAGCAACAATTTTCGATTATGGGGGTGTTTGAGAATGGGTTGTGACATTATTGTGACAATGACGTCATGGTTGTGACGATATCATGATTATGACGCTCCAGCACGAGTAATTTTATGAAAACGAAACCCCGTTCACGTATGCATGCTTCCGTTTACAAAGGCCTCTTCCTTTGGGTATATAAAAATTGGTTTTACAAGTAAATTGTTGCTAATTACTCTGTGACCGTCATAATGACAAGATATGGTTTCTGAGTTTTTTTGCACGGTAGAATTCCGGTCTGTCAACATTCCGATACATGAAATTGTCAAGAACACGGATATTAGTCTGTTGTCCATATACCGATGTGCTTATTAAAATTAAACACAAATAATAAAGTAAAAAATAGTTGTTGATTGTTCCACGTCGTTTTATTGTTTCAGTGTTCACAACAAGAATGCACCACAGCACTGGTTTGTCAATAAAGCTTCAACCAAGCATACCTTCCTAGTTTGCGTTTTCTCTCGAGCCATATTCATATTTACGATTGTGACTCACAATTCTAGTTTGCATATTGTCCTTCACTTGGCTGACACGCATTCACTCAAAGCGCAAGACGCAACAAATGTATAACATCGCGAAGCCGTTCGATAACTTTTGCACGAACAGTCAACGAATTTAGTTTAACTCAGGTACCTTGCGAGCCTTGCAACTATCAAAGTCATGGACGAGTTCGTCGATATCTACCTCACGCAAAATTAAATATTCTACACTTAGTAGTGCTACATGGGTGAGTCGTTCCATTGTCTTGGTTGTGCGAAGCCTGTACTTCATGTATTTCATTTTCGAAACCTAAAGGCTTCAATTTTTCTTTTTTATCGTATATAACCTGTTGTGCCACTACAAGGTAACACAGTAAAGTAATTAAAGACTATGCGAGATCATCCTAGATACGCCACTGGTGGTGACCGTCATCACGAGATACATACAAAACACTGTAGAGGTCGGCAAATAACCGAGATTCTGCTGAGCAAGTTGGTGAAAATATGTTTTTAAGATGCTTGTAAAACACCTATGTAAGCCCTACAGCAGGTGAGATGAGATAGAGTCCACCACTCTCTCTCTCTCTCTCTCTCTCTCTCTCTCTCTCTCTCTCTCTCTCTCTCTCTCTCTCTCTCTCTCTCTCTCTCTCTCTCTCTCTCTCTCTCTCTCTCTCTCTCTCTCTCTCTCTCTCTCTCTGTGTGTGTGTGTGTGTGTGTGTGTGTGTGTGTGTGTGTGTGTGTGTGTGTGTGTGTGTGTGTGTGTGTGTGTGTGTGTGTGTGTGTGTGTGTGTGTATCCACAACACCGGAGATGAGAGAAACCATCACGAGACTCCACAGCAGGGGACATTAGATAGAGACCACCACTTCGTGTGTGTCCACAACAGGGGAGATGAGAGAGACCATCACTCTGCGAATCCACAGCAGGGGACATGAGATAGAGACCACCACTCCGTGTGTATCCACAACAGGGGAGATGAGAGAGACCATCACTCTGCGACTCCACAGCAGGGGACATTAGATAGAGACCACCACTCCGTGTGTGTCCACAACAGGGGATATGAGAGAGACCATCACTCTGCGAGTCCACAGCAGGGGACATGAGATAGAGACCACCACTCCGTGAGTCCACAGCAGGAGATATGAGACAGAGAAAGATCACTATGTGAGTCCACAGCATGGGAGATGAGATAGAGACCATTATGCCATGAGTCCACAGCAGGGAAATGAGATAAAGTGGCCACCACCACTTCGTCAGTCCACAGCAGGCGAAATGAGATAGAGACCAACTCACGCAAAATTAAATATTCTACACTTATTAATGCTACATTGGTGAGTCGTTCCATTGTCATGGTTGGGCGAAGCCTATTCTTCATGTGTTTCATTTTCGAAAACGAAAGGCTTAAATTTATCTTTTTTATCGTATATAACCTTGTGTGCCATTACAATGGAACACAGCAAACTTGTTGAATACTATGGCCTCCCTTTGCGAGATCTTAGATAGGCCACTGATAGTGACCGTCATCATCAGATGCATACAAACGACTGTGGTGGGGGTTATAGAAACCACCACTCCGTGAGTCCACAGCAGGGTAGATGAGAGAGACCACAACTCTGCGAGTCCACAGCAAGGGAGATGAGAATGAGACAACTACTCAGTGAATCCACAACAGGGGAGATGAGAGAGACCACAACTCTGCGAGTCCACAGCAAGGGAGATGAGAATGAGATAACTACTCAGTGAATCCACAACAGGGGAGATGAGAGAGACCACAACTCTGCGAGTCCACAGCAAGGGAGATGAAAAAGAGACCACTACTCCGTGAGTCCACAACAGGCGAGATGAGAGAGACCATCAATCAGCAGCAGCAGCAGCAGCAGCAGCAGCAGCAGCAGCAGCAGCAGCAGCAGCAGCAGCAGCAGCAGCAGCAGCAGCAGCAGCAGCAGCAGCAGCAGCAGCAGCAGCAGCAGCAGCAGCAGCAGCAGCAGCAGCAGCAGCAGCAGCAGCAGCAGCAGCAGCAGCAGCAGCAGCAGCAGCAGCAGCAGCAGCAGCAGCAGCAGCAGCAGCAGCAGCAGCAGCAGCAGCAGCAGTAGTAACATTACAATGAAGGTTGCATCATATCATACTCATAAACATATGCCATCAGTGAGTGATGTTTTTTTTTCATAGAATACATGTTACTTGGTTTGCATGGATGCATGTTGCGTGGCCTCAATTCGATAACACCGGATGGGTCGGTGTCGCGATTTTTTAAATTCACAAGTTCGATAATAGGGTCTAGGGGTAATTATTTTGACACAAAAATGTGATATAAAAAACGCACGGATTCTTTGCTTCATATGTTTTAAGGCAATACACGAGATACATAAACAAAACAACATCAATATATAGTTTGATCAATTTAATTGTTGTAAACAAAACGTCCACGTCAATGTGGCTCACTCTTATATAATATTAAGACGTCAACACGATATCAAGAGCATAGCTACACTGCTGTAATAAGGTATAAGTGTTAATTAACATGGGATATATTTAGGTAAATACTAAGAATACGAACGTTCGTTGTTAAATTAAAGTCTTTCGAGCGAGCGCTGCGTTTGGAGAACGGCATCACGATTGTAGAGCGAATTCGAGCGAGACGATTGAAGTGTAGATTTCACGAACGAAAGTTGAATTTCTGAAGAGCGGTGTCACGATCCTTGAACGGATTCGAACGAGACGTTTGAAGTGAAGATTTCACGAACGAACGTTGAATATGAAGAACGACATCACGACTTCATGCGATATTGATGAACCATGCCTTTTGGCATGAATAGTTTATTTCCTACATTCCTAATTAACTTATATCATTTAACTTTCAAATAACAAATAATTAAAGTAGCAACATTGGGCCAATCTTGCACATCCTCACTAATCTGACTACATTTTTGCCTAGCTCTTAGACAAGTCTTCTCTGTTCCCAATCAGACTGTATGCTGACCAACCTTTGCGCCCCCTAGCGTTCCCAAAAAACAAAATCCCGCCTCTTTCTAAAACTATCCAATGAAATTGTATCATACGTCACCCGCGGCTGACGTGACTGATTCTAGAATGTTCGTCCACAGTATCTGGACCTCGATATTCTAAAGAATTCTGAGATATATAAATCGAAAAAACGCTTTTCGCCAACTATATTTAATGTACTTAACTAAAGGTGTAACCTTTTAGATCTCTTTTTATGACCGTCTGTTTAATAACTTTTCCGTCGATCAAGAACACGAACACGAATAATTGCTGAATATAATATTATAACACAACTTTTCATAGTCTTTGTATAAACTATGATTGCGAGCAACAACGTGAATAAATTCAATAAACACACGATAACTAGAATATATTACTTAATCAACCGTAAAAACCAATATTCAAATCAAGCAGGCCGAACAACGTGAGTTTGGCAACTTGCCAGCTGCACTTAGCTGGAATAAAAAGTAGTGTCGTCACCTCGTGGGACAAATGTCAAACAATTTGAGTGGACGATAACAGAGAAATGATTTTGTAATAAAATGTTGTCACAGAAAATGAATGTAAATTAGTGACAGTCGGTTAGCGTCTTTATGCCTCCATCAGAAGACTCACTGCATTCAGACCACGGCAACAGAGTAACGTTGTTTCTTAATTCTGGAGAGAAAAAAACACGACGGAAAATTATGCTTGCATACATATTATATAGCAGGTTTATATTCATCAAAGCCGGCCGTTCGAATCTTCATGAATGTACATGTTATATTGCAGGTATATATTTATCAGAGCCGGCCGTTCGAATCTTCATGAACGTACATGTTATATTGCAGGTATATATTTATCAGAGCCGGCCCTTCGAATCTTCATGAACGTACATGTTATATTGCAGGTATATATTTATCAGAGCCGGCCCTTCGAATCTTCATGAACGTACATGTTATATTGCAGGTATATATTCATCAGAGCCGGCCCTTCGAATCTTCATGAACGAAGAACTTACCCAGCGACGTTTTTTCATGGCTTTCCAAACACGAAAATCACGAACTCAAAAAATTAACAGATGTTGGACCCATAACAGATATGTAATAATAAGAGACACCAACGATTTGATCAACAAGATCAACTCACTGCAGGAACTAAATAAGTAGTAACTGATACACACATTGAATGAATAATCAATCAGTCTTTGTGTATCTAAAATCGTATAGGTGTATTCGTGTATTTTTATGTTTTTGTTATTGTGCTTGAATGTTATTGTGCTTGTGCATGTATGTATGCATATGCACGTGTAAGTGTATATTGTATCGGCTTGTATGTCACAAAAGGACTGTCAACAAATGCTAAGACTCTGACAATTATCGTTGTCTGACCGAACATAGTTTGCATATGATTTGCAGATTACTTTTATCTTACATTTTAAAATGTTTTTGTCTAATTGTGATTATATAAACACGTGCATGTGTATATCGTATCGGCTGGTACATACTCGCATGTCATACCTAGACTGTCGATAAATGCTAAAACTTTGATAACAACTATTATAGCTACCATAGCCATCATAGTTATCACCTGATGGATCACAGTTTTTCATATTGTTGAGTACTACTTCTATGTTACTTTTATTTTACATTATAGAACAGTTCTTCTTATATCAATTAAGCAAACTAATAATGCTTAATTTATTTTTATTTGATTTGATTGCACACATGATATCAGTTTACAATACAAATGAGCCTTTACCAATTGAGATACTCTGCAATTGCCTACCGTAGAAATTATATTAAAATAGCACTCACAGTAATTATTAGTACATACGAGTCCTTCTCGGAGCCTCTTTACAATGAACATGGTTAAGACCATACTCATGCATTTTCTTTTCATGCTATGTCATTCTAGGCATTCTCATACTGATATCGGATTAAGTAGAGTTGTGAAACTTAAACATTTTCTTTTCATGCTATGCCATTCTAGGCATTCTCATACTGATATAGGATTAAGTAGAGTTGTGAAACTTAAACATTTTCTTTTCATGCTATGCCATTCTAGGCATTCTCATACTGATATCGGATTAAGTAGAGTTGTGAAACTTAAACATTTTCTTTTCATGCTATGCCATTCTAGGCATTCTCATACTGATATCGGATTAAGTAGAGTTGTGAAATTAAAAACATTTTCTTTTCATGCTATGTCATTCTAGACATTCTCATACTGATATCGGATTAAGTAGAGTTGTGAAACTTAAACATTTTCTTTTCATGCTATGCCATTCTAGGCATTCTCATACTGATATAGGATTAAGTAGAGTTGTGAAACTTAAACATTTTCTTTTCATGCTATGCCATTCTAGGCATTCTCATACTAATATCGGATTAAGTAGAGTTGTGAAACTTAAACATTTTCTTTTCATGCTATGCCATTCTAGGCATTCTCATACTGATATCGGATTAAGTAGAGTTGTGAAATTAAAAACATTTTTTTTTCATGCTATGTCATTCTAGGCATTCACATACTGATATCGGATTAAGTAGAGTTGTGAAACTTAAACATTTTCTTTTCATGCTATGCCATTCTAGGCATTCTCGTACTGATATCGTATTAAGTAGAGTTGTGAAACTTAAACATTTTCTTTTCATGCTATGCCATTCTAGGCATTCTCATACTGATATCGGATTAAGTAGAGTTGTGAAACTTAAACATATTCTTTTCATGCTATGTCATTCTAGGCATTCTCATACTGATATCGGATTAAGTAGAGTTGTGAAACTTAAACATTTTCTTTT
This sequence comes from Lamellibrachia columna, assembly GCA_963662155.1. NCBI lineage: Eukaryota > Metazoa > Annelida > Polychaeta > Sabellida > Siboglinidae > Lamellibrachia > Lamellibrachia columna. The sequence goes on from OY759267.1 coordinate 24,927,893, forward strand.
CGTGCTATGCCATTCTAGGCATTCTCATACTGATATCGGATTAAGTAGAGTTGTGAAACTTAAACATTTTCTTTTCATGCTATGCCATTCTAGGCATTCTCATACTGATATCGGATTAAGTAGAGTTGTTAAACTTAAACATTTTCTTTTCATGCTATGCCATTCTAGGCATTCTCATACTGATATCGGATTAAGTAGAGTTGTGAAATTAAAAACATTTTCTTTTCATGCTATGCCATTCTAGGCATTCTCATACTGATATCGGATTAAGTAGAGTTGTGAAACTTAAACATTTTCTTTTCATGCTATGCCATTCTAGGCATTCTCATACTGATATCGGATTAAGTAGAGTTGTGAAACTTAAACATTTTCTTTTCATGCTATGTCATTCTAGGCATTCTCATACTGATATCGGATTAAGTAGAGTTGTGAAACTTAAACATTTTCTTTTCATGCTATGCCATTCTAGGCATTCTCATACTGATATCGGATTAAGTAGAGTTGTGAAACTTAAACATTTTCTTTTCATGCTATGTCATTCTAGGCATTCTCATACTGATATCGGATTAAGTAGAGTTGTGAAACTTAAACATTTTCTTTTCATGCTATGCCATTCTAGGCATTCTCATACTGATATTGGATTAAGTAGAGTTGTGAAACTTAAACATTTTCTTTTCATGCTATGTCATTCTAGGCATTCTCATACTGATATCGGGTTAAGTAGAGTTGTGAAACTTAAACATTTTTACATGCTAACAATTCCACTGACATGCTTTAATTATCATTGTACCTTCGGTTTGTTTTAACCACCAACTCACACCGAGCATAGTATAGAATTTACACGTGCATAGGATATAATCAAACATACATTTGCAAAACACTTCACACACGTTTAGTGACTTAGCTACCTTAATTTGTACTTTCGACCCTTAACCAATTACTTTTGATGAACCATTTCTGTCTTACTTAGGGGGTATCCAAAACAATTGTTAAAATAATCTTATTGATATAAACGAAAATAATGCTGAAATTAATGAACCCCAATTGATACGCCGTTTATTATATTATGATATCGATAAGTTTCACTTGTTAGCAAACAGCAATACAGATAAATTTAGTATCCTAAGTTCAAATATACAATCAATGAATATCATGGGTCTTGGCCAGTCAAGCTCTGGGACTTGGTATTCAGGCTGCTTATCATTGGAGTTATGTTGGGGTTCTTCGGTATGCGGGGTCTTCAGAAGGTGTCTCCGGTTTCGTTGACATACCCCACTACTCTATGATTTGACTACGTACGAGCGTGGCGATCTAAGTTTTGGAGTTTCAAGTAGGATAGCAGGTTCCCATTGTGGATTTGGACCTGCGATGCGCAGACGTACATGTTCGCCGCTGTGGAGTGGGTAAAGGTCCTTTCCAGATTTGCCGTAGTTGGTCTGTTGTGTTGTTTCCTTGCGTTCCAGCATGTTTTCAATACGACTGGGTTCTATAAATAAGGGTCGCACGGTATTGATGATCGCAGTCGGTGGGACTTAGAGAGTTGTGCTGGGGACGCAAGTCCGTGTAAGGGGGTGTTGTGTAGCTCTAGCAAGTCAGTGTGCGGGGGTGTTGTGTAGCTCTAGCAAGTCCGTGTACGGGGGTGTTGTGTAGCTCTAGCAAGTCTGTGTACGGGGGTGTTGTGTAGCTCTAGCAAGTCCGTGTACGGGGGTGTTGTGTAGCTCTAGCAAGTCCGTGTACGGGGGTGTTGTGTAGCTCTAGCATGTCCGTGTACGGGGGTGTTGTGTAGCTCTAGCAAGTCCGTGTACGGGAGTGTTGTGTAGCTCTAGCAAGTCCGTGTACGGATGTGTTGTGTAGCTCTAGCAAGTCCCTGTACGGGGGTGTTGTGTAGCTCTAGCAAGTCCGTGTACGGGGGTGTTGTGTAGCTCTATCAGGCTCAGGTACGGATCTTTCTTCTCTTCTTTCGCTTTTCTCATTAGCCGTTTGATGGTCTGCACGGTTCTCTCTGCAAGGCCATTCGATTGATGATAGGTGGGGTTTGATGTCCCATTGTGGAAGTCCCACTCATCTGCGAACTTGCTGAACTCACTGCTGGAGTACTGGGGCCCGTTATCGCTCACCAGTTTCTGACATTTCCCGTGACGCACCAACATTCTTATGATTTTATTGATCACTGTGGCTGATCGTTTATCTGGCAGGTGTTCCACTTCGGGGTCGTTGCTGTAGTAATCTACTATCAGAACGTATTCCCTGCCGTCGAAGTTGAATAAATCTGAAGCAACAACCTGCCATGGTAGAGTTGGAAAGGGGTTGCTGATCCTAGTTTCTTCTGATGTGCGTTTCGATGCATCTGGCAAGTGCTGCAGCTTGCATCTGTTTCTTCGATGTCGGCGTTCATGCCTGGCCAGAACAGTGTCATGCGTTCTCGCGAACGGCACTTTTCGACGCCGAAATGTCCATCGTGTGTTCGAATCAGCATTTGTTTGCGCATTTATTTCGGTATGACAGTACAGTCGTACCGCCATTCCATCAGCGTATATCGGTTCTACGCAGTGGTTACAATGGTCCAGGATGGTTTCAGGGCATTCCTTGCGCTGACTTGGCCATCATGTTTGTATGACGAGCTTCAGAACTTGCATGCTTTGTTCATCACCTGAGCTGTTGCGAATTTCTGTCAGTTTGGGGTCACTGATCGGAAGTGTAGTGATCATGTGATGAACAGCGACATCCGCTTTGTCCGAGAATTCATCTTCGATCGGTTTGGCGTTTTCGATAAGATTGCGGCTCAGGCAGTCCGTTACTGGAATGTCTTTTCCCGGTCTGTGGTCGATGCTGATCGGTATCTTTGCAGTGGCAGGATCATGCTCTGTAGACGCTTTGGTGTTGACGATATGGGTTTGCTCGTGATGGTTTCCAGCGGTTTGTGATCAGTTGTCTTCCGTCCGTACATGTATTGATGGAATCGCTCGCAACCATAAACGATGGCTAGCATCTCACGCTCGATGGATGCCCAGTTCTGCTTGGACTCGTCGAAAGCCCTCGACATATACTCTATCGATCGGCACTCCGGCATGAGTGTGACACTGGTGGCTTTCTCTGAGGCGTTGACTCGGAGTGTGAATTCCTTCTTCCGGTCGTCGAATGTTAACACTGGAGATCGGGTGACTAGTACGTCATCACTCAGGCCGGTAACACGTGGCAAGTTTTCGTAGGTCTTGTCAACAAGGCGTTGGAAAGTATTGCACAGCCATGGAGTTTACCCAATCGGTGGGTTTAGTTAAATTGGTGAAGATGTCAAATTTCTCCATTCGCGCGAGTTCTTGTTTAATAATAATAATAATAATATATTTTATTTGGTATAGTGGACGTGGCGCTCCACAACATACTAAAATACAAAAAAAACAGTGTAAAATTGCAAAATAACAAATAAATGCATTTATAATACTATTAGTAATAAGAATTATTTTTAATAAATACAGCAATAAAATAGTGTAGAATTGCTAAATAAGGAAACGCTAAATAAATATATTAGCTGATATTAATAAGAATTATAAAAAAATTAATATAGCACAATAATTATATAGCAATAATACTAATAAATAAATAAATGTATATGTATAATTAATAATAATAAATAATTTAATAAGTCAGTAAAATATTTTATAGTAATAGTTTAAGTGATAAAAATGTATTAGTAAAATAATGTTAAATATCATGAATAAGATTACTGGAATAGTCATAATTAAATTGCTATGAGTAGAGGACAATGTTCATCTGGAATATCCGCTAATATGCGATACGGAAGAAATGTGTCTTTAGACATTTGAAGCTGGCGAGAGTGTCACAGGTTTTAATAAAGTTAGGTAAAGTGTTCCAGAGACGCCGCAGCCACTGCGAACGAGCCGCCCCCAGCCTTGGTACGAGTGCGCTTCACTTCCCAATTGTTACTGCTGGCAGAAAGTGCTCTTGCCCTTTGGTATGGGCGCACGAGTTCACGCAGATACACTGGCGCTTCGTCGTGCGTTTTTTTATATGAATTCGACTCTGCGTGCCCCGAGCAACCAGTGAAGTTCTTGTAACATGGGCCTGGCACTGTCGCTACGTGGACGACGCAGAATCAATCTGGCAGCCGAATTGTGTACTCGTTGCAGATGCGCAAATTTAACTACAGACGTGACGTATAAGGGTAGTCAAGCTGCGATGTGACGATGGCATTGACTACGCGTTCATTTGTTGATTTGATTGATGTGGCGGAGGTAGATTGATTATGCACTGATGGTTTGAGACACTTGCTTTTTCATATATAGCTGCCTGTCAATGAAGATACCGAAATTTCGAACACATCGCGAAGCTGTAATTGTAGAAACACCAACGCGAATCACACTGCCGTCAACGAGTGCAGCCGCAGACTTGGGTGCAGTTGGAAGATACTGTGTCTTGCCGTCATTCATACACATAGAATTCCATGCCATACATTGTTTTATATAATCCAAACAATCTTCCATTTGCTGCACAACAGCCGCTAAAGCGGACGGATTCAGGTCTAAATGTAAGTAGATCTGTAAGTCACCAGCATAGTGGTGAAAGAATAGTCCATAAGTTTGAATAAAGTCGCCAATAGGCTGGACGTACAGTAAAAAGAGCAGTGGTCCAAGGACAGAGCCTTGCGGGACACCCGCCGTCAGAGTAGTTGTACTCGATGATTGGCCACCGATTACTATTCGCTGCGTCCGCTCTTGCAGATACGATATAATACAGTCTAGTGCTTTGCCAACAAAGCCGTAATATTGGATAATTGTGTGAGGTTACTCACTGGTCGATAGTTGATCAGGATGTCTTTGTCAAGTGATGGCTTCTTCAGCGATGGACAGACAATTGCATGCTTAAGCGGCCTTGGCATGACTGCCTCATCCAGAGAGGTATTTGAGATCATTGTGATGACCGACACTCTGCGTTCGTAGTTGGATCGAACACATGGATACACTAAATGAAACAACGGTTTTCATTTGTTGGCCTATCGATGGTGTTGAAGCACTGCAAACCAGACAGGAGTTTATCGATCTTTTCACTGAAGAAATGTGAAAATACTTCACATCCTTGGGCCGTCGAGTGGAATTCGGGATGTTGTTATCAAGGGATCTCAGTAGTCGAAACATGGTTTTGTTGTTTTCTTTTTCTAAGCATTTTTTTTAGTAATCCGCTTTGCGTGCGGATATCAGAGCACTGCATTCCTCGCGGGTGATGACATATAATTGCCGATGAGTGCGAATTGGTTCTGATTTGATATGGTCGTCAAAATGAACGTTGAAATCGCCAACAACGACGGTAGGAATGACGGAGATGGATGTCTCGATGAACAGTTTAACAAGATTTAACAAGATTTGCCATCCAAGCCAAAGGCCCAGATGGCAAGTGGACAAGGAAGCCATTGGCTTATCGAGAGTCCAACAATGTTCATCTACTTATAACCCGCCCTCCTGAGATATGTGTCAACCTTGTTTTTAAACATATTCACGCTGCTAGCAGTTACACAATCTGTAGACAATTTGTTCCATTCATTTATTGTCCTCTGTGAGAACGAGTGCTTCCTGATGTCCAATCTACATTGATCCTTTACTAATTTTACCTCATGTCCTCTAGTTCTGCTATCCTTCTTGAGTGAGAAAAACATATTTCTATCAATATTTTCATACCCATTCAATATCTTAAAAACTTCAATCTGATCTCCTCTTAACCTCCTTGTCTCTAGAGTTGTTAAACCACATTCTTTCAGGCGTTCTTCATAACTAAGGTATCTCAGTTCTGGAATCATTTTAGTTGCTCTCCTTTGTATGCGTTCAAGCGTATCTATATCTTTCTTACGATATGGTCTCCATGCTTGTATACAGTATTCTAAATGAGGTCTAACTATTGCTTTATAAAGAGGTATAATTAACTTTTTTCCCTTGTATGTTATGTTTCTTCTAATCAATCCAAGAATTTGATTACCCTTTGAAGCTGCAATACCACACTGCTCTGAAACTTTCATATCAGCGATTATTTTAACTCCTAAGTCCTTTTCTTTTACAGTAGTACCCAGAACAGTATCTCCCATTTTATAGTTTACATTCAAGTTCCTATGTCCTGTATGTAGGCATTTACATTTCCCAAAATTTAACAACATCTGCCATTTCTCAGACCATTTCACTAATCTGTCTAGATCGTTTTGTAAATGTTGTTTATCACCATCAGTATTAACCTTTCTAAACAGTTTTGTGTCATCCGCAAATTTCAGTACGTTACTTGTTATACTGTCGTCCAAGTCATTGATATAAATTAAGAATAATATAGGTCCTAATACTGATCCTTGAGGTACCCCACTCAAAACCGATTTCCAATTTGAAACTTCTCCATCTACTACAACTCGTTGTCTTCTGTCAGTCAGCCATTGTTCTATCCAGTCAGTTATGCTGTCCCCGATACCATGGGCTTTTAATTTAAGTAGTAATCTTTGATGTGGCACTTTGTCAAAAGTTGCTCAAGTTCAGCGTAAAAGTTTGATGTTGTTCCAGATGTCTTACTTGATGAAGGCGGATGATAAGCGACCCAGACGTTGTATGTCAACAAGTGCGGGTTGATGAATTGTAGACGGAGAAGTTCGACGGTTGTGAACGGCAGCTTTGGAAGGATGATCGTAGTCTTGAATGTGCTGCGGTGTACAATGGCAACTCCGGCGCCATGACCAGAGGCATGTGCTACGTGTTGATGTTGGAAGGTGTAGCCAGGAGGCGTCAATTCGCTTCGTTTCCGGTCTTCTTGAGCTACGTCTCGGTGATGGCCAGCCCATCCCATTCGTGTTTGAGATATCCTTGTTTATTGTGAGTGTCTTATTTCTGATCGCGTTCCCCCAACGTGGCATTGATCAATGCCACGTTGGGGGAACGCTTCTCATAATCGTTGGCAACGGTTTGTAGTCTTCTTTGCGTTTGATAATTTATCGGTTTCAGTCGTATAATGTTCACGTTGATGACGCCGCGCTGGTGGTCAGTGGATACAAAGCCAGGTCGACGTCCAATTATTGGACGAATTGTACGTTGGCGATTGCGACCGGCTTTGCACCCTCGTGTGACCGCACAAATTCCATTGTCCTTTATCGTGTCGAACAAAGGCTGAGCCAGCTTCCCGCTAGTGACACAAGCATTGGTATTGTTGAAAGGTTCCTGCCGAGGGTAGGTCACCATGTTATATGGGTACATACCATGTTATGTGGGTACAAGTGTGCCACCAGGATAATAGTCACAAAAATATACATACATGTAAAATCGGTAACACAGTAGAGCAGTTCCGTGCATTCCAGACAATGTTATCAATTATCCGATGCCATCGAATAGATCAGAGTACTCGTCGAGGAGCTGGTTCAGTCGTACATCATCATTGCTGAAATGACGATATGTGTCAACGGTAGTGCCAATGTCGTCGACAGAAATTATGAGTTTCACAAGTTTCATGTCAACACAGGATTTGAGTCCCAATATGAGACATATGTGTGTGTAATTTGTCGAACTCAGCCTGTAACAAAATTGATCAAGATTGTCATCCAAGGCAAAGACCCATATGACAATTCGTCCAATTATTGGACGAATTGTACGTTGGCGATTGCGACCGGCTTTGCACCCTCGTGTGACCGCACAAATTCCATTGTCCTTTATCGTGTCGAACAAAGGCTGAGCCAGCTTCCCGCTAGTGACACAAGCATTGGTATTGTTGAAAGGTTCCTGCCGAGGGTAGGTCACCATGTTATATGGGTACATACCATGTTATGTGGGTACAAGTGTGCCACCAGGATAATAGTCACAAAAATATACATACATGTAAAATCGGTAACACAGTAGAGCAGTTCCGTGCATTCCAGACAATGTTATCAATTATCCGATGCCATCGAATAGATCAGAGTACTCGTCGAGGAGCTGGTTCAGTCGTACATCATCATTGCTGAAATGACGATATGTGTCAACGGTAGTGCCAATGTCGTCGACAGAAATTATGAGTTTCACAAGTTTCATGTCAACACAGGATTTGAGTCCCAATATGAGACATATGTGTGTGTAATTTGTCGAACTCAGCCTGTAACAAAATTGATCAAGATTGTCATCCAAGGCAAAGACCCATATGACAAGTGGAAAAGGAAGCAATTGGCTTATCGAGAGTCCAACAATTTTAATGTATGTGTAATCTGCCCTCCTGAGATAAGTATCAACCTTGTTTTTAAATATATTCACGTTGCTAGCAGTTACACAATCTGTAGATAATTTGTTTCATTCATTGATTGTCCTCTGTGAGAATGAGTACTTCCTGATATCCAGTCTACACTGATCCTTTACTAATGTTACCTCATGTCCTCTTGTTCTAGCCTTGAGTAGGATATTCACTTGAGCACCTGTGTCTATCTTGACCGTTATTGTCTTGTCGTTGCGTGAAAGATCCACACATGCCGGGTCATTGCTGCGAGTCTGAGAGTTTACAGCGTCAATGTAGATCTAGCCACTAATGTCACTTTCATTACGGTCTTCTGTGTGGGTCTATGCTGTGGACTACCTTGTGGCGACAAACTGCTGAACAATTATTTCTGTTCTTGCATTTATTGCACACACGACCTCACGCAGGATATTCTTCCATGTTGGCCGTATCCACAATTACCGCATCTTGTTTTTCGAACATCGTTCGCCCTTCTCTCCGATCCACATAAGTAAGTAACTTACTTTCTGTACTTTTGTCATGTCACTGAGAGATCCAACGAACATCAGACGTGCGCACTGCTCAAATTTCGCCCATGTCTCTTTCAGCGCGGGCGAAGCCCAGTCAAATGTTGGGTGTAGTACATTGTAATACGCTGTACTCTTCCAAATCACTGGTGTCAGAAGTAAGTCAGATTCACAGCCCAGAAGACTACTCTTCTGGGCTGTGAGTCCGACCTACTTCTGACACCATGTAAAGAGATGGCTTAACTCTATGGTTAATATAGGTTTATTAACAACATCGACATCACGACACATACATTGAGCTCCCGCTCTGACGTCTGCACAGACAGTGATGACGACCACTAAAACGCACAGTGTTTGGGGCGCCGCTTGAACATTCAACTTATGATGTGCTATCATAACATCCCCCTTATTCAATTAAAGTACTTTTTGGACCGTTGATTGGGACACATTTGATCATTTGCTATCCTTATGTGTTGATGTTGAGCGGATTCTAATATTAAAAAACCCGATTCAATGTGTATTAAAATCCTAATTTAAGCTTACCAGAAACATTGCTGCCCGGTAAGAATAGCATATTGTAGACCCGTTTAACATATTCTGTGTTAACGGATATCTTCGATCATCTAATTCTAATCTACTTTTTATATCAAGTGTTAAGACAAATGTCGGAACTAGAGCTTTTTCATTTGCTGCACCGACTCTATGTAATTCACTCCCTATTAGTGTAAAGTATGTAGGAAATATAGCAACATTTCGCCGTAAACTGGAAACCCACCTGTTTGAACTTGCTTTTCCTCCATAGCTCCCCAGTGTACCAATCCAACTGTTTACAACAGGAACTGCTTATCGATTATGAACTGCTGCCGAGCTTGGGTCTCCCTGGTATTTTGGCTCAATAGAAGTAGTTTATATAGTATGTCTACCCTACATGGAATTAACGTGGAAACTTAAAAAAATCGTGTTGATACCGTGTGCAGAAATGTATCACTATTTTATGTATTTTTTCCATTTAATTCCTGTCCGTAGTCCGTTGAAAAATGAGCATCCTAATTATAACTCAATATAATTGTTTTGCCTTTTGCCTACAATCTGAAAACGTCTGGTACAAATGTTTGGTGATACCGAAGCATATATTAATATTTTGAACATCCTTGAAATTGGACAAACATAGATACGTTAAATTGTTTATTTCTAATGTCATTAATGCAGAGTGGAAAGAATGTATGTAGATACATGCCACCACCTACACTACCGGGTGTTGTTTCCCTATGTTGTAATTATAGATCTTTTGATAGCAGGATTGTGCTGATGTTTAAACACATTGTATAATGGTGCAACGTTATTTGCGTTTAATTTTCAGAGTTGCTACAAATGCTGCAACGATGACTTATGTTTTGACACGACCATTACCGGAAGTGAAGCATCGACGTTGTCTAGATGGGGGGCGTTGACGACGTTTCTTGTTCTCTCAACTCTTGTTCTCTCAGCTCTCTCAAGAAGGGAAGAACACCTGGTATCGATGAAATGCATGTGGAGATGGCAGCGGGGGAGAATGGAATCAGCTGGACAAAGAGGCTGCTGAATACATGTTTGAGGCAAGGTAAAGTACCAGAGGAATGGCGGACAGTGACAAGAAGAAGAAGGGAGATGTGCAAGACCCTGGGAAATACCGAGGCATCACACTTCTAAGTCACATCATGAAGCTGCTAGAGAGGATCCTGGATGTTAGGATCCGAAAGAAAGTAGAGCAAGAATTGGGTGAAGAACAACAGGGATTCAGAAAGGGCAGAGGGACGACTGATGGGATGTTTGCATTAAGACAAATGGTAGAGGAGAAGTTGGAGATGCAAGGGAGAATGGCAGTGGGATTTGTGGGCTTGAAGAAGGCCTACGACACAGTCCCTAGAGAGATGGTGGTGGCAACATTGAGATGGATGGGAGTGCCAGAAGCAGAAGCAAGGATGGTGGAAGCAATGTATGAGAGAACACAAGGAAGAGTTTTGGTTGGATCTGGGTTGTCAGAAGAGTTTCCAGTTTACATCGGTTTGAGACAAGGAAGTGCCCTTAGCCTTTACTGTTTATCATGGTGATGGAAATAATCAGCAGGAAGATCAGCTCGAAGGATATTCTCAGGAAGATGATGTATGCAGACGATCTGGCCATAATAGCATAAAGCAAACAAGACAGTGGCGTTGACAGAACAACAACAACAGAAGCTGCAAGTGTGTGAGAATAACTGGATTCGTCGAATAACAAGAACAAAGAGGGAGGATAGAAGAAGGATGAACGTCCTGAGGAAAGAAGTTGGGACGCAGTGCAGCCTAACAGGAAAATTAGTGATAAGAAGGATGAGATGGGCAGGCCACTTGGTAAGAATGGATGCAAGCAAACTAGCAAAGAGAGCAGAGGTGGAAAAACATCAAGGACACAAGACAAGGGGAATGCCACAGCTGAGATGGGAGGACTGCGTGAGGAGGGACATGAGAAGATCGGTGGAGGATGAAAGATGGAGAGAGGGGGCGGCCGATAGAAAACTACGGAAAGAAAGAACAGAAAGAGTGGCTCGACCACGCCTCTGAGGCCAGACTTTATTCCCGGCGAATTCACGAAAGCGAGCAAGAATCGGATAAGCGAAACTAACCTGCATTGTGGTTCGAACCCACGTTGGAACGTAGGCCAAAGAACGTCTTGACTACTCGGCCATCTCAATGCAACCTAATCTCGCTTATCCGACTCTCTCTCGCCTTCTGAATTCGCAGGGGCGTGGTTTCGTTGTTACACACTGTTACTTCTCCATTTTCTTTCCCGAGAAACGCCAGCAGCCAATCAGCGTCATTATTGAGATGCTACACTAAACATTTATTTTGCCTGATTTAACTTTTTCAGTATGACAGTTGCGTCAATATAATCAACATTTAAAGTTAATTCGAATTGCATCCTATGAACTGATAAAAGTTAACTCTTACTTTATGAATTAACCAAATGCCCAGATGACATCGTAATTAGTTAATTATGTATGCACATAGAATCTGGGCGCATACATAATTTCTGTCACAATGAAAAGTACACATTGATTCCAGGCGATGATGTGTGGAACAAACGGAGGCGTCACAGCACGGCGCCTGGATAATCAATGCTAAATGCAAGGGTAATTCTAGTGTACCGTGTAGTAACGTGTACATGACTGCCGCAGTCAAGTTCCCTTTCTATTATTTCTCTGCGTCCTCATTGCAAGAACTTGTTGTAATGTTACTCGGTCATTATATGCGTAGACTAGACATACTTCAGCGTAGACAAAACAAATACCTTTATTGCTTATCCCGGGACACGCACTTCCGGTAGCGAGGGTGTCACTCCCATTACGGGTGTCACTTCAACATAATAATTGCTATAATATTACTCTTGGTCCTTGTAATAAAAGCACTACTGCAAACAAAAACAGGTTCGCCAAACAGACTGCGACACGACAGAGGGCGCTCTGTTCGACGGGGTGCTCAGGCAAATCGGGCGCTCTATTTGATAGGGGGCGCTCTGATCGCCGGAAATAGTGTTTATTTTTATTTATATATACTGTATATTTTTGGTAAACCTTTGTAAAAGTAAAAATATTTTAAACACTGTTTGTTATTTTTAGTTGTTTAAGCTTTTATTATTATTATTATTATTGTTGTTATTATTATTATTTAGGTAGATAATTAACGTATTAATGTAAGGGTTTTGCAGGAGACGGTTATGAAAATATTGAGTATGTATGTACAAGCAAATCGTTTCGGCCTGTCCGATTGCACTGCATTTCTATTAAATCACAATCTATCTCTTCGTTCTAAAAGTTAAGCCATTTCTTGGAAAGAGTCGCATATATATATATATATATATATATATATATCCATAATATCCTAATGGCTTATTCATTACGACTCGTAGACAATAGTCGTCGGGAGGCGTCGCACACCGCGCGACTGTTCAGTATTGTTCAAGACTGCCGGTCGGCTTCTGTCAGCCACGTCTGACGTGTTGGATCGGCACAACTGATATCACGCGTTTAATAACGACCAAAAAAAATTGCGAATTCAAAGCTTCCATACAGCATTACATGACGTGTGTAGTCTATGTTGTGAGCCTATTGACAACAAAACACAGATGGTAGATACCGTTTTCAATACAACAAATAGCAACGCAGCTGCGTTAATTACGCATATATAGTGTCTTCGCTACAAAGCAGTGCAACAAATCGCGAAGTGTTGACTTCGTGTCTACTGTTGTTGCACTGAAATATTTCGCTTCGTCGACAGATGTACGTGGCCACCAGTTTACTATTTAGTGTTTGTGACGTATAGTAAGTAACACTTGGTCAGTTGGTGTGCAAATGTTGCTTAACTGCCAACATATGTTTGACATAGTGTGGTTTAGGTGCAACATTTCGATCAACTGTACACAAAGAAATCATACACACGTCAAGTATATCTGCCTCAAATTCAGGAAGTAATTCGTGGCGTGCAGCGCCCATGTTGAGTCGTACGACCTCGTATACATGTAAGGTGAGTGAAGTTCTTCACAACAATTAGTTCGACCCAATGGGATTGTTGATTTGCTTGGTTTACTGATGGCCTACTGGTCCCCAAATGGCCAAATTCTATTGCAAGCCGGGCAATGTGCAAAGACTCGATGTGTAACAACGGAGACGCAAAGAGACGTACACGAAATCAGCAGATCGAGTATCGTCAGACCGTCGAGAGGACGTCTGTTATATTGCAGACTACATAGAAGACTAAAAAGCGACCCACATAGGAGAGACAAGAAGATGAAGGAGAGATTGTGACAAGAAACAAAAGTCCAGGAGTCGAAGGAGAGACGTGTATACCAAGTAGCTTTCTGTAGTTTGAAAATTCGATGTACTTGATGACCCCACAATATTATACCATAATTAATATGAGTAAGAATGAGGGAAGTGTACATAATACATAATATATTTTGTGGTAATGGGTATTTAAGTTTGTTTAAGATCCGAATTGTTTTATAAATTGTGTTAGTTGTTTTACTTGTATTTGTATGCCAGTGTAAGTGGTTATTTAGTGCAATACCCAAACAATTTAAATCGTTTATACAATCAAAGTGTGTCATGTCTAATTGCAATACGGCTATTTCTACTTTCTTTTGAGGCATATGAAATACGGTATCATGAATTTAGTTTACTTGACATTTAATTACAGTTTGTTGGCTTTTATCGAGTTTTATGCTAATATTATTGCTTTTGATTTGGCCATTTGGACTATCAAAATTACTTAGTATACTAGTTAGGATAGTGTCATCAGCATAAGTTATTAATTCAAAGAGGTCACCAGAAAGAACTATGTCTTTTATATAAATGATAAATAAGAGTGGTCCTAAAATTTACTCTTGTGGAACACCAGTAGTGATACCATTTCTTCAGATATTTCCACGTATTATTTTCGATTGAGTAGATAGCTTCTACAAAGATCAAGAGCTGCACCATTTAACAAGATTTAACACGATTGCCATCCCAAACAACAAGTTCCAGGTGGCAAGTGGTCAATGAAGCCATTGGCTTATCGAGAGTCCAACAATGTTCTCATCTATGTATAGCCCGCCCTTATCAAATATCTGTCAATTCTAATTTTAAACATATTCACACTACTAGCATTAACACAATCATTTGGCAGTTTGTTCCATTAATTTATCACCCTCTGTGAGAAAGGGTACTTTCTCATGTCCAACCTACACTACTCTTTAACTAATGCTGCTTTGTGTCCTCTGGTTCTATTGCCTTCTTTAAGTTTGAAGAACATATTCCTATCAACATCCTCATAAACATTCACTATTCTAAACACTTCTATTTGGTCTCCTCTTAGTCTCCTGGTCTCTAGTGTTGTCAAACCACATTGTAATAAGCGACTTTCGTAACTAAGGTCTCTCAATTCTGGAATCATTTTAGTTGCTCTTCGTTGTATTCTTTCTAGCTTGTGTATGTCCTTTTTACTATATGGCCTCCATGCTTGAATACAACGTAACCAGATCGTACAGATGGCCACGTCTATAGAATCGATACAATCGTTCACTATGAACAGATCATGCCACCAGTAGGTACACGTACACGCATGGACATTCGCTATCACACAGGCATACGAAACATGACAGACATTGGATAAACAAACACAAGGGCAATTTGTTTTGTTTTGAACCTTGAGCAGGCACTCTCTTCGTGACGACCGGAGCCAGCGTTCTGGGGCTGTGCATCCCTTGACACCGACTAGGACCGCTGCCGTCTGTGTGTCTGGTCTGCGGCGTCTTCACTTCCCGAAGATGTGTCGCCGACTATGGATGACTCCGATTCTGGCGATCATTTCTGCCGTTCTTGTTGTCAACATATATGGACGTAAGCACACAGCATATCAGTAACATCCTGTCATATTACGTACGCAAAGTGCATCGATTATCGCCTGTTGTAAGAATTTGCCACGGATTCTCCTTAAAGGAACAAAAGCCGACCATTTTTTTTATCTTAGACTCGTGTTAAAAAACAAATGCACTATACTGCCGTAGACACAACTGAGAGTAATAACTAAACTAAACTAAGAACAACAATTGTTAAATACAATTTGATTGTTTTCTGTAAATAACATTCGGAGGAGCCGTGTAGTTACATTCATTACAAAAATACAATCAGTTAACAAACAAAAGCATTTTCATGCCGTATACACATTTGGGAGGAATAACTAAACTAAGAACGACATGGCTACCCGGTCCGGCCAGATCCGAGTATTATACTGCCTCGGTTCAGCGTGCAATATGTAGACATGCGATTCGACTCGAATTATTCACATTTCAAAAAACAATTGCGTTTTGTTAA
Source organism: Lamellibrachia columna (assembly GCA_963662155.1). NCBI lineage: Eukaryota > Metazoa > Annelida > Polychaeta > Sabellida > Siboglinidae > Lamellibrachia > Lamellibrachia columna. The sequence goes on from OY759267.1 coordinate 24,943,499, forward strand.
GATATGTTTGAGTGTTCAATATGTTAGAATAGATAGAGTTTATGACTGCGAAACGACTCATTTGTTAATTAGTGTTGATTAAATCATCAGACAATTTATTATAATAGTTTTTGTTCATCCGAACAGAAATTTGGAGAAAAAGCAAAATTGTCTATGTGTAGCCTGCTATTATAGCATACTAAAGGCTAACCATATCTTTGTTGCAAGTCACCCGACGGAAAAATCAAATTCATTTTGTTCGATGGTATAGACAATAGCTGTTTTATTTAATATAGATTTTGTACTCGCTTCAAAATGTTGGCAACTATCGGTTGCCTTCTTCAGGAACTGAATTCTTGTACGACTTAGTTATAAATCTGTTCGCTAGATGGTATGGCAATCAACTGTCGGTATGCCACTCGTCTCAATTCATGATAGGCGTTGTCGTTCTGATCAACTGGACCACCTTTATCCATCTCATAGTTGTGTTACTATTATATATATATATATATATATACACCGACCGCCGTCAACCGCCGAATCCAGTTAGTCAGTTAAATACTGTGTCGGTCGGTCGGTCGGTCGGTCGAGAGAGAGAGGCCTACTGATACCATACGATTATCACCGATTTTTTTCTCATATCTGAATACTCTTATCAAGATGGTTTTGTCATTTAAGAATGTGGCCCGAACTGCTACAGTTGCACAAAGAATGGTGCTGGGAAGTGTGACGACGGCAGTTGCAACTACCAACATGTGTTTGTCAGTGACTCTCAAACATGCGAAGGTATGACGTTAGTAGTAGAAGCAGTTATAGTAGTAGTAGTAGTAGTAGTAGTAGTAGTAGTAGTAGTAGTAGTAGTAGTAGTAGTAGTAGTAGTAGTAGTAGTAGTAGTAGTTGTAGTAGTAGTAGTAGTAGTAGTAGTAGTAGTAGTAGTAGTAGTAGTAGTAGTTGTAGTAGTAGCGGTAGTAGTAGTAGTAGTAGTAGTAGTAGTAGTAGTAGTAGTAGTAGTAGTAGTAGTAGTAGTAGTAGTAGTAGTAGTAGTAGTAGTAGTAGTAGTAGTAGTAGTTGTAATAGTAGAAGTAGTAGTAGAAGTAGTAGTAGTAGTAGTAGTAGTAGTAGTAGTAGTAGTAGTAGTAGTAGTAGTAGTAGTAGTAGTAGTAGTAGTAGTAGTAGTAGACTAAATATTTTGTAATTTTTATGTCGCATCTGAAAGATTTATAATTTAATACGATGTATTCTTTATTTCAGAATGCGCTCAGAACTGTTACAGCTGCACAACGAATGGTCCGGGAAAGTGTGATGACGGCACTTGCTACAGCCAACATGCGTTTGACAGTAACAGTCACAAATGCGAAGGTATGATAATGCTATTTGTAGTAATAATTATTACAACTGTTATACATTTTCAGACACCACGGAATGAAATAAAGCAAACATTTCAAAAACAATACGATATCTAAACAGATTCTTTCCTCCTCGGATTAAAACTGCACTGACACGTGGGGTAGGAGAAGTATGAATTTATTTTATACTTAATTCTTGTTTACTTCACTAATAAGTTCCCCAAATACGACGTTGAGAACGAAACAACATATATTTAGCAATGCCTATTGGTATTTACAGTAAATTGACCAGCAAGAAAAAAGTATTTGAAAAAAAAAGAAGTAAATTTAAATGCAATGATATTAATTCATTATAATGTTTGCTAAAATCAAGTAATGCACCATCAAGTTTGTCTTCATTTCAGTTTGCGTATCTTATAGTGTAACTGATGGAAAGATGTTTTTCATTACATAGTAAATAATTTGTCAACTATGTTTGATTTCAGCGTGTGACCCTAACTGCTATGAGTGTAAATACGCGGGCTATCATACATCTATTTAAAACTGAGTATTTCCTAATATTGATTCTGCTATTGGAAATTCTAAAAGGAGTGTAGTTTAGTAGAGATCTCGAAGGGCAATGATATTGGATATTTCCTACTAGATAGGGCGAATAGATGAGAGTGCACACAGATCTGCAACTTGCCTACGATGTTGAAGGGACGGCAGTCTAAAATGATTGCAAACCGCAGGATAATTGTCAGTGGAGTACTGCATTTTGGATTTGTAACATAAATACTTAATGGATTTGTTTTAACTCTTTCGATTTTGTCGATAACAGTTTGTTGCCACGGATTCCAAATAACACTGTAATACTCCAACTGGCTTTTGACTAGAGATATATACAAGGATTGCAAAGCTCGTACATCGGTAAATGTTGTGCAAAAGCGCTTAATAAAACCACACATCTTAAAAGCTTTAGAGACATTATATTATCTTTAAAAGTCAAATTACTAATCAATATGACTCCGAGATCTTTGACAGCGGTGACCCTGGGTAGAGACTAGCTTAAGATTATGTTAAAACTACTCTGAGACGTGGCATAGGAGAAGCGTGAATTTATGTTAAGCTTAATTATGGTTCACTTCACTAATAATTTACCCAAATACGACGCTGAGAACGAAAATATATATGTTAAATAATACATATTGGTATTTACTCTAAATTTACCAGCAAGAAAACATTGAATTGGAACTCAAAATAAATAAATTTAAATGCAATGATATTAATAGATTATAATGTTTATGACAATCAAGTAATGCACCAGCAAGTTTGTCTTCATGTTAGTTTACTTGTTGTATAGTGTCACTGATTGAAAACGTGTTTTCATTGCACAGTAAATAGTTCGTCAACTATTATTTCAGGGTGTGACCCTAACTGCTACGAGTGTAATAACGCAGGCCCAGACAAATGTGACGACGGTCGCTGCGACTATGGATACGGCCTCAATCCAGACAAGACTTGTGGTGGTGAGGATCACCCCTTCAATACAACACATAATGCATGCGTAAATATAGGGATCATAGGTTGAAAATAGAACGGTTGACACTAGAATACGAATAAACGGCAACTAAAACACATGCAGACGTATGTAGGTGTATGTCAATTGACAAACGTGTTGGCTTCATCGGTATTGATGATTACGTTTACTGTATTATTTAATAGCTTGTTTCATAAAAGGCATTTGGTTCCAGCGTGTGCCGACAACTGTTATAACTGCACGAACAGAGGGGCCGGTAAATGTGACAACGGCCAGTGCTTCCCCAGATATGCTCTCGTGGTCAACGATCAAACTTGTGGAGGTATGAACCGTTGTTACAGTATTTAAGCTCGCAGTTTAGGATGGGTGATACAAGCATGTTTAAAGTTGCATGACATTTGGGAAAACTGCGGTAATTTACTCACATGTAAAAAGGAACACCGAAATATTTGTAACGCTGGCCTGCGTCAGAATGTTTTCCTTTCACTCATAAAACTTAGTTTCTGGTGACATGCGAACATGCATTTATACTACGAAAATGTATTAATCAACAAACCTCGGACCATGATAATCCGGAAACCACGGTACCTGGACATTTACTTTTCAAACGCTGATATACACCGTTAATTACATGACTACATATATCAATTGGGATCGAAATATAAAATCTGTAAAAAAAATAAAATCTCAGGTGTGATATTTTATGCATTATCTAACCACTTGTTATATAAAAAGCGGAACTGTTTCACAAAGAAGGAGATTATTTGACAAAGAAGCAGAAGCAGCAGATGATACAACAATTAATAAGGAGATGCCCTTCCTAAAGCAGGAAAGTTGGCATATCTGCGTTTGTTTATCGTTGGAAGCTGCTTCTAAGTGATGTTGTTTCCAGCATGCGACCCCCACTGTGACGAGTGCACGACACAAGGACCAGGCAAATGTGACACCGGACAGTGTTTCTCAAATTATTTCATCGTTCACAGCAAACAAACCTGCGCCAGTAAGGAACAACACTAAAATAGAAACAAAGGTTGTGGTTTTGGACCTATCAGCCTATAGAAGTTACTAAAAGCATTTGCAACTACCATAAAGAATATCACGCCAGTGGTTTATTAGAAAAAACCTTGTTGAACACACAGTAACTTAATTTCATTGGCCGCGCCAAACAGTCAGATAACCCTTCCTAACGAGTGCGTGTAGTCTGGCAATATTTACTTACGAAATAAATATTTATTTGTAAAAACATAGTCATACGCTTGCAAATAGGATATGGCCAATTTGTTTGCATCGAGACTCAACCGATACAACATATTTTGGCTTTTGTTTACTAACCATATCTCGTTCTGACTTAGCAGCACGCTTGACTGAATTGTATTGCTTCCGACGGCCCTTCGAATTCGGAAGAAGGCACTTGAGGCGTTTCACCAGAAATCGATTTCTTAGAATTGCCAGGCGCTTATTGGTCCCACAAGAAACATGTCAGTGGCCAGGAAAAAAATTACCAGAATCTCCCACTTTTACTACATATTCTAAGAAAACTACTAGCGAAATATTCTATATGGTTAGTTTTTATTAACGTTTTGCATTGCCCCAAAACCATGACCTTTCTTTCGTTTTAACTCACAAAGTTTGCCTTTACTGTTGATGGATTTCACAAGAGCAGATGTTATTGTGATAAGATAGAATTATGCTATACATATTCACGGCGTAAACACAGTAAATGTATTCATTACGGATTAATATGTAAAGTAAGTTATATTCCGCATGCAGATAAAGAATGAAGCAATCTCATTTTGCTATATAAAAGTAGCAATGCAAACGTTTGCCAGCAGAAAATGGTAAACATATTCTATCATGAACTGTGATTACATTATTTGTTTTGTATTCTAGTAAAGAAATAGTTTGCTCAATAGTTGTTGTTAGTTCAGGCTATGCTGATATATATATATATATATATATATATATATATATATATATATATATATATATATATATATATATACATATATATATATATATATATATATATATATATATATATATATATATATATATATATATATATATATATATATATATATATATATATATATATATATATATATGTGTGTGTGTATATATATATATATATACATATATATATACATATATATACATATATATATATATATATATATATATATATATATATATATATATATATAATCACAGTTTATTAAATGTTTCCTTCTTCAGCGTGCGCCGACCACTGTTACGCTTGCACAGTGAACGGAGGAGAAAAGTGTGACGAAGGCCGGTGCGAACCCAAATACGCCATTGACCACAGCACTCAAACTTGCGTCGGTAAATATTAGCTCTGCACTCATGGTTGGACCCAATTTGCATATTTTTACAGTGGTACTATTTGATTCCGTTAAATTGTTTTGGAGATCAACAATCCTATGCATTATTGGAGAGTCAGTCAGGTTACTACGTCATTTCGTAAAACAAAAAGGGAATTAGCAAACATATGCTATGTTTGAAAACGTAACGGCATAATGAACCGGAAAACCAATATTTCCGTAATCACTATGTGGTGGTAATTTTGGTTTGTCAAAATTGTTTTATTAAGACCTTTCTTTGCCAATATTTTAGCATGTAAAAACATGGATTTTAACTGGCATTTTTCAACGGTCAGGAAGCCAATGGTGATTCTCACAATACGCTTATTGTGACAATCGAAGTTGTAAAACTCTCCGCAGCGTTTAATGTGAAAGAAGTTCGTTCAATACCGGTTTTTATTTTCAGCGTGCTCCCCCAACTGTTACATTTGCACGAACACAGGCCCCGGCAAATGTGATGAAGGCCAGTGCTACCCCAGATACGGCATCTACTCAAAAAGTCAAAGTTGCGCAGGTGGGCCTTGTTCGTGGAGCTTAGTATCGAAACAACACCTCATCAACAAGTCAGTTTTGGGCTGATTTGTTTCATTCTGTTCTATATGTTTCACAAAATCCTCATATCGTCTGCGATTGACTTCCTCCAAATATTCCTTTTATCTTCCTGGTTTTCTCTTTTTCCTCTTGGATTCCACTCCAAAGCCTGTTGTGTAACATTGTTTTTTTCTTTTCGGTTGGTGTGCCCTATTCAGGTGCAGAAGCAGCAGATGATACAACAATTAAAAAGGAGACACCCTTCCCAAAGCAGGAGAGTTGGCATATCTGCGTTTGTGTATCGTTGGAAGCTACTTCTAAGTGATGTTGTTTCCAGCATGCGACCCCCACTGCGACAATTGCACGACACAAGGACCAGGCAAATGTGACACCGGACAGTGTTTCTCAAATTATTTCATCGTTCACAGCAGACAAACATGCGCCCGTAAGGAACAGCACTTAAATAGAAACAAAGGTTATGGTTTTGGGCCTATAGAAGTTACTAAAAGTATTTGCAATTACAATAAAGAATATCACGCCAGTGGTTTACTAGAAAAAACAGGTGCATTTCCTTCTTTCGGTGCCTTTCTTGATGTTTTGTTGGTCTGTCCATGTCACGTAGGGAGCGACAAACAGGTTTTCCAACAACGACAACGGCTAGCACATTATTTCGTCAGCGTACAATCATACACTAGAAAATGCCACCAACTCAATCAATTATACATTTAGTGTTCGTCCAGAAGACGATACTAAATTGCTTCAGTCTGAATGTCTAATAAATAAAGAGATTATATATTGAAAAGACCACAACAGGCATTGCAATACGAATAAACATAAATCATCATACTTTCGGAATCTTTGATTTGGTGCAGCGACTTGAATTTGGTGCAGATCATTTTTAGAAAAACGCGGTATATCGAATAGAATAAGTATTACTATTGCATATATATATATATATATATATATATATATATATATATATATATATATATATATATATATATATATATATATATATATATATATATATATATATATATTATACATAGACGTATTGTAGGCATATATTAGGGAACAGGTTTTGTTAATTATTAGTCAGAGGCAGTATTTTAGAGTAAGTTAGTTCCGGACTCCGACAGGGAAGTCAGTGAGCGTTAATAGGGTTGTTTATCATTCGAAAATTGAGATAGCATAGTGAATAGTAAGAAACAGTGGGACATTGGTTAGAATAAGTATTACACATATATTATACAGGTCATAGGGAGACAGGATGTAAGGAGACGGGAAGGAAATAAATGGGAAGGAAGACAAATGGATCGAAGGGTGAGACAGTAGCGAAGAGACGGGGGGAAGGAGACGATAGTTAAAGCGATGGGAGTAAGGGAGACGGGAGGGAAGGTGTTAGGAGGGAAGGCGATGGGAGCGCAAATTAGCCAGGAGACGGGAGGGAAAGGTGACATGTTGACGGGTGAGAGAGAGACTGATAACAGGCCGCCAAGTGACAAGGCTGCAGGACAGAATGTGATGGAAGGGATCCATCGGAAGAGCTATTCTGAAGCAGTGATAGAGGGGGTGAGAACGAGAGCGAGGGTGTTTGTGGGGGACTCAATAGTTAGGAAGACCGACAGAGTCTTAAACAAGGGAGATGACGTGGTGGTTTGTTTGCCTGGGGCCAAAATAGAGGCGAAAACTGAGAGGGTAGAAAACATCGTGGGTTCGGGCAAGGGTGGATCTGTTTTAGTACACGTAGGGACAAATAACGTAGAGAGGGAGGGTACAACTGCCATAGTTAGGAAATATAGGCAGTTGGTCAGAACACTAAAGCAGACGCGGGTTGAGCAAGTAATACTGTCAGGGATTTTACCAGTAATAGAAAGGAGGGGTCACAGATATCGAAATTGCCGGGGGATGGCAATTAACATGCTAGTACAGAAGCTATGTAGGGAAGAGGAAGTTGGATTGGTGGATTTGGTTGGAAGGGATGATATGTCCATGAAGGATGGGCGTCATCTAAATGGAAAGGGGCAGCAGTATTTGCGGATGGACTCACAGAAGCAGTAGACAGTGGCATGGGTAACATAGCAAATGTTCATGGTAGTAAACAATGTTTAAACTAGAAGCGTTGGGGGGTTACTTAGAGATGCCTCTAGCAGGACAAGAGGCCACTAGTACAGACAAACCAATAACTAAATGTCATAAAAACATGTATGTAAGCAGGTTATAGATGCGTGTGTTTAAATACTAGGAGAATAGTAAATAAGAAAAACGAATTAAACATTAAGGTGGAAGATATTGACCCTCACCTAATTGGCATTATCGAATAATGGGCCAACACAGACATAACAGATGCTGAACTAGGATTGACAGGATACGTAATGTTTAGGAAAGATCTAATAGGAAGAAGGGGAGGGGGAGTTATTTTATATGTTAAAGAATCTATTCAGGCTTATGAAATAAAATTAGAAAGGGAAGCAGATTACGATGAAGCTGTTTGGTGCAAAATAGGTTTAGGAAATTCAAAATGAACTATTGGAATAGTTTACCGAAGTCCAAACATAAACGAAGAGGATAACACAAAAATACAAAAAGCTATAAAGGAAGTTAGTAAAGGGGAATGTATCATAATGGGAGATTTTAACCATGGACACATACAATGGAAACCTCTAGAGAGTACAGGGGGTGAGGACCAACAATTTCTATTTTTAATTCAGGATAGCTTCCTTACTCAGCATGTGCTACAACCAATCAGGGGAGATAATGTATTAGATATAGTTTTGTCATCACACAAAAATTAGTGGACAATGTAAAAATACATGAACCATTGGGTAACAGCGACCACAAATACATGAACCATTGGGTAACAGCGACCACAAATACATGAACCATTGGGTAACAGCGACCACAAATACATGAACCATTGGGTAACAGCGACCACAAATACATGAACCATTGGGTAACAGCGACCACAATTAAATACAGTTTGACATCAATGCAAAATCAGAAAGTAAAAATAAAAAAACGTATCGGAGAAACTTCCACAAAGGTAACTATAAAGATATGAGAAAATACTTAGCAAAGCTAGATTGTAATAACATTCTGATAAATAAGACCGCAATTGAATGCTGGCATATTCTAAAATATGAAATTGAGAGTATCATCGATAAATTTGTTCCCTTGAAAAAACAAGGAAAACGGTCTACAAAGAAACACTTGTCAAAAGAAGCAATTAGAAAAATTGTGTTTAAACAAACTATGTGGAGGGTTTATAGGCGCACCAGATTACCAAATTACAAGGAGGCACTTAACCTAGCTACAACTGAAATTAGAAAATCTAAAAGAACCTTTGAACAGAAATTGGCAGGTAATTAAAAAAATTACAGCAAGAGTTTCTATGCGTATATAAGGAGTAAACAGAAAGTTCGAGATAAGGTTGGACCACTGGAAAACAACAGTGGAAACATAATTTCAGACGGGTTTCAAATGGCAGAGGTCCTGAATGAGTATTTCAGCTCAGTTTTTACCACAGAAGATATCAGCTCACTTCCAGTTCCACTTAAAAAATTTGAGGGTAGTAAATCAGAACATTTAGGGCAGTTATTTGCAACTCCTGAAATAAAACTGTAAATGTTGAATATGACAAGATATTTACTGGTTTAACTGTTTTAGCGTGTGACGCCCACTGCAACTCTTGCACAAACAACGGCGCTGGAAAGTGTGATAACGGTCATTGTTTCGACAGATACGGCTTTGATCCTCACAACACAATCTGCAAAGTTAAGACCTAAGAACAACTTATTTAAAACCATAGTTTACTACGTAAGAAGTGCCCCCTACTGTAGGTAGTGCCCCCTACTGTAGGTAGTGCCAACTACTCTAACCAGATATTATTAATCAATGTGGATTAATGCACCGACTTACGATCGATTGAATGCCAATTCGCGAACACACACACACACACACACACACACACACACACACACACACACACACACACACACACACACACACACACACACACACACACACACACACACACACACACACACACACACACACACACACACACACACACACACACACACACTCGCAAACCTAATGCATTATATCCCTACAATATAATGCACGCATGCACGTTCACACCCGCGCGCGCGCGGGGGGGGGGGGGTCAATCGCGAAAGAAAAACTCGTACACATGCACATAGACTTTCTTGTTCTATTTCAACCCACGAATTCGCAAACCTAGAAGGCATTGAAATGCTCTCTTTTTATAGAGATTGACAACTGTGACACACTCGATGCTAAGACACATGTGACATATGCGAAATATTGTCAGTCACGCGGATTTTATATTTGTCTTGTATTTATAAATGTTTTCAGATGTTTATGTTGAAAATCTGTTTTTTTTTTAAAGTTTGCCATTTCACGACAACATGAGAAAGAAGCCGTCGGCCAACACGGCTCTGAACCCTGAACAGGTTAACAGATAACAGTTGTCAATAACACAAAAACAGTTTCATATTTCACAGTTGCACTTACATGTAAAATCTTCCGTTAAAACGTGTGGTTTAATTGGATTTGTTTCAGAGTGTGGCGCCCACTGCGACTCGTGCACGACCAATGGCGCAGGCAAGTGTGACGAAGGGCGCTGTCGCACTGGATACGTCTATCATTCGTCCATCCAAGTCTGCGTGGGTAAGAGCTGACTTAAACCTCCACCCTCAGTAGATTTAGCCTATCGCGAATCCACTTAGTTGATGCCCAAATATGTAGTATGTGAATACTTAAACCCTTTAAGTAATCTCCGCGGTCTATTTAATAAACAACAGTGCGCATTTGTGTTCAAATAGTCAAACAATTTTATTTTGGTCGTTATATCCGATAAAAGCAAAGTCAGTACGGGGCTGACTTGCACCCTTCAACCAACTGAACTTGTCGGTCATGTGCCTTTCGCGAGAGCAAGGTTTTCACTAGGGTGTACACTTTCAGAAATTGCCTTATTTAACCAACCTTCTGTTTTGCATTACAGTTCACAATATCTTTAAAATGTTTTTATAACCACATCAATTTACATTACTTCTGGTCATTCTGAGCCATTATTCACCTCTCTTTGTGGATGCTGGAATTGATTTCTTGGCCAAAACATTAATTCATCGTGTAAAGTCGCGAATGCCTTTTTGTCCAAAAATACATATTAAGATAAAACTGCGTAACCAATTTAGATCGCTGAACAACGCAATGCAGATGATTGAAGACACTTTCTGGTTGTAGAATGCAAAGTGCTCATGTCAAACTGTGCCGAATGTCACCAAGAAGACAAGTGTGACACGTGTGAAAAGACTTTTCATACTACTAGAGACAAGTCCAAATGCATCAGTAAGTGTCCTTCAAATATACACCGGATTGACAAATGTACGTTACTCATTGAGCCTGCAATAGTGCACCAGGAGGTTTTGAGTGTGTGTGTGTGTGTGTTTGTGTGTGTGTGTGTGTGTGTGTGTGTGTGTGTGTGTGTGTGTGTGTGTGTGTGTGCGCGTGCATGCGTGCGTGACAGCAAGTTGTGGTGTTTTCCCATATTTTGTTCAGCTTGAAACTACCCTTATTAACTCTCGGATAAATGCAGTGCGCAGCGCGACATTTCTGTATTGGAATAATATACTTAGTGTTGTTCATGTTGACAATTACTGATTTGATTTGAGCAGAGTACGAATGCAAGATGTGCGGCGCAACGTCTTCATTCAGCCCCACACTGTATAGAATGGGGCTCGTCGCGGTCGGCCACGACAACAAGACAAACTGTTCGGCAGGCGGCGACACCAACACCACCGTCTACTGCAGTGATCATTGTTGGGTGCGTACACGAGGATCGGTATGACTGGCACCAGATGGCGCGCAAATAAAAATCGTCCGAGCGATTCAACATTAATTTTTGGTTTTACTAATTAAAATGAATGCCATAATACTGCTGCTAACAAAGTACAGGCATTACTACATTGTTAACAAAATATACAGCTGTCTGATAAACTTGTTGGACTCTCAATAAGCCAATGACGCCCTCGTCGACTTGCCACGTGGAGTGTATTGCTTGGCAGTCTTGTTAAGTCTGTATAAGTTTCCGTGTGACAAAGAGTATTATTTGGAAGGTAACTGTACATGGATAGACGTGGTGACGTTGACAATAGCGACTTCAACAACAGCAACAACGACAACGACGACTATTGTGATAAGTATAGTGACTGCAACTAATGCATCGATATTGATATCACGGAATATTAATGTGTTTAGGAGATCGATAACGTAATTGTTTCACATCGCCAGGTGTTTCGACAAGAGAAAGACGGCCAATTGTTTTTCATGCGTGGTTGCTTCAAGTCGACAGTCTGTGACAAGTACACATATCAGAACTGCTACGCTCGCAAAATTAAAGATACGACGACGAAGACGATGGTAGGTCGCATGGGACGCCTTGCAAGGTTGACGGGAAGTCGAAACTCGACGAAACTCTTGACCCGATCAATGGAACAAATTAGTTATTGTTATTGGTCGTTTGGCGAATTCTGACAATTATATAAATGTGGCGTTCACAGTATTGCTCTCCAGCAATAATCAAATATTCATTGTCTTATAACCTTATACACACTTTTGCTCGTATTTTTTATATTTTGAACATCATACAATTATATATGAATAGTTCTGATAAATTGTTTGTTTCTAATGGGATTAAGTCACACTGTACATTTACGTGCGTGAGCATGTCACCCAGTGGCGTATCTAGGGATCACAGGGCCATGGCATCCCATTTGGTTTAAATGTTTATTTTTCCACTGCATGTTAACATGGTAAACTAATGGGTGACTAAGCTTGGGTCACTTCAGTCTCCCCTTTGAAAGATCCTACATACGCCACTGATGTCATCTACACTTTCGATAGGTTGTCTTCCTTGATCTTCATTACACACGTTTTGATAGCATGACTGCGTTGCCTTAATCCTACTGCCTTCGCGGATATTATAACTGTCAACATTTTTGCGTTTTATTTCCAGACATGCTTCAAATGCTGTGGCGGTAACTGTGCTACGTACGTCCCAGGCATCAACGCAGCCACGTTGGCTAGCTGGGGCGTTTTGACGTCGTTTCTTGTTCTCGCGGTTGTTGCAACGACCAGCCAGTAGTGTTTGTGTTTGTGATTGTGCAGTATCACTCAGCGTAATGTGGCATCTCAATATGCAGTCCATGCTGGTGTTATAATAATAATATTCGACACTTCGCATATAGCTGCCACATTGCAGAAGTGCGATATTTGAGGCATCAAAGGCCATCGAAGAAACAACCGTCATGTTAACCATAATGGTCGTCATGATTTGATGGATTAAGCCCCGCAACTTGCACATGGTTGAACAGTACTTTGGTCCGCTACTTGACCCGCGTGTATATTGTGACAGTGTGCATGAATTCGCTTGAGAATTGTGTAATGGCGTTGACGTTGGAATGACCAGGTTTTCCAGGGAGTGAAGAGTGAAGCACTATGGACTGTCCTACGAAGTAGATACCGCGCTATATAAGGACATACCTTTCCTTTTTTATCTATGTGCTGAAAACACGCTAACTGGGAATAGAAACGCCAGGTTTAGAAACGCACACGCTGTTGACCTGTAACCGGCAGGTGTGTGTCATCGTCGCTATTATAACATCTGCGGGCAACGGGGAACGGATGCAGTGTAAACCACGATGTGATTGCGTCTGTATCGTGATTGAGTAGACTGACTCGATCACTATAGTTTGAATGCTCGGTCAGTTGTTCGTATAAGCTACGCAGATCGAGCGACGTATTTTTGCTGTCGTTGTCTTAGTGACCAATTAATATTATTATTGTAGCTTAGTAAACTTTTAAACAACTCCAGAAAACATCGACTATTTCCCAAATTCATTTTGCAACGATCGTTACACAGTTGCAGGCGAAACGATGCTATTTGTAAAATGTTGCTTGTTTATTGAAACACAGACACATATGGTTAACATCCTGTGATGCGATTCAGCTTGTTTGTTTGTTTGTTTGTTTGTTTGTTTGTTTGTTTGTTTACCGTGATTGCTATCCATAGTGTCCCACTATACGGATATTACAACCTCTTTCCGGTTAAATTCCTTGACTGTATAGTGTTGTATTTGGCACAGTGTGCTCACTATTAAGTAGTACAGCAAATCGTGAAACCATGATTGTTGTTTTTATAGCTTCTGTTGATGCACTCAATTTCATTTTGATTGACCAAATCATTGTCCACCAGTTGACTGCTTTTGTCATGTAGTAACGTACGATTAGTAGTTGCGCGTACGTTGCTTCAATACCAAAATACGTTGGTTTTATATACCTGCCTGTAGCGTTCTACGTTGGATTGAATCGTATGAATGCTGGATTGAACCAAAGAAACAAATTAAACAATCTGTGAACAAAGGCTGTTTTACCTCGCTTCTTTATTGACATCCGTTTTCCTTCCTTCACTCGCAAGGCGGCGCAGACTCAGTTGTCACTTGACAGATGGCGCCTTAATACATTACATGCCTCTTTCCCCGATCCCTATCCAAACAAACACTATTGCATTGTTACTGGACTTCCTGGCAGTCATCTATATGTAGAGGGCAAAGTTTAGTTCTACTACAGGTAAGTGTAACTCATACTGGTCTGGTAGCTCTAACTGGTCTACCAGAGGGTAGCGCATGTGGCTCACTGGCATCTTCCACTGTTGGTGCAAGGTATCTTTTTACGTGGGGAACATTTTTGTCATACCTTGCGCCTGTTGTTGGCGATTCTATGATGATCGTGCTGCTTTATTTATCGATGACTTTTAACGGCTCTGGATTGAATGGTGTTGATAGCTTGTTTGTTGGATCTTGCCTTGCGAGAACTTTTTAACCGGGTTACAGGGTGGAGATCTTTGCGCGTCGGGTCCCATCTGCATATTTATTATATTTTACCTTCATCTCCCGGTCTATGTGTCTAATCTCCTCATCACTCCTGGATGCCTCCGAAATTTGTAGTAGTTTCTCTCGCAACCTCCTTCCAAACACCATTTCTGCTGGACTAACGACTACCGTTTTGTACGGGTTCGCTCTGTACGCGAGGATATAAGATGTTAGTACTCTTTTCCAGTTTTTTCTCGGCCTGAGCCATCCGCATTCGTTTCTCCAAAGATCTATTTTGTGTTTCCACCTCTCCGTTGGCGTGATCCCATCTTGCTAGTACTTTGTGTTGCTCCGTCCCGTTTTCCTCTGCACATTTTGGAAGACATCTTATAAAACTTTGGTCCGTTGTCCGTGGTCATAGTCAGTGGTAGTCCATGGCGGGCAAATATCCTCTAGATACACTCCACTGTTTTCTACGAGGTTGTAGACTTCGTGATTTCGATCTCGTATAAAAGACTGTAGTAGTCTACAACAACAAGTACTGAGTTTCCGGATGGCAGTGGTCCCAAGACCTATAGCGCTACGTTTTGCCATGGTCCATCCCGGAGTGGTGTGCTCCTCACTGGTTCTGGGGGTTCATGACGGCTCACGATTTGGCATCCGCTTGCAGAAGCGTTCTGCCTCCTTGTCCATGCCTGACCACCAGACCTTTGTGCGAAACCGTTGTTTCGTGCCTACTATTCCTAGGTATCCTTTGTGTCCTAGAGTTACTACAGCTTGTCGGAGCATCTTAGAAAAGACTATCCTAGTCCCTCTCAACACTAGCTTTCCAATCTTGCATAGTTCTGCACACATGGGGATATACTCTTTGTACCCAGTGATTTGTCTTCAGACTTCAGTGAATTCTTCATCTTCACTTCATGCTTGTTCAACCTCTTTGGTTTCGAGGCTTTTGGTGTCGCTGTTACATATACGAATCTGACATAATCTTATGTGGCTGTCTCCAGAGTTGATTCTTGTGTACATTTGGCTTCAGTAGACGCGATAGTGGTTCTAGAATGTTGTCATGTATTGGCTTGTACAC